>NQII01003690.1:176191-245518 GCA_002778355.1 Clitarchus hookeri
AGATTAGAACGGAAGGAGGTACCGCAACCTCGAGACACCACCGACTGCATTGCAGCCGCCACAACAGACCAACCTCTCCCCTGGTAAGAAAACTGACACCTTCTACTTCTCCCCTGCCGCAAAGGACAACAGCCACCCTGATAAGACAGAGTAAAATAAGCCTCCAAATGATCCCCGATAATGCACGCCCTTAAGGCCGCAGAGAGTGATTGAGCAAAGAAAAGGCCAAGAAGCATTGCCCGAGGTTTCAACCTTCGACACCCAAGGTGCCTGAAGTCTGCGCCAGAGAGGTAACTCAAACCCTACAAATCATTCTGGTTATCACAGGGAGTGAGTAGCATCAGTATTTGCTGCTGTATCGAGGACAGCTAACGTCTCCTGTCCTTCGAACTCAACTGTGATACGGGGTGGTTCTTCGGATGCAGGTTGACATGCTAGAATATTTACTTCATGAGCATGGGCCCTGCCTATTTCGCTGGGGCCACGGACCCTTCCTTCATCCCGGCTTGGGAGTTTCCATGCATCTTGTCAGTATTCTTAGCGGGTGCTCCTCCCCACAGTTCTCTGCGTGGTTCTATATGGCCGCTTGTTTCTTTAAATGTATGGGGCAATCAAGATGGAAATACCATTCAAGGCAGTACCAATACTTTTGCAATTGGAATCACTGTAGTGGGGGTGGTGCGATTACGCAAAGTTAGTGATTGCCTGCAGCAGGCGGAGTGATGTATGCACTTGAATGTAAGAACCTTCTGGCAGATGAATATCTCTGCCTCCTTGTCGAGTGTCTGTACTACTGTATAGAGTTCTTCCATGAATCTGACCACCATTTTCTTGCCAGAGAAGAACTCTATGAGGTGGTCCTTCAACTGATCTCAATTTGTGACTAAATCTCTGTAGCATTGCCATCATCAGGCTGCTTTGCCATGCAGCTGTGCTTTGGCCCACGTCAGTCATAGTCTTTTAGCACTTGCATTTGCTTGTATTCAGACTTGCATGCCTGCAAAAACTGGCGAGGGTCCTCTTGGGGATGTCCTGTGTACTTTGGTAATAAACTCTGATCTGGTTCAGCTAGACAGGTTCCTGTTCTGCGGGTATCTTTCTCAAGGGCAACTGCTGAAATGATTTTACATACAAGGCAAATAAACGCCAGTCTTTGCAAATCTCGTATGCGATCCGCCCATCCGAGGCAAAGGTAGTGATAAACCCATGGGCACTGCTTGCATGCAATTCTGTTTTGTCCTTCTTCGTCACAGCCTGTGCAATCACATCTGAACTGTCAGTCACGAAGCTACACCTGAATTCCAGGCCGTCAAGCTCATTGTCTTTTCCGGCCCAACCTAGGCATGAATGTGCCCACCGCAGTGGGCACATTCGTTTCTGCGGATTCTGTCTCCATTATAGTAGGTTAAGAGGCGTTGGTTGCCTCTATTGGCATGCTTAGTTATGTCTACATGGTCATTTTCAGCCATTATATTGGGTTCTTGGGCATAATGAGTGGTTTATTGAATCCTTAAAGTTATTGAGTTATGGCTAGTCATCGGATTAGAGCTCTCAGAGCCTCTACAGTTTCCCAAATCCTTTCCATATCTGTTGGAATGTCCCATGTTGGGCACCAAGAAAAGAAATCTACGCTTCACTATCTCTAGCTCCAGCAGGGATGAGCATCAGAACCTTCTCCTCCCCCTGGGGCTGTGGAGCCAGGACCCTATTCACCTGCTTACTTGGCGGTCTGGAGAGGCCTAAGCAGCCTGAACTGAGGAACTGCTCTTTGGGATGTAAAGCATTTACGGGCCCAAAAAAGGCATTTCCAGTAAAGTTGACAAAAATGGTGCTGACTTTGTTAGAGAAAAACCAAGTGAAGGTTTGCCAGTATCAAGAGAGTCTTTACATTTCAAGGCATTGTAAATTGCTACTGCAGTGAACATCCCCTGTTTGATAATAAATTTTACTGACCGATATTTACTCAAAAATGTGGGATAGACTAAGAATTGAGATATTTAACTAAAGAAAATTTTTCCCTGGTTTTGTGACATTTAAGTAAGTGTTTGACTGCAAATCGAGGTAGGCATTCGGTTAAATACAGTACCTCAAATTGTCTCCCCTGCCTAAATGTCAACTTCCTGCACCACCAGCCTACACCACCCCATACAGCCCATCAGGTATCCTTTGCACCCACTTCCTTTATCCTGCCTTCAGTCAGCTGTGCACCCATCAGAGCAGCAATAAGGCAAACTCTGCCAAAGACAACCCAGAAGTTTATTGAGATACCTATAAGAGCACACCTCGTGGGCAAGGACCACCCTATTTCATAAAGAACCCAGTCCAATAAGTGCAATTGTGCTAAACAATGCTGCTGGTCAGCGGATTTTCTCAGGAATCTCCTGTTTCCCCCACTCGTGCATTCCAGTGATGCTCCATTTTCAACTCATTTCACCCTCATTAAGACCTTGTTGTTTAGAGCCGTCCAATTCTCTCAACTTAATAACTCAACTCCAATAAGTGGAAACACATGAGTGCAACAAGCAAACCAAGCATGTGTGTAGCTTTCAAATTGCTTTTGCATGCAAGATCATGAACTGCGTGCAATCTTACCTTCAGTGGCTAGTCTCTATGAGACTTTTAGTTGAGACAGTATCACTTAATGGTGTGTCACATGTCCATAAACACCTTAAATTCTGTTGTAAACAGGCACCAGGCAGTTTTTAAATATGATGTTTTCTGCTGAATCTCTGCACACTATGTTATTTGGAAGCCTAGGCAGGTGGCCATCTTCACATGTACATTTTTAAAGTTATGTTTAACTTTCATTGGAATGTTGTGTGCAGAGCTCCCTGTGCTGCATGCTGGACCAGTACTCAGATACATATCAGCTGTTCCAAGTGTACCAGCAGTACCCAGACAACCTGCTACGCTCTGTTATCACAAGACTTCACTCCAATCAGATGGTTTCCCTCAAGAAGTGCTACCCTCGCAAGCTACATCGTTCTGGACAGTACATGCCCATATCGTCCCTGCCCTACCAGCTGTCTATCAGGTATGGGGAATTGCTGTCACTGTAGTATTTATTTTGTTTACAAGAGTTTATATTTTTTTTAACCGTTACTGTCATGGCTTAGCTATTGGTGGATTTTATAGAATGAAATTTGGAATGTGTGGTAATGTAGCAGTTACAATATTTTCTATCCTGTGAAATTGTACTCTTTAAAAAAAATCAATGCTATACTGAAAAATATAATGCTGCCTGCATATATTTCATTGTACTGGTATATATGAGCATTTTGTGACTGACTGAGAAACTTACAGCATTTAAATCTGTGTTTATTTTTATAACAGTTAAACTGTTAATTTAAGAGTAATACAGATAGTTATTTTCCCACTAAAATGAAGCGTATTTTCATCTCTTGTTTATTTTCATTTACTTATTTTCAGTTTGAGTGATAAACACGCAAGTGAGTGTTTCAAGTTTCTCATCCATCCAGATTAGACCCAAAGTCCTTTACCTCATTTTGAGTTTGCACACATTTTGTGTCTGTTGCATCAACAACGCAAATTGTGAATAAAACAACAAAAGTAGCACAAGATTGCACTTTTTAGCAACTATAAAAGTGAAAAACATCCTATATGAGTGATCTGCTTACCTAAGAAGCCAGTAGTTACCTGCTGTATGCAGGGTTGCTAACAATCCATTAAAAAATAGGCCTAGTTTATTTCCACAGTCCACTATGTACACTATATACTCTCCAAACATCCCGTCCATCTTGAAATTAAGATTTCAGTTGTTAGTAGGTAGGGGGCATAGCTTCGCAGCCATGGGAAGTTCACACTGTAGCTACTCGTGCAACACCATCAGTTCCTGGTGGAGCTCAGCTACCTGTCCGAGGCACCATTGCATAAAAGGGATGCGGCCTTCCTTAATCAAAACAAGCTGTTTGTGGCCAAGCTGGTGTCCTTGGTGCTGCCACTTGGATCGCTGCTGAAGTGTGTGGAGGTAGTTGCGATGCCATTGGCGCAAAAAAATTCTGATGCAAGCGCTCTATCAGTTGCCAGTGCTGGAGCCAGTTCACTGTGACTTCACCAAGATCTGGCTTGGGCAAGGTGACAAGAGGTTCAAGCGTTAGGAAATGACCTGGAGTTAGAGCACAGAAATCGTTAGCATCAGAACTGAGAGGGCACAGAGACCTCAAGTTCAAAACAGCTTCTTCCTAGACCACCACTGTGTACAGCTCCTCAAATGTAAGGATTTGCTCACCAATGACTCTACTCAAATGACCTTTAAATGACTCTACACCAGCTTCCCGAAGTCCTCCAAAGTGTGGCGCACCTGGGGGATTGAAATTCTAGTTGATGCCAAGATGACCTGACCAATTGACTGATTTCTGGTGAGAACGTGACATATAAGGAGTTGCTGTAGGTAACCAGGCAGTTGTGGGCCCTGCAGTGTACGAAGGCCAGGATGGTTATTAGTTTCGTGATAATGCCAAATGATGCAAATCTGTCAATGGGAGCGATTTGGTTAGCAATGCAGGGTGCTTTTGCTCAAATGGTAGAATCGGAGTTGTGGAGTCTCTCACCCACAGCCTTGTCAATGAAGAGGGAAAGTTTACAAATTCGAGGAGAACAGTACTGACCTTTTCTCTAAGCAACAAGCTCATCTTGGAAGACAATAGACTGCACACGCAACAACAGGACCTGCAAAGTATTTTCCAACTCCTGAGGACTCAGATTCCCAATCACACGCGACCCAATGACACTACAATTATGGACAAACCTTAGTACAAAGGACATGGCTCGATGTAACTTGACCAGGCTGCTAAAGCATGCAATTAGTGTCTCAACATCATCCGATGGCACAAAAGTACCCAAAGACTTCACCTTGTGTTCAAAAACATAGAGTCCACAATCTTGCTGGTAAGATTTACAGGCCACTGATCAGAAGGTTCCTGCAACCATGATGGACCTGTCCGCCATAAAGGATGATTTATCAGCTGAGCAGGTAGGAGACCACGAGATACGCAGTCAACTGGGTTTTACTCAGAAGGTATGTTGCACCACCAGGATGATCTGGTGAGCTCCTGTATTTCGCTCACCCTATTTACGACAAATATCTTCAGTTGATGAGGTGACGAGTCAATACATGACAAATCCACCTTAAGTCTGTCCACAAATGGATGGATGAGAAGGTAAAGGAAGTGGACACGTTTCCAACACATGATTGATCAATCGAGCTAACAAGGCACCACAGAGCTCTAGATGAAGCAACAACTGAGTTTTGACTGGTGCAATCTTTAATTTACCAGCAAACAGATAAGTGACAATGTTATCATCATGGTTGGTAATACAGAAATACATTACTGTAGCATATCGAATCTCCAAACTGCCACAGGTTCCGAGCAGTTCGTAGGTTGAGCCAACTGGACCAGTGATCTTTCTAGGAACAGTACTAGATGAGAGAAGATGTAGTTCACTGTTGAAACGTTTCCACTTTTCTACAATATCTGGTGGTGGCTCGTCATCCCAGTCAAGATTTTTTTAACCAAAGAAGTTAAATCAGATGTTTTGAAAACTTAGAAAGAGGAAATAGCCATCCAAGGTGATTGAAGATTCATGCTACATCTGACAAGATATTCCTCTTTGTGGTCCTTTTGGAATTTGTTTGGATCTTGTAGGAAAAGACGTCAGCACTCGTGTTCCACTGCAGTCCCAAAACCTTCACTACATGACTTTCCTAGTCCAAGGAGTGTGCCCCTGGGATTTCAACATCGTCTGCAGGCAGCCAGTCAAGGAGAGATCGATGGGTGCTCTCAAACTTTCTCAGTTTAAACCCCTCTGCAGCAAGTAGCGCAATCAATTCCTGTTGCAGGGCTAAGGTCAACTTAACAGAAGAAGACCCTGTGACCACATCATCAACATAAATATCAGTCTGAAGGACACTAGCAGCTGCAGTCTGTCCCTGTCATACTCAGCTAATTGCTGCAAGGTTCGAATAGCTAGGTACAGGGACGAAGAAACCCCATACGTCACTGTCTTCAGCCAGTAGTCCTCCACTGGACTACTATCATCAAAATGCCAAACAATGCGCTGAAAATTCTGATGGTTAGGACATACAACAATCTGGCTGGCGATACATTTGTTTGATATTAGCTGTAAAAACCACTTCATGCAGTCTTAACCTTCAGAAGTACCTCAACGATATACAGTTGCAAACTGGGTCCCGCTAGCAATGTCATTAAGCGATATACCATTCGAACTCTTGTACGATGCATTAAATACGACATGTAATTTAGTGATTGAGCTTTCTGGCTTAATCACACAGTGGTGTGGAATGTAGTAGGCTGGCAAGGAAAACAATAGAAATTCTGGAACCTTTTTCCATATGCCCGAGGGCTATGTAATCCTGCATAAACTCATTGTACATCTATTTCATTAGTGGGTCCCCATTAAGACGCTTTTCCAAACGAAGCAACCAATTCAGTGCTTGTAGTCTTGATGACCCCCAACTCAGGCTCTAGGGATCGAAATCGCAACGAGACAACATATCTGCTAGCCTCGTTCCGGCTATGAGTTTCCACAAACAAATTCTCACATTTCACATCATCAGCAGATCTATGTTTTGTTGGAGGGAACTACTCAACTTCCTAAAAGCGCCTCATAATGTCTTCCAATGGAGATAAGGTCAACAATGAGATGCAAAATGATGTCAAAGAGGATGAATGATGTACTGCTGCTACCTGACCAATGAGATTCCACCCTAAAACTGAGTCAAGTGCCATGGGAGAGCCATCTATCTTACCTCCAGTTAAGAGTAGATGGAACAGGTCTTCACCGATGAGTAAGTCTACAGGCCCAGGAGTGTCAAAGAGTGGATCTGCTAACTTCAGGTGGTCAACAGAACAGCGCACTTCCTGGGACAATTTGACACTAGGCAAACTATTGGCTATGCATGGAAGCACAAACACATCCACGGCAAACTGCAAGTCAGGAGCATCACGAGGGGTAATGACAACAGGTGTGAATGATTTGGCAACATTGACTTGAGTGTTCGACAAAACCCATGAATTCAAGTGTTCGAATATTTCCTCCTTATTTTTATTTCAAGTTTAAAATAAACAGTTTACAATCTTCCATTAATTTATGCAGAGTCACAAACAGTCAGCTTAATGAGACAGATGAGCATTTCCTATTCTTTTAATAAATTAAGGTTTTCTTTTAAATTTCAACTTATTTCGATTTTACTTACATATTTTTGAGAGGTCAAAATGTATCTATTATGTCCAAAGCAGAGTATTTTAATAATATGTGCACACCTAACCTAAACAAATCGTGAACAATCCACATCACAATTATTTATGTTCCATATCACTTGGAATATTGTTAGTATTACACATTTCACAATCATAATGATTATGTGAAGTCAATAAAATATTTCTAACAGTGTTATAGAAACAAAAAATATATGTCCGATATTCAAGATTAAACTTGAAAACATGGCAGTCACAGAGGGTAGGAAAGTGTTCGCCAAGTGAACATCCATCATTTACTTTCCCGCTCACTCTCTATCCTTCGAGTTGGGACAACAGAGTGTCATCAAGTGTGGACGAGAGAGTGCTCTCAGTGAATTGTGATACAGCCAGAATATACTTTTAAAAATGCAATCATAAAAAGAACTTGTCTACAAATGGCAGTAAAAAAAATTTTGGAGATTGCCACATTTTGCATCAGCCCAATAATTTAACTGCAAAAACTTAGAGATACTGTAATTTATGAAAACTAGTTAAATTTATGTATGTCACTTTTTGTACGTAGTTTGTTTTAGGTTATAACAGTATAAAAAATGTTCCACAAAATAACCTGATTTTTATTCGCCTTTTTTGGCTACAAAAGCTGGTTTTTTTTAAAATGGCCTATTCATCATTGTATATTTCTGTTTTCTGCACGTTTCCTATTGACATTTGTGAAATGCTCAAATGCGTCAGACCAATTGTTCGTGATTATGTGCTGTACTGTTCGAGTTTGTGTGTTTGGCACACACATGCTCGTTTTATTTGTATTGTAATACTCGAACACTACAACGTTATTGTTTTGACAATTATAAAATTCTCTCATGGTAACTCATATTGCTGTATCAAAAACTTGAACATCAAGTTTAAAGCAACATGTTTTCCAATAATTTCTTATAACCTAAGAAAATTTAATGAAAAAAATTTTTATGTCTCATTTGATACTATTAAATGTGTGGATTCCAACCAGCAATCGGTTCAAACCATACTTTTGCGATTGATTGCTCGAACCAACTAAGTTTTTACTACTTCATATATGAATCTTACACAATTATTTCGTGTTTTCGCAAAGCGTTAGCTTATTTTGCGATTTCAAATAACTGAAGCAAATCTAGTGAAATGTTCATGATTTTTTGCCTTGCAAAAAACAAGTTGCTCTATAAATAATCTTATTTTTCTAACACACAGTCTCATCAGTATCTGCATCTTTAGCAGATTCACAACTCAGTTTTTTTGCAAATTTTTATGGGAATTTGTGTACATATATGCAGTTCTAAGGAATAATTTTAACCATAAGACATCCACCTTTTATAAAATTGTTTCGCGAATAAATGTCTTTTTTAGCAAACATTTAACAAACTGTCCCATAAGGCACTGCATCTTAGGCAGATTTGCAACCCAGGCTAATTTTGCTGTTAATCAGCTTTCATATCTACATTTCTACATTTTCAAGGAATCCTTGTACGGAAACATGCCAAATTTTTAAATATTTACATTTCATATATAAACAGTTTTTTATTTTTTTTCTTTAACAGTAAAACAAATTCTCATCGGTTTCAACTTCATGACCTAACATTAATATAGAATCTCAAATTTTTCAAGCCTGAAAAATATTTTGAGCCGAGCTCGAACTGCAAGCAGGTATTCGGCTCAAGCTTGATTTTTCAAGTACTCGCAGACCTCTAATAAATATGTTATTTACATCAATTAAAGGAATAATAACATAGTGAAAGAATGATGTAATGTTGCAGGTGTCAGAATTGGCGACTGGAAATCACAGCTCAGTTTTACTCGCTCGGTAGGGACATGAAACTTAAATAAAGGCGCCATACTAAAATAAAACAAAGAATTCAAGTGTTCGAATATTTCCTCCTTATTTTTATTTCAAGTTTAAAATAAACAGTTTACAATCTTCCATTAATTTATGCAGAGTCACAAACAGTCAGCTTAATGAGACAGATGAGCAAAGAACAGCGCCGCAGTAGTTCATTTATTATTCACGTCACTCAAAACTCGCATCGCAAGAAAAAATTATGAAGACAGGAGGGACGTCAGTTCCCTCCTGGCACCCTAGCGACCTACCACACCGGCGAAAATAATTTAGTAGAAAAACGTTTGTCCAAAAATTGAATTTAAAAAAAAATAAAAGAAATGAAGGTCACGGATGCTAGCCGGTGTGGGCAAAATTTGCCACTCTCTATGTGTCTTCTGCTAGAGTTGGTTGTCGACTGTTAGAGGGAGGCAAGCGCTTGGGGCTAAAGTTCGCACCAGGGTGCCGAAACCTAACCAAATAAGGGCATGGCGTGGTACGGAATCCCTTCGGAATACCGTGCAACCCCCGTCACAAACACTTCCCTACACCATACCGAACTGTGTTTTAGTAAAAGTAATCTAATTTCTAGAACATTCTCGAAGGAAAAAAGTCTACAAAAATGTGGTAAAAGCTTTTATCTCCGATTGCTGATGCACCCTAAACTGCGATTTCAGAAAAAGCAAACGCATGAGAGATAAACTTTCTAACACTGCCAAAACTTAAATTTCTGATAAGCTATTATAATTCCTCAATAAACAAAAGAAAATTAACCAAATGTCCCAATATTTTTAATATTAACTTCATCATTACACTATTAGGTAAATCCTAATTATTGTCATGCATGTACTTTAACAGTATTTTTTTTATTTGTGAATGCAAACTAACCTAGTGTAAAATCTTAAAGAACGAAGTGAAAATTATTGTTTGGTAAAAATGTTATATTCCATAGTAATGAAGAAAGATAGCCATAAAAAAAAGGGGATTGCCCTGCACTGTCTACATTATTTCTGCAAATAAAATCAAAACATTTTTTGCTAGGTGAATATCGAAAAAATATTTGGAGATGGCAAGTATGCATCCAAGTTGTAATGTTTTCTTCTTAGCTTTGTTTGTGCAATGCTATAATATTTAATGAGCACTGCTATTCTTTGGGAATCGTATCTCGGAAATCTAACCACATAATTCATAAAGCAGGGACCATATTTCATATGGAGCAAAGCAACCTTTCATGGGGAGGAGCCACCATTGCTGTAGCTAATTGTAATTAAACCTTTTACTTCTTGAATGTAATTCACGCATGCCACCACATAACCAAGCAGCCATGATTCTAATTAATGACTGAAAATGTTAACTACAGTGTAAAGATGTGGTTCTGTAGAATTGTTTTCTTACTGTTGCAGTTATGTGAACCTGCTGCAGACAAAGTACCAGTACGAAGTGTTTCATGAGTCGTATGAGATGTTGAAGCAACTCATTACATGTGAGGAGAAATGTGGTGATGACAGGTGGATGAGCGTTGACAGCACTGAAGGTGGTCGCACTGCTGCTTTTGTCGAGCTGTTCAACAGTGGGAAGGCATGCTATCTTTTGATTGTTTACTTATATCTAAGGCCCCACATTTATGGTAAATAAAATGAGCTGATTTCATCATAAAAATATTTTTATTTTGTCACATAAATTTTGTAGCAAAAAGTGCAAGTGTTATTATTAGGACATGAATCTGTTGTTTTTGTAATAATTTCCACCAAATCTAATAATACAAACGTGTTATTCATTATGTTTTTTAATCAGCACATATTTCCATGAAAATATTAAAAAATACACTTGGTCATGTATGTACATTGTCACAGTCGCAGTCAATTTTGTGAGATCAGTCTTGTCCTTTGTCAAATCATTTTATAACTGCTTAAAAACACGCTCTAGCATTTGAGTTTCCTAAGAATTTTACACCACCCACATATAGGTTCTGTTCATCGTGTAGGTAACAAAATTTTAAATAGAACATAAAAACATTCTGTCCCTTTTAATTAGTTGTTACATCCCACAGAATCACCATTTCTTGACCCTCTACAGAGTATTTCAATTTTTGTCCATACATTTAATGTGTTTTGCGTACGAGCTACCGCTGGAGTTTTTGCTTAAGGCACTTGCCCTACACCTATAAAATATAGTACTAAAGTTGAAAAGTAAAACTAATAAAAACTGAGCTCAAATTAAAATAACAGCAAACACTGGCAAAATGCCTGTTCACTATAACATGTTACTCCAACACAAATTCACAACCTAACCACAAAATTTTTTTTTTATTATAGATATTATACTAGATTATTAAATATAGATATTATAGATAACATAAAAATACTCTGTACATAGTACAAATGTTTCCACAAAGTTTCTAATTGTAGTGCTGTTGAGTTTTTCTTGGGGAAAATGGCAGAAACATATTTGTTTTCGTTTTCTTGGCAATCTCAAAATTTCTGCCAACAGATATGTGCGTTTTTACACATAGTTCCTTCTAATGTAGCTTTTCTTCATGTTTTTTAAAGTTCACTGTGAATACGCCACGGCCGCACAGAAGTGTTAATGTTCATGTCTTTTCACATTCACTCAATGTTTACACAGTAGTATTTGAATTCTGTTCAATTTATCAAACATGTATAAGTTATCACTTTAAAACTCCTGGGTACAATAAAAAATAATTACAGTAGATACCTGTACTTTTGAGTACTGGGTTTAACAAGGCAGTGATTTTGCAAGGCCATTCTCAGGAACCGTCAAAAAATCATAAAAATAATTGAAAAAAAATACAAAAATCCCAGGGAAAATGTAATAAAATATGTTTGCGAGTCCATAGCAATAAAATACAGCGGTTGTAGTGTTGCTACTCGTAATTTGCATGCCACGAAATGAAAAACAAAAAAAAAATACCTGCGAAAATTGGTTAGAAATTGCGGCAGTTGTGATTTGAAAACAGGGCGCTACTCGGCGCCTGAAGGGATGGCTGCCCGTCTGACATATGAAGGAACAAAGGTACAGTAGTGACTTTTCTACACCTCCCTCCCTCTCCTTCTTCGTTATGGTTTCTCCAATATGCAGTCTCCACGTCTGGCCATCGCCCGCATAGCAAGTCCAGCCAATAACGTGGTGAAGGGTGTGGTGAGTGACGTTTCCGTTATTGGTGAAGGGGAAGATGTGCCCAGGAATGTGAGGGGGAGTGGAGAAAGGGGCATGAGCTAACACTTTGTTTGCATATCACCGCATGCCTGAGTGTTAGGCATAAAAGAAAAAAGAAGGCGACCAACGAGTGACACCTGCTCTACAGCTTAGCTGGCTGCACTGTTTCCGCACTGCATGAGCGTGATACAGTAGTATACAAAGGAAAGTATATCTTGAATGGAAAAAAAAAGTGCATTTACACTTTTGAGTTAAAGTTAAAAGTAATTAATTATGCAGGATAGGATGGGAAACAAGTTGTCACAAGAAAATATGTTGATCCTGAAAGTGTCCTACGGTGATGTACTAAGAAGGAGAAACTAGACAAGGTGCCGAAAAATAAACATGCCCTTCCTCGGCCATGTTCTAATTCATTTGAAGTTTTGTTTTTTGTAATTTGTATTTAGCATTTTGTAAGGTTTAGTTGGAACACTACGACATTGAACTGTGTAGCACGCCACGCTGCTATTATTTTGATGTTATCATGATTGTTAGAGGGTCGTTAAAATATTTAAAATTAACAAAATAAAATGTATACGACGTGAAATTGTTATTTAACAAATAGGGATGGGGCAAAATCCAGTTTTCCTCGAATCCGAATTTACCCTTGAATCCATGTCTAAAATTACAGAATCCCAAACCCAAACCCAAATTTCTGATTCTATGATTTTTCATGTGATATTTTGACACTGCAAAACAAACATGAGGCTTTTGTGGCACTTTTTGCTGTGAATTTACTATAAAGTATGGGGTGATTTTGTGGTAAATTACTGCATTTACCATAAGTGTAAATATTGGTGAAAATGAGGTACGCTTCATACATCCTTTATAAAATAACATTTAGTTTGACAAAATTTTGTGTCACTCTAATACGGTAAAACCTTTATAATTCAAATTGTTTTGGGCCGAAACGAAAATTATAATCAGTGTTATTTACCAACGTAGCACTAGCATTTTTTCCTGGAAATAAGGTCGCCTAAATGGCACAACTGATACTGTTTGTAGTTAAGGGTGCTTCAAACTAGGATGTGCCCAAGACCAAAATGTGTGGGAACGAAAGAGGGGGTAGTAGTATGCATATCACACGTTACACCGCCTCCACACTTAACTGCACTTCAATTCCCACGGCATCCTTCTCTCCCTCACACCCCCTTTTTCCCCATCTTCTCTCCCTCACACCCCTCCATTTCCCAATGCCAGCCTTCTCTCCCCCACACCCTTCTTTTTCCCCATCTTCTCTCCCACACACCCTTCTTTTTCCCCATCTTCTCTCCCACACACCCTTCTTTTTCCCCATCTTCTCTCCCACACACCCCTTCGTTTCCCAATGCCAGCCTTCTCTCCTCCACACCCATCCATTTCCCAATGCCAGTCTTCTCTCCTCCACACCCCTCCATTTCCCAATGCCAGCCTTCTCTCCTCCACACCCCTCCTTTAGCAGCGCTGCCCACTGCCTGGCAGCTGTCAAGCACTTCCCTTCCCCCTGTTGCTGTGTGGCCATCATTCACGTCAGTCAGTGTCAGAGGGATATCTGTGTTCCAGGAGACAAGAAAATCCCCGTCCTCCATAACCATTGGGAATGGCCCAGACTTACTCCACTGGTTGGTTGCTGCGTTAGACTTTATGTTCCTTGCACTACCATCATTTTTAATGTAAAAAAAAATATGTGACACACGAAAATGATTTGTTTGACAGAAAAAATCAGACAGACAGCTGGAGTTCTTTATCTGCAGACTTGGGGGATTGCAGCTCAGTTGCTTTCCTGTACCACCCACGGCTCGCTACTGACACATCTGTAGGCAAGGTGGCTGTAATTCACGAATTGTACAAAATCTTGTAGTATTTTCAGGAATTATTATTGTTTTATGTGACATAGTTGCTTTTTACAATGTATTTTATGTTTTTTTGCATATTCAATTATGAATGCATGCAGAGTTGGCCAATAGATTTCTTGGATTTATCACCATAAACAAAAACATGTTTTACTTTCCATCACGTGTATTTACGGCCATAAATAACATGAGCGCAAATTATGTGTTACTTTGAGTGAACATTCTAGTGCACAGCCCTACAAAAGTTAATTTGCTCGTTAGGAAACCCCGCTGTTGTAGTGTTCACATCTACCAAGAACCACGTTGTCTATGGAATTCGCGCCAACTAGTTTGCTGAGTTTTTTTACATTCGTAGCATCGTCACGTTTTGTCCAACAATTCTTTATTTTTTACAAAACGGTGCGGCAGTAAAAAATGTGTTTATAATATGCATTTACTTATGTAGAATATATTTGTAAATTAAATTGCCATGTATTTTAATTTTGTATTCGTCCAACTAACTGTATTTTTATCATACATATTCTCTATAAATATGTGTGGTTAAAAATGACACGTGTTGAACAAACAAAAGTTTTGTCAGCGGGTCTAACGAAAAAAAGTGTTATTGAAAGTTTAGATAGTTCAAAAACATAAAGGTAGATTTCTCTCAATTTTTTTCTGTTCATACAAGGCACTTTTATTATTCCTTTTATTTAAACAGTGCTTTTATAATTGTGTATAAATTGTATACATTAGTCTCTTCATGAAACAGTATGCCCTTGTCAGTGCATTGTGACCGTTGTTCTGGGTGTCAGAATACAAAATCTTAAATAAGATAATGTGAAATTGATTTCAATGTTATCTGTTGATGAAGGAAAGTAGTGGTTTTGTCTTAAAAACGTGACTGTATATTTTTCTGGGAGTTGAGTATTTTTGCAAGGAAATAACAATTGATAAAAAACACAGCTTTTCAATAGAAATAACACAGCAAATTTCAGGTTTTACAAATAAAGTACATTTCTCAAAATGTCTATAAAGAGTACATGAAAAATTGAAGCAATTCTCATGCAGAAACCTACATTTTTGACCAAAATAACACACATTAAAAAAAAAACACTTACTTTTTTGGGTCTCTCTCTCTCTCTCTCTCTCTCTCTCTCTCTCTATATATATATATATCATTGGAATTTTACATACGCTTTGGAGAAACTGTACATCGAAATACATATTACGTGGAATTTCAAATTAACCGAAATTAAAGGAAAGAAAAACTATTCTTTGCACGAATCTTACATCAAATCAACGGAATCTACGATTCCCTAAGAGTCGGTGGATTCTGCAAATCTTAGATTCGGTCGCCCCATCCCTATTAACAAAACGTTGTATCATGAGAAAATACTTATTTCAAGAATATTTTAGCATTTTGCTTTGTGAAATTATTAGGGCTGATCGGTTAACTGAATTTTCGGTTCCTATCAGAAGGACAGTGGTGTGGATGTCATCCAGCTACACAGGGATATCCTAACTCCCCTTATTTTGTCATGCATCAAGGCATCCAAACCTTTCTTAATTGCTGCTTGATCAAGCAGCCCAAGGGAGGCAACCAGCTGTAAGCCAGCATTTCTCAGCACTGTATCTCAATACCACATCTCACTGTTCAGTGTGCCATCATGACAGGTTCAAATTCATGCTCATTCTGACCACTGAAACAACATATATATATTTTATTTTATTTTGGAGGTGTTGATGCATTGTCGTTGCTAAGTGCTCCTTGTGATCAACCAGATCACAATAGTATGATCCCTGCCAACAGCACAAAGGGCAGTTTTTCCACATATGGTTTTCATTCCCATTCAAAGCAAATGCAGCTGCAAAGGTTTAGGTTCCAAATCAGTCCATTCTGCTTTAAAGGAAATAAAGATTTCGACCAAGAAAAATTTGGGCAGCACTTAACAGCTCAGGCCTTCAACACCAATTTGATATACAATAGAATGCAATGATGGAGAAAATGAGAATGCCTTCACAAAATCTACCAACCAATTGCAACATCTCACATGTTCATATTTGACCCTTCTAGGAATTGAACCAATTTTGCTTTTGCGGAAGGCAGGTGGTCCCCAAGAATAAAAGTATAATGACTCATTTTTCATAGAGGAAACTGACGTCGCTTAGACAAGTCAGAGCTGCCACCCACATTCGCACACATCTTTCATGTAGGAGGGCACTGCCATGCCCCATGTTACTACCTTGCCTCTCCCTGTGTTGCTCACTGCAGTCTGGGCTATAAAAGCTGCAGATATGCACCCAGAAAGAGTTTCTGTCATCCTTTCTCGAGGGCAGGCAACTTGCCACTAGTAGTCATTCTTCTATCAATCTTGCAAATTTTTCTTATGCTAACATACACATCCTGGCCGTTAGCCAAGATCTGTTATCATGATCACAAGCAGTCTCCCAAAAGCCTCTCCACCATTTTCGTTTTTGTTGATAACGATTATAAAAACCATGACATATGTAGGTACATACTACTTTAAAAATTGTCATAAATAGCTCAAATGGAGCTAGCACACCCGATAGCACCACTTACCGCCATGATTGACAACGAACAACCAAAATATTAATGCTGTGTAGCCAACTGACTGATGTGAAGGAAGTTTAAAGTCAGTCTTGAGTTTTTCACTATTACTTACATGTCTCACCACCNTAGCCAACTGACTGATGTGAAGGAAGTTTAAAGTCAGTCTTGAGTTTTTCACTATTACTTACATGTCTCACCACCCCACCCACCTCGTCACTTCACCTTTGGCGTACCTAGTGTGGGCGGACCTCTGCAGCTTTTCTCCCCCTAGACAGCAGGAAAGCTGGTGCCGCCAACTTGATGGGATTAATACTGGGCGCAGGACGGGCCTGTTGAGGCAATTCAACTATGGCCCGCTGTGCACATGAAGGTGCTGAAGGAGGGGCTGGTCTAGTCTGAGTGCGTACAGGGGTGTCTATGCGATGAGCCACACATTCTGTAGTTGGAGGTCGTGTGGTGGCGACTGTTTTCGTAGGAGGCATGGGTGGCAGAGGTGAAATGGCACGAGGTGTATGCCACAACAGATTAAAACTGTAGGCTACAGTCCCTGCTGGTAGTACTGGCTGGTGTTTCTCTCTCTAGCTGCCTCTTAACGCTTCAAGGTGTACACCTACTATGTCCCCAACCAAGGTCAAAGCCTGCTTCGATGCCTTACCCCGCCCAGTCCTGTGATGAGGCATAAGGACGTATAGTAGAAAGGGTGATAGTAAGTGTCCAGTAGAGGTGGGTACGACCTGGAGTAAACAGGATGTGGAGGGGGAGACTGTAGGGAAGGCCTAACTGCTGGCCTCCAGACAAGAAACTTGGCAGGTGGGAAGTCGCCAGCAGACCCAAGCTCCTGACTGTAGGTGTCAACAGTAGGATTAGGGAGTCCGCTCCCATGTTACGCAGGAAGGTGGGAAGTCGCCAAAGATCCACATATATCGCAAATATGGAACTCCCTATTTTGGGTCGGCTGCTGACCTTATGCAAGCAAGTGGGTAGCTGGGTGGGAAGTCGCTGGCTGGCCTAAACACCCACAGAATAGTTGCAGCAGTCAAGAGAGAATCTCCACTGAAGGTTTTGAGAGGAGATGGTTAGGATACGGGAGTTGGGCACATACCTGCTCCTGTAGAGTAAAAGTAGAAATGGGTCGAAACAGGAAATAGCAGGAACAAGGTGTAGAAAGAAAATACCTGAGAAAGGATAACTCGACCAGCTTGTATCCCGACCGTGACGTGAGGGGCCGACCTAGGATGCCAACCAAGGTGCAGTCCCTAGTCACGGTAGACGCGGCGGCGCAGGGGGTGAGGGTAACCCCAATTCTGCGAATACTCTGACTCGTACTGACTAAAGGCGTCGTGAACTGAGAGACAGCTGTTGAGTTAGTCCGAAGATGTAGCTGGCTAAAGACAAGCGAATATACTGACGGGCAACGAATTATCTGAAACAAGGTGCTAGCTGTGTCTGAGCGCGTCCGCGCAGAGTGGCGTTCTGCGAGCAAGCTGCTCGAGTCAGCTGGTGGAAGGAATAGTCTGGACACGGTCGGGCAGTCACATTCTGTGAGATAGCTGCGCAAGTCAGCCTCAAACTGAGGACTGCGAACCTAGTGGTGTAGAAGAGAGGGGAGAGAAGATAAGAGAAGCGAAGGCAGCTAGGAAGGTGGCTCACTTCCCCTTAGCTGCCTGGCCGGAGGGGTAAGCAGGCTTTCTGTGTTGAGATGATTGCAAGCTGACAGGAGGCAAATGCGGCACTTCTGTAACCTCGAGCGATGCGCTCTGTCACGTGTGGTGGCTATGTCTCTTCTCGGAGGGGGCCGCTGCTGTGGTGGAGGCTAGAGCAGATTACGACATTGCCCATGGCGCATCAACTTTGAAATGCTGCATTTCACCTTTCACTAGGCAGTTGGTAAAGTTTTACTGTTGGGTGTTTGAATGTTCCAGTAGCTGTGCACACTATGATCATCCTGGTCACTCATCACTTCCAGGGTGGAGTTCTGTGATATGTCCCAGTTGCCATTGATTAGGTGGAAGTCTATCTTCCATCACTAAAACTAGGTGGTTAACCATGAGACTTGCACTTTGATCTTGCCACTTGTGATGCTGCTGCAATGTATAGTCAAACCTCAATTTTACAGACACGGTTCCCCAAACTTGGTCTGTATAACTTGAAACGACCTAATTTCGATCCATGTGTCCCCCATCCCCTTTCACTCCACAAATGTGGTAATGCGACCAAACAGCATATTTTGCTAACTGCGTACATAAAGTAATGTTCACACGTCTGCGACGAAAAAATTTCACGTTTCTAAGAAAATACTTCGTAAAAAGTTCCTGAAGGACATATCCAGGTCCTTTTTGATTCCATGCCCCGACGTTTAGGGGCTCTTATTGCAGCATGTGGGGGCTTCACACCATATTGAATTCTCAAGTACAGATATCACGTACAGTTCTGTAATCATAATCAATTGTGTAAGTGGATTCTCTGTCCGTTTCTCAGGAATTTGACAAAAAATTTCAATACATGTAGACGTTCAATGAATGTGGTCTTGACATGCAGATAAATGAAAAAATGGTACGACAGAATATGTTCCTTGTATGTTAGATTTTAATCCATCCAAGTTCAATACATAAAGGTTCCACTGTATTGTAATGTACCTAATCTGTGGTATAATAAAGTTCATTTCAATCACATGTATGATTCTTGGTTTTGCATTTTTCTACAAATGTTTTGAGTTTGGCTGTAATAAATTTTGGTGAAGAAGCAAGTTGTATTGCCATGGGAAAATACGATGCATTAGGAGAGCCTACACTGGTTTTTTTTTAGCACTTGTTGAACACATTGGAGCAGAGTTACATATTTTCAGCCTATAATGGCACCTAGAACTAGGGAATATGCTGCTTGGAAACACTTGTGAACTGTAGACAGTTTCTCTGCTTTAAAACACTGCAGTGGAATTTTTAAATCAATCACTCCCCTTTTAATGACATACGGAAAGGAGGAAGAGGATGTTTATAAAATCATTGCTTGCCTGCATCCATCACCTGTATAATTTCATATATTTCGGGAGTTCTAGGAGGAATTTCCTTGCTGAACCTTTCTTGATGTTATTCCCTGAAGCTTCGAGGTGCTGGGTATACTGTGAGGTATGTGGTGGTGGTGGGTTCAAGTTTAGTAGTGTTGGTGTTACGACTGCAGTATAGGCAGTACGCGTATGGAGCTTGAGTAGATCCTGCGAACAAAAGTTTAGTGTTCTTGTTAGCATGTTCTAGAGAAATATTCCCGCTCTCAATTACAGAATGGGAATCACATTCAGTGCTACAGTTCCAAGAATTAATACTTTTTCAATGAAAAAGTATTAATTCTTGGAACTGTAGCACTGAAACTTCAATTTGCACAGCCTTTATTATGGGGCCGTGTTTTAAATATGGCTACAGTTGGTGGCATTTTGGTTTCATTGAATTATTTCACAGCACTTCTTCATTATACATCAAGGTAATCACCAGCAAACGTAATTAATGTTGATTTTACAGTTTAAATTTAAGTGTAGATTTTTCTTCTGTGTAATTGTTTCCACACTTTAATGTTCTTCCATAGGTAGTAGCATCAATACAAAATAAGCACTTCCCATCTAGACTTTGGAATGCATCAGATGCTTGTATTTTTTTTTAGGTTAATGTGTAAGATGATATAAATTTTTGTGACTGGTGTGAAATGGTAAAGGGCCCATGGTTACAGGTCACACCTCCTCCAGGACTCCAATCCAAGAATCTTCACTATATTTGTGCCATGTGACAAGGTGGGTCAAGTTTTTGGTCAGCTCAATTCTCCCATTGGATCCTCCTGCCTTTACTAGTGTGCACATTACAACCTGACAGTTCAACAACACATCATAGTGCATCGTCTGTACATGAGTTTCTCTACTTCAGATTCCAAACTTCATTATGTCATATAATTGAGTGTATTCTCTGTTGTGTTGCAGTTGACCTTCGGAGTTGAAGTGCCAGACCAGATCATTGTTCTTGATCCAAGGATAAATGACAAAGATGAGACTTTTGCACGTATTGTCCAAGTAAGCATTATTCCACTTATACAGTGCATTAAAATTATAAGTTTTGTCTCAATGTTGTAAGCATGTAAATAAATGAGTTGTGGGAAGACAAACAATGAAATCAGAATTTTGATGTTTTTTAGTTGCCAATGAATTGCTAGTTTTTGCCAGTTTTTTTGGACATTTAATTATTGAAGTGGGATATAGATAAGCAGTGAATTCCACAGAAATTTTACTGAATAGTAAATAAAATAAATAATGATTTTTATTGACATAGTATATTTTTATTTATCTTTGCAGCATACTACAAACCTGTTTCTTTAGTATGCTATGTATATATGCTATTTTTTAACAGGAAAAATGGGACAAATAAAGTTAACAAACATACAAAATATAATTTACTCTAAATTAACAAATTTAAAAATTATGATTTACTGTGGATATGATGCTTTATTAAGTAGTATTCAGAGTGATACATATTGTATTAATGATTGCTTTGAATTCAGAGATGTTTGTATTCAGAAGCACCCAAACTTTATGTATATTTCACTCAAAACATTCTTTGAGTTGTGTTGTGGCAAATATTGTTTTTGGGCCTTTTTAAATCATTCTGAATTATTTTTACATCAAAACTGTGTTATATTTTGATAACTTTGTAATGTTGCAGCGGTACCGTGATATTGTAACCAGCACCAAGTACCGTAGGTTGTCCAGCGCACTAAAAAAGCACTATGGAGATGCATTCGCCAACGTCCACCACCTAACTGATGTTGCAGAGACAGCCGACCCCTCAGAGGAGCCAGCTCGACCAAGCCGAGAGGGCAACGATGACTCGGACTACGACTCGGATGTGCCAGACACCTTCGACGAGTCTGTGGAAGACATGTCAATTGTGCATCACAATGCAATTGCCCGAGCTGCTTCACGTATTGCGTTGTACATGCTACGTGACGACAGCAAAGGAAAACTGATGGATGATTTGCAGCATGCGCATGATTTCTTTGTCGTGAATTCATGCAAAGTGTTGTGTCGGCTTTCCATGGACCAGAAACCATTGCAGCAAAATGCGGAGTACTTTAGCCAGTTTTATCCTCTCTCTCATCAGACCTCAGAAGATGTGCTTGCTCATGTCCAAAAGTAATTATTACGAAAGATTCCTTTCACAGTATAGTAACTCATATGCTGAAGTTTTCCCAATTGCAACTTGCTGGGCACAGTCTGCACTATACTTATGAATTTCTTTAGACTTAGGTTTCATCACTTCCTCTGATACCTAGATGCATTTCATTTCCCTCTTTCTTCTTATAACCACTTTTGCCTCTTGTTCAATGAA
The DNA here is from genome assembly GCA_002778355.1 of Clitarchus hookeri. Taxonomy (NCBI): domain Eukaryota; kingdom Metazoa; phylum Arthropoda; class Insecta; order Phasmatodea; family Phasmatidae; genus Clitarchus; species Clitarchus hookeri. The sequence goes on from NQII01003690.1 coordinate 198,244, forward strand.
AGTGAAAAAAAAAAAAAAATGTAACCTTGGTTCCCACTTCATGTAAAGCCTATATGTATTACTGACACAAGTCAGCTATTTCAAGGCTATTCTTTTTTAAAATCAGTTTTTGGAAACATTCACTGCTTGTTGCCATGCATTATAGTTCCTTGTTATTAAAGGGTACATTACTTTTGGAAAACAGTTAAATACTTGTGCTGAGGTAGCTCAGTTACATTCCGAATAAAATTTATATTTTAAAATTATTTTTGACTCTTAATATTTTCAGTAAAAGAATTGTAAAAATAATTTTTATTATGGTTTGTAGGACCATGATATTGAATGACAAGATTCCCATTCAAGATGAGCTCCAAATAGTGATTATCAGCAGTGGTGGAAATAGTGAAGACTGGGAAAGAATCAAGAAGATTTTAGAATATGTTGAAAAGAAGAAAGAAATGGGTGTGGCAGAATCTGAACTGAAGGTTGGTTTTGACCTTGTAATAGTGTCTGACTCAAAGTTTTATACAATCCACAAATCAGATTTAACATGACATTCATGGTACCATTACTCAGTTGTAAAGGCTTTTTTTTTTCTCCACGACATTAAGGAATTTGCTCATGTGCTTTACCTTAATCCAGTTAGTTAGATTGGCATGGTTTCCAAGCTTCCCAAACTGAACACAGCTTATTTTCTTTGTTACATTTTGACGCCTTATCAACTCTCAACGTGGTGACAGTAAAAGTGAACAGGCCCTAGTATCCCCCTATAAACCAGGGAAATGGGGTATCCTTAATGAGATTTATTACCTTAGTACTTTCGGGATCCTGATGTTCGGGCTGGCAGCTCAATAACCTTTTGGACTAAGGACGGTGGAGCCGGGCGGAGGGCTGTCCTGGAATAGGTCCTGACAGGCACAATATTTGAGGTAGCAAGCCAAGTCGTAAGTGAGAGTTGCCCGGCTACTGGTGCACCCTTAGACTGTGTAACTGCGGATAACACTCTTTACAGGGGCATGGCAGGAAGAGGTAACACTGGTTTCAGAAGGTTGTACCAGGTGTCTTTTGAAGTTGGTGTCGCAGGTACGGAATTCCAGCTGTGCTCCGGGATGCACGTAGCTCGTCGCAAGATGGTGGCTTCTTCACGCTCTACAGTGTACACCCTGGGGGTGGTTCACCAGATCGCGTAGCTTGAACACTTGCGATCTCTGGCAGCCTTTTTCTGGCCCGCTCAGTGGCGTGGCATTAGGAAACTACAGTCGGTTCATGATTGGAAGAGACTTTCTTGAAGCCCTGCTAAAGATATACTTTCAAGCCCGTTTCCTATAGTTCATTTCATATAAGAAGGCCACATTCTGACAGTCAGTGAGTGGCAACTTAATATATTGAAAACAACTAACGTCCCATTTACAAAATCCTGTATCAGCTAATGCACGAACGAACAAAAGTTAATATTACGTTGGCTATTCTGAGAGCAGTGCCGAAGCACATCACACAAGCAGAAAATACGCGCATAAGAAAGAGTTCGTACATTAATTAATACATTTTATTTTACGTGGTCATAAAACAGCAGTTTTTAGTTTTAGAAACGAAACTTCGTGATAAAATAGTAATGTATAGGTGTTCAAAATGAGATGCACAATAAAACGATACGTATCCAAATGTGACGAAAAAATCCAAAGTTTCCAGACTCTCAAACCAGGTGCTGCTATCTTGTGGGTTAAAAGTGCACCATATGTTGCAATATGCCCTTCCACGCCATCTGTCATCCATATCCCGAACTACACTCAGAAACATGTTATAGTTTTGTTTTTTAAAATAACGTATTCACGCGCATATATAAATAATTTTATTTTCCCGCGAGCTCTGTATAATTTTTAAAGTAACTTGTATTTCGTAAACCCCGTTTATGAACGACCCTACACACGTCCACAAGCTCCGTTTATGAATGCAGCGCCACCAAAGCAGTTCACCAATTGCCGCACGCAGCAGCACCTCCTGGACGCGCTGTCTCGCCACATCAAAGCCTATTCTTGACACGCCATTTGATGGCGAATGGATACATAAACGAAAAGGCGCGGCGATTGTCAACTGTCAAGAAAGTGGCCTTCTTATATGGTACACAGTATATCCTTCTGCCAAAGGTAAACAAACATTGCCATGTGGCAGTCACATGGCAATGTTTACATGCAATGTTTACATTCCAGTGTGTGTGTGTAACATGTGTTCATACATGCACGTACCCATTATAAAAGTCCTGTATATATTATTAACGGATATTCCACAAGCGTAAAGTTTTTAATCTTGAGAATTTCACACAAAAGAATATGCGATGCCAGCGAAAAACATTTTATTCTGTAAACCCAAAATGTGAGTAAAAACTACTTAGCTATCAACAACAGATAAATGTTAGCTAACAATCAGACTTTCGATAAATTCCCGTGCATCCAAGGCAAGATCTTCAGTATTGATCGAAATTGCTACAGACGTTAAAATTGCCTGGTGGTATACTGAGTCGGATGTTTCGCGCAATTGTAAAACGTTATTTAAAAATGGTTGTGACTGTTTTCGACCGGACAGCAGAGTTTGCGAGTGAAAGATTGTACGTCTTCGACAATGTGAAAACAATTCTTATGTGCAAATACTGCAACGTTAGAATAGAGTGGCAAAGGAAAGACACGTGCGCGAAACACATAAAAACAGTACAACGAGAAAGTGAGCACAAATTAAAATCATACGTTATTAAAAACCAAATAATAAAGAGCGGATATTAGTAAAATAAGACAAATTAATTAATTATTATAGGTTAAACAAGATAATCGTACAAATTCTCTGGCACGTGTGTCAACAACACGAGGAACGAAAGTTAGTAAACAAATGGCCGTGTTACTTTCACCTTGAGCGTGATCATGTGACTATGCAAGAAACGTTGAAATCTAAATACGTTAGCATCACTTCATTAATAATTGGCATAAAAAGTCTTTTCGACACCCATTTGTAAGCGATAAATTAACAATTATGTTAAATCTTTGGAACTATTTCCTCTCTTTGTGCTGGCAACCTAACGGCATAACTGTATCCGCGCTCGCCGCTGTTTGTAATGTTATATGCATGTCGCTAACGGCTAGGGTGTTTTTTCATAGGTTGATTTTCAAAAGTTTCTTCCAGTCGTGAACAGACTATAGCTATGGGTACACAGCTTGGCACTTACAGTGATGTTACGTTAAATCTGAAAAGGATAAAATAAAATAAGAAAATAGCGTATTACTATTTAGAGCATTTAGTGGGTGTCCTGCAGGCGCAGGCATGACCGTAATTATTGTTCAAATTTACTTAACAGCGCGGGGGAGGACAGATCTGGCGTGGTCCATCCAGGAAGGAAACTATTCTTCCTGGAGCCGGTACCTTGGGGTAGGCCCCTGCTGGAGTCCTATCGCTCGTTTGGCCCAGAACCGTGCGCTTCACGAGAGATGGTGCTCAGGCCAATAGCAGTTTGTGGAGAGGGCCCCCTGATTCCCCTCGGTGATAAGTTGAGTGAGCGGTGTTATCTGCTACTGACCTCAACTGCCCCTCTGGGTTCACAGCGTTCCCACCGTAAGGACTCCACGACTCTCAAGTAAACAGCATTACCAGCTTGTAGCCTGAGAGTCGTAATGTCTTAACGTGTTAGTGCTCCCCACACCTCAGGAACCTCAGAGAAGGGTTCTCTCTCCCCCTGTCACAGTGGCACCAGGAGGGTGGCACTGCTGCCAGCAACCAGCTAATCAAACTTTGACAAGAGGTGGGAGTGCCCTTCAGTGGGGACTTTTGGTTCTATACTCTCGCGGTGGTGGTGCGTTCACCTAGAAGTAGATTATTGGATATGCACACAGAAGCAAAGTGGGTAAGGCAAGTGAAAGCGAAAGAGAAAGATCGGACCAGAAAGAGGTTACTTGGTAGATATATGTTTTATTCCGTCAGTAGGAAGTTGCAAATACATATATCTCCGACCTGTGCCCGCTAACGTCTGATGTATGAGGGACCAAGTTTGCCATGCTGTTTGCCGCAGGGCAACGACATAACGGTAGAAGAGAGGGCGAGAGAGACCCTGGTAAAACCAAGCCTGGTGCAGACGAGGCCCGTGGCCAAACTCGAAGCAAAAGGAGAAGGCTCCACGACAAGAGCTTCAGCCTGATGTGTTGAAAATACAAGTCCTGACAATAGTAACTTACTACAGTTAAATTATACTGTTACTGCTGAAGGCAAGCAATATGGCAAGTGTGGCAAGATAGCGAGAGTTGCAGTTGTTACTCGGTCAGAACTGCTCATCAACTGCCAGTGAACTCCTCATTTGGAGGGCGTGCGTAAGAATAAATACCTGCGAGAGATGTGGCCAGCAAGGCGTGGCTTGAGCTAGCCGCATGGAGGGGGAAGCCTCTTCTGATGCTTGGCAAGTGTGCGCGTTCGGTGCCTGCCGGCCAGGTCAAGGAAACGAGGGGGTTGGTCCACCCACTCAGACTGGAGTGCGGCGGTGTGCGGATTTCCAGCCTCTGAGGCGGCAAGGAGTTGATTAGATTGTGAATAGGAATGGTACTGAGGCAAAAAGAGCATCGGCAGTTGGTGCTACAGTACATCAGGGGAGCTCCACCAGAGGCTGAGGCTTATATATCTATGCGACAGCGCTCGTGGCGCGTCAGTTTTAACACAGTGGTGTTTGAAACCCCTACTGCTTGGGCCAGACATTTTCTGTAAAACAGAATATCTACATTCTGAGGCTATATTCTGTTCCCACTAAGTCACCGTAGAACTGCACGATAACGAGTAGGTGCGCTATAATGATACATTCACTATGCCAGACGATGTAGCTGGTCGGCGGGTTTTTTTGAGGATATCTCGTTTCCCCCGCCCTTGCTTTTCAGTGCTGCTCCGTATTCACCTCTCTTCACCCACATTGGCTCACAAGATCCCTTTCTTCATAGCCATCCAAACCTCTCCGCTCCACTTAATTTGTTCTTTATTTATGTTGAATGTTCCTTGGTAAACAGTCTTTCTGAAGGCAATTAAGGCAACCAAAGTCTTAACGAAGCAAAGCACACCACCCAATCCAGACACAGGAAAAATAGTTACAGGTGGTTGAGTTTCTGGAGATGTTCTGTCATGCCAACCCTAGCATACCTGTGAGCATAAAGATGCCAGTAGTGCAACCACTAGCTAATATTAAGGTCATAATTGTATCCCCATAATGTACCATACATCAAAACTATCAGTATTTTTTTTCTCCCTGTTTTTAATATATAGCTTGTATAGAATTTTGTATTTCAGTTTTGTTTGTAGAATGGTAAGTAGTGCTCCTCCCCTTTCCCCAAGGTTTTCTGCCAACATTTTGGAATGTGTGTGTATGTGTGTGCATGTATACAAGTGTGTCATGTGGGATTATGTTGTTAAACTATATTCATAAACATTGTCTGTATTGTCTGTGGCAATGTTTTGATGTTACACTGATGCCTGGCATGTTTCAGGATGAATTTCCAAATACTGACAGGACAATGCCCTTGTGGCACACACTCGACCTGCTGAGTGAGAATAATGTTCTCCTGCGGACAGGTGTGTGCAGTGTGCGTTATATCCACCACAGTTTCACCAAACCATGGCTCATCAGATCATACAGGACTAAATTAACTGATACAGCCATGCCATCCTCCAGTGATATACAACCATCTGGCGAAGAGGAGAAAGAGTATAAAGAGACAGGTGTTGAGCCACCACATTCTGAAAATTCTTTGGCAGAGAATATAATCATGGAAAAAAATGAACAGACCAAAGATGCCACCACAGATGACCTCCTGTCAATAGATAACATAGAACGTTGTGAAAGCCCTGTTCTCCCGAAAGACATAATCATTGACGAGACTGTCTTGCATGATGACACCACAATGGTTAAGCCAAAAGCTGTAAGCAGAAGCACTCAGGAAAAGACGAGCAAGAATCAAACTGACAGAGAAAATTCAAAGGAAGTTGAGGCTGGAAGTAGCAGTGTTAGTGAAGGAAAGGAAGCAACACAAGGTGAGCCTACTAGTGAGCCTTGTGAGTCTGGCAACAAGCCCACTGCAAAATCACACAGGAAGACCTGGAAGAAGTGCGTGAACACACTGGTGCAGGAGTGCAAGGACAGCAAAGTTTTGGATCGAAGGTAAGTTCTCTAATTATGAATACACAGTATGTATGTTACTATTATCATGTGGTAGTGTGTTTCTCTGAATTAGGTTCAGTACCCATGAAAGCCTCTATATTTAAGCATTCACAAGAAGCAACTTGTGACTGTATTTCTATATGGCGACGATTGATGCCTGTTGTCCAACGGCTTAAGGGCCGGGTCGCCACCCGAGGCGTCGGCTTGTAAAGCGGCATCAAAAGCAGGTTAACAATTTTTAAGTTTCTAACATTGCAGTTTTTTAGGGGTTATGTTTACCGTTAGTCACAGATATTTCAATTATATATTGATGCGTACTGACATATATGTACACACAAGTTGGCCTCATCTTCATGTATCATCACGTCACCCTAGGTGGTGTTTGAACCATGAACGAATTGCTACCAGAGACTACCAGCACGTCCCTAGGCAAGGCGCACCCACAAACACGTCATCCAAGATCGTTTTCACCTTTACGTCAGACGTCACGCCACCCCCCACGTTCAATAGAAGAAGCCAAGCAACCAGCGCTGCGCCTGAGCTCACGCAGCTGACACAATCCCGCATAGCAGGGAAGCCTGCTTCCAGAGCAGCCCGAGAGATGGCACCAGAGTACGGCTCTGCCTACATAGGGAAGAACTATCCCCGCCACCCCCAAGAGCAGGTGGTTATATGTCTTTGCACTGCCGCAGAACGGCAGTTCATTCTCCGCAGCTCGCTCCACCACCTCGTGTGCTGGAGCTCTCTGCAGGCACTGACGTCCTCGCGTAGTACCACCACTACCTACCAGACATCTTCAAGACCTCCACCAGCAACCCCCGAAGAAGTCTTCATCCCCTTTAACTCTCACTACCCTTCTGGTAGTGACACCCGAGTCCCTTCTGGATAACAGTATCAAGTTAATTAGGGTCAGTTAGTATTAGAGCTACCTAGCCGTATCTGCTCTTGTCCAGGTCCCCTTCACCTGGTATTATCGTAGTCTACTTCTGTTACAGTTTCTTGTTAGTTAAGAATTAGTACGGGCCACCGTGTCTATTTCTCACAGGATAAACACTTTTTTTCAATATAACCCCCGAGTACTTATTTTTAGGGTGACTGTGACTTTAACCCCAGTAGACATCAGCCCACTAGGAAAAAGCAGGAAACCGCGTCATTGAAACCCATTTGCCCAACTTATAGTAGGACTGCGGGCTCCCTTAACCAGATGCACGTACATTGCAGACACATTAGATGGCCACTCATACTGTGGAAGCACTTACACAAAGGTACCTGGTGCACACGTACTGTAGAGCCCACAACCACTAGGAACTCAATCCACAAGGCGGCTAGTCAGCCAGCCCAGCCAATCCACTTGATCCACCGCGCTGTTATTGTTGCCGGAAGGAGCAATAAGACTGGTTCTGGAGTCCTGAGCCCCTTTGGTCCACACCTACGTCGCTGTCAGACATCTAGAGTAACCCACCGCTCTAACCACCGTGCTGTTTTTTGCCGGTTGGTTTGGCCACGACTCGTTTTACACCTAGCTAGGGATCCTTACCGTCTGCTCTTCCTTAGCATGGCCGACTTTAGTACCTTACTTTATACCGTACACCCATAGGGGTGGTGCAAAGTGGCGAGCTAGGAAGGCAACTACTGCCTCCGAGTCCAACTTGAGCTGTAACCCAGAGCCAACTGCCCTCTGCAGTCTAACTCTCCGGGAACGAGCTCAAGTCACCCGACAACTGGAGAGACCTCACCTCCCAGTCCCTCCAAGCTCACCATCTCAGCCACCCTACAAAACCGCCGACGAGCCACATCAAGTCGTCGTCGACTTCCGCCAGGAACTCCACGTACCACTGGGTATTATCGAACACGTGGTTCCAACCCAGCATGACCAGCAGCCCTCCGCGGGTTCCCACCAGCACCACCAGCCGCAGCACCAGCAGCAACAGCGGCCTAGTTAGGAGCTACCCCAGGCTACGTCCACTCCAGGTAAACCAGTTGCTGTGTGTAAACCAGTGTTGCGGAAGACAATTAAGCCCACACCAGACTTTCTGCCATGCCGCCAAGCCACGCGCCCCAGTTTATATACCGGCTGCGTTCCGGTTGGCAGCCGGTAAAGTTGAACCCAATAGATAGCCTGTGTCTCTGACCTGCACAGTAAAACTTGACCCAATCCTGTGGCAGCATCATCAGTTTCCCAGACTTCACACTTCAATATGATTAAAAAGTACCTGCTTATGTTGTCATTTCATTTAATATGATTTCCAAATTCAGCTTTAATATATAAAATAAACAAAATACAGTATAATCTTTGGTTATTTTTTTAGTTTATTGACATAGAGATCATGTGAAGTATATTTCATTTGTTTCTAGACAATATTCAATATTAATATTTTATTTGTTATTTTTCATTTCTTTCCTTGAAGATGGTTAGCTTTAAATATTTATTAAACAAAAGTACTAAATAAAACTATCCTGGTTGTCTCTCGTCTCGCCATTCCTGATTGACGGAGAGATGTGTAATGGTCAAACTACAGCCAATCGGAGGACAGGAGACAACATAAGTAATGCAGAAGTAAAATAGAACTCATTTTTTCAGACACGATAACTNAAAATAGAACTCATTTTTTCAGACACGATAACTCTCACCACCTCCAAGATGGACATGTGTACGTCAAAAGAAATATAATTAGTTTTGAGAAATTAGTGCTGCAGGATGTTTGAAAAGTTTATTAATTGATTACGCAGAACAGGTAATAATTATTGAATTTGATTTTGAGAAGATAAAAATTATTGTTGAATTTGTTTGAGTAAATGAAGTAATAATTTGTGTAATTAATGTGTTGGTGGAGAATGAAAAGAAAGTAAAATGGTGAAGAGAATTTTGATTTGCTAATTCTACATAAGTTCTTCATATCTGATTCAATTGAAATGTAACAAGTGGTTTTAAAAGTACCTTTTCAAATTTAAAAAAAATTTTATTCAGAAATGTTGGGTAAATGAGTATAAGGTTAAATAAAATGAACAGAATAATTTGTAATTATTTATAGTACAAACCTTTTAGTTTTGCTGTGAGATACTGTATTTCTCTGATGCGCCATGAGCAACGACTTTATCTCGCTCTGGCCTCACCATAGTTGCAGCTCCCTTCTAAGAAGAGAATTGCGCCGTACGCACCACAGGTCGTCAATTCACGTCACACCTTGGTGCACTACCACCTCTCCAGCTGCTGACCATGGAGGGAAACTCAGTCCAGCGCTCTGCCGAGCCCTGTGTTTCCAGCATAAATAGGACCAGCGGTCCTTGGTTCAGGGCTGACACTCACAGCTCTTGTGCAAAACATCGCTCTGCCCAGGCGCACACAGAAGCCTTCTTCACCGTCCCTCCAGCTTTGAGTGATGCCTTGTGCTCAAGTTCGAATATTGCCCTTACTTACCTATTACATCATCTTCCAAAATCATCCTGCGTACCATCTCTGGTGGTAACCAAGGTTTTACCCTTCAGACACTAATCAGGGTAAAGGTTGGATATATGTGTTCTATTGTTTCAGCAATAGACAGACATATTTTGAATTTTTCTGCCTTTGTCACTCAGTCTGCTTTCTTCTCACCCTCTTTCCCGNTTCAGCAATAGACAGACATATTTTGAATTTTTCTGCCTTTGTCACTCAGTCTGCTTTCTTCTCACCCTCTTTCCCATTGTCTCCTCTTTCAATCTTATGCTCCGTCAATACTCTTTCAAGAATAGGGACGTGCCGCCCTCCCCTTCTCTCTCGTGCCTCAGGCGCTTATCAAAAAGTGTTCCGTACTCACATGTTACTGGGATCCTATGGCAATGTCCTGCCTTGCTGAATAACACTGGAGTAATGCCCCACCCTGCTGTTACCCTTTCTATGAAGTGCTTGGGTCTGTTAGCAACGTCCGACCCAGCCATTGTACTCGCAGGTAGGTAATCCTTAGGAATGTGAAACGCAAACCTTCCCAGGGGCTTGGAGTTGCCGGCGACATTCTGTAATCTGCGATAACTGAGGAACTGAGACACATTCTACGCTGGAAACACACCATAAAGGAAGTCACTACCCTACGGCAGGGCGCCCAGGCTTTTCCACCAACCACAGGTACCCACCTTTCATTGGACATGCCAAGCCGTGCCCCCTCCTACAGTACACTCACTAATCACCTACCTCTTGCTGTCACCCGACTTAATCCCTTGCCATCGGACTGGACGTGAGAAAGCAGCCAAATGGGTCTTGTGACCTAGTAAATATGGATTGGATAGAATTTTAAATCAGTAGTAATTTCACGGCAGTATTTTGCGTAGATTCTTTTACTCGCCTCTTAATACTTGTGCGGGACCCATTTTAAATTTCCAGCGCACCTGACTTGGTGCACGTTCATCAATTGTCATTGCTACCTCAAGGTTTGGCGGTCCTGAACTACAGGAAGAAGAGAGCAGTTTCCTGTTGGACGTCATGGCTGCAAGTTGAGTCGTGTGCAGCTGCCACCAGTCGTCATATTCTCGCTGAAATTCGTTGAACAGTCCTCTAGTGGCAATTTAATTGTAGTAGTGTTAAATTCCCTACAACATTTTTGGTCCTCCAGAGCTGGATATTTTCTGGCATTGTTGTTTTAGTGCGTGTTTTCGTTGTTGCGTTGCTTGTTGTGTTGGCGGTAAAACACATGCATGCTACAGTGTTCTTGGNGTTTTAGTGCGTGTTTTCGTTGTTGCGTTGCTTGTTGTGTTGGCGGTAAAACACATGCATGCTACAGTGTTCTTGGTGTGTGTGTGCTTCAAGTATCCAAGACAAAGTAAGTTTTCATCGACAAGAAGATACCTTTTGGATGTCGCGGACAAAGTGAACAATAAAAGTTCCTGGGGTTTATTAATTTTTTTTTTCTGTTTGCAGTGTTCCTTTGTGTGCATGTGCCGGCGCTTTCTCTCTTTGTTTCCATCATGTCCACATATCAGCGCTTGTGTTCTTTGTTCCAATCTTTTGTTCCTGCTTCTCGTTCATGATTGCCTGTCTTTCATAAAATGTCTTTAAAGTACACACTCGTTTTGAATGGCAAGTGTAACTAGCCAAAAGGAAAAAAAAATTTTATGCCACACATTTTTTAAAGTTGCTCACTTAACGGTCATTACTGTGACCCGTTCTTTGCGTGAATGATATTGCACACGCTTGGAATTTTGTGCAGTTTCAGGAACGTATTCATTTTTAAAGGTTTTAAGCGTTTCCAGTTAGTGCTGTATGACTTTGCTCTCTGCTGTTTCGTGGAATGCTGTTGATGGCATTCACAATCATGTTTTGTTTCATACCAAGTACGGTTTTCATTGTTTGGTTTTAAGTTAGTGTAGTTACTAGGCTGCCGTCGTAATTACCTTTTCTCGTTTGATCCTTGTTTTTGAGGTGTTGAATTCTTGTAGCCACAAGATGTCTGAGGCACAGGTGGCGCTTTTACATCTTTGTTTGGCAGAAAGTCGCCTCAAGCGCGCCCACGATTTCGCTCAGGTTGTTAAGAGTGAGCCAGCCAAATGGAATTTGTTTGTTGCTACCACCCAGGACTTTCCTAAAGTTCGTGAGAATTTTGATATTGATTTTATTGCTGTATAATTGTTAGCCNTGTTGCTACCACCCAGGACTTTCCTAAAGTTCGTGAGAATTTTGATATTGATTTTATTGCTGTATAATTGTTAGCTGATAAGTTGAGTGATTTAAATGCTGCTGAGCATGCGAGGCACACGATAAGAGTTTGAAGACAAATATTTCTTCACAATGGAAATTGTAGATGCCCTCGCAGATGAGTAAAAATGCCAGGTTCAAGGCACTGCTAGCACCAAGGCACACAGTTCAAGGGTAGCTCTACCCAAAATCACTTTGCCTAATTTTGATGGTGACCCCAGGCATTGGCCTAATTTTTCTAACTTCTTTACCACTCTGGTGTCGCATAACAGTGGTGTGTCTCCTGTTGAGAAACTAGCTTATTTGAAGGGTACACTCAGTGGGGAGCCTCTTGGTATGATCCAGTCTTGAACCATGTCTGAGGCTAATTTCGAAGATGCTTGGAAATTGCTGGTGAACCGTTACGGCAACAAGAGACTTCTTGTTAACATGCATGTGGAGGCATTACTTCAGACCCCTTCAGCTTCCTTTAAGACATATACTTCATTGCGTCGACTATTGAGTGTTATCAGTGAGAATGTGTCTGTACTTAAGACCCTTGATGTCCCAATATAAAAGTGGGACTTAGTGTTGTTACCAATAATATGCAAGTGTTTAGATGCTCAGCTTCAAACACAATAGAAGCTCACACTTGATCGTGAGTTACCCACCCTGACTGAATTCTTCTCATTCCTTGAGAAGCACTGTCATGCCCAGGAGACAGTGAGTGCAGGCAGCCACTAAGACCTTTAGGGCACACTCTGCGATGCCCAAACTCACACCTGCAGTGCCCTTGTGGAGACAGCCTCGTAACCAGTCCGGCAACCAGTCAACAAAGTGCTTGGTGAGTTCTGCCCAAGTAGAGTGTTGTTTGTGTAAAGGTGCTGACAAGCTTTAGAATTACTCAGAGTTTGGTAGTTGTAACCCTAAGCAGTGGTTCTCGGTTGCTAAGGAACACAAATTATATCTGAATTCTCTCTTGCCTTCACTCATTTCCAAAGGTTGTCCATCGTCTTCGCCGTATCATCAATGTGGTGCTCGCCACCCCACACATTGCTACATTTAGACTCCAAGGAGGCTGAGAAGGGCAACTCATCATCGCAGGCTGAAGCAGGTTCCTGTCAGTCTACTGACTTACAGCCCACAACTCTGTCTGCTGTTACAGCAGTGCTTTCAACGCTATCTTTTGTGGTGCTCCTGTCCACAGTGCAGATACACATCCTTCAAGCTGCTGGAACGCCTTATGTCGCCAGAGGCCTCCTGGTAACAGCCAGCCAGCCAGACTAGCTTTATTTCTGAACACTGCTGCTAAAGGCTTGGTTTGGCTCATAAACATAAAAAGATGCATTTTCCCATCCAAGGTTAGTCTAATACAGCTGTCAATGTGGCCAAGTCATTGGTGTCCATTCTAGTAACCCCTTGTGGAACTACTGACATGCAGTTTGTTCTCTGTCTCAGTCTGTTCTCCCTCATATAACAAGTAGGCTCCTAAGTGTTCAGTTGTCCAGTGAGGNGCAGTTTGTTCTCTGTCTCAGTCTGTTCTCCCTCATATAACAAGTAGGCTCCTAAGTGTTCAGTTGTCCAGTGAGATGCGCCACTTGGTTGCCCATTTGAAGATTGCTGATCCAGCTTTTTATGTTCCTCATCCTGTTGATTTACTTGTTAGGACAGATCTTGTTCCTTGGTTCCTTACTGGAGGTAAAATCAATGGCTCTTCCATAACTGTAGATTCNAGATCTTGTTCCTTGGTTCCTTACTGGAGGTAAAATCAATGGCTCTTCCATAACTGTAGATTCAATTTTCAGATGCATTTTGATGGGAAAGGTAGAAGCAGAACCTACTGCTGTGTCTTCAAAATACTATTGCATTTCACTGTTGCCACTGAGCCCCTTGGAGGATGTCGTGAAGCGGTTTTGGGAGGTTGAGGAGTTCCCACTAGCAAAACATAAATCTGTCGAAGAGGTTCGTTGTGAGGACTTGTTTGTTGAGACCCACAGGTAAGATGCTATTGGTAGGTATGTGATGTGTCTGCCCTTTCGCTCGTTGATGCTGGAGCTGGGTGTGTCTTGGCCGCAAGTGGTGAACCGGTTGCTTAGACTGGAAAGGCGCTTCAAGGGGGATCCGCTATTGAAACATATGTATTCTGACTTCATTAAGGACTACTTTGCAGAGGGGTATATGGAGAAGGTGCCCATTTCAGAATTGTTGTCCTCACCTACGTATTATATTCCACAGCATTGTCTCATCAAACCCAAAAGCACAACAACCAAACTTTATGTCGAGTTCGATGCATCTTCAAAGAACTCGACATGTGTGTCTCTTAATGATGTTCTCTTAACTGGACCTAGGTTGCAATGCGACATCTTTGATGTGTTGTTTTTGTTGTTGTTGTTGTTATTGTTGTTATTTTTGTTGAAGGTCAGGCTGCATGTTATGGTCTTTACAGTTGATATTAAGCAAATGTATAGTCAGATAGCAGTATGTCCTAGCCATCAGGATCTTCAGCATATTGTTTAGCGCTTTGATGACAGTGAATTGCTGGAGGATTATCGTTTAAAGATGGTGGCATACGGTTTCTCCTCCGCTCCATACTTGGCACTTCGCACCTTGTAACAGCTGGCTGAGGATGAGAAAGAGTGATTTCCTGTTGCTGCAAATGCACTGAAGTCATTGATGACGTGGTCACCGGCTCTGATTCTGTTGGTTCTGCTTTGGCCTTGCTTAGGGAGTTGATTTCATTGCTCGCTATTGGTTTTTAAATTGCGAAAGTTTGTCAGCAACCATCCTGCGTTACTTGACTGGCTCCCAGTGGAAGATGTTGAGTGCCCTAGAAGCCATGTCATTGGATCAAGACAGTCATGTTGTAAAGGTGTTAGGNGCAGTTTGTTCTCTGTCTCAGTCTGTTCTCCCTCATATAACAAGTAGGCTCCTAAGTGTTCAGTTGTCCAGTGAGGTGCGCCACTTGGTTGCCCATTTGAAGATTGCTGATCCAGCTTTTTATGTTCCTCATCCTGTTGATCTACTTGTTAGGACAGATCTTGTTCCTTGGTTCCTTACTGGAGGTAAAATCAATGGCTCTTCCATAACTGTAGATTCAATTTTCAGATGTATTTTGATGGGAAAGGTAGAAGCAGAACCTACTGCTGTGTCTTCAAAATACTATTGCATTTCACTGTTGACACTGAGCCCCTTGGAGGATGTCGTGAAGCGGTTTTGGGAGGTTGAGGAGTTCCCACTAGCAAAACATAAATCTGTCGAAGAGGTTCGTTGTGAGGACTTGTTTGTTGAGACCCACAGGTAAGATGCTATTGGTAGGTATGTGATGTGTCTGCCATTTCGCTCGTTGATGCTGGAGCTGGGTGTGTCTTGGCCGCAAGTGGTGAACCGGTTGCTTAGACTGGAAAGGCGCTTCAAGGGGGATCCGCTATTGAAACATATGTATTCTGACTTCATTAAGGACTACCTTGCAGAGGGGTATATGGAGAAGGTGCCCATTTCAGAATTGTTGTCCTCACCTACGTATTATATTCCACAGCATTGTCTCATCAAACCCAAAAGCACAACAACCAAACTTTGTGTCGAGTTTGATGCATCTTCAAAGAACTCGACATGTGTGTCTCTTAATGATGTTCTCTTAACTGGACCTAGGTTGCAATGCGACATCTTTGATGTGTTTTTTTGTTGTTGTTGTTGTTGTTGTTATTGTTGTTATTTTTGTTGAAGGTCAGGCTGCATGTTATGGTCTTTACAGTTGATATTAAGCAAATGTATAGTCAGATAGATAGCAGTATGTCCTAGCCATAAGGATCTTCAGCATATTGTTTAGCGCTTTGATGACAGTGAATTGGTGGAGGATTATCGTTTAAAGATGGTGGCATATGGTTTCTCCTCCGCTCCATACTTGGCACTTCGCACCTTGTAACAGCTGGCTGAGGATGAGAAAGAGTGATTTCCTGTTGCTGCAAATGCACTGAAGTCATTGATGACGTGGTCACCGGCTCTGATTCTGTTGGTTCTGCTTTGGCCTTGCTTAGGGAGTTGATTTCATTGCTCGCTATTGGTTTTTAAATTGCGAACGTTTGTCAGCAACCATCCTGCGTTACTTGACTAGCTCCCAGTGGAAGATGTTGAGTGCCCTAGAAGCCATGTCATTGGATCAAGACAGTCATGTTGTAAAGGTGTTAGGNGCTCCCAGTGGAAGATGTTGAGTGCCCTAGAAGCCATGTCATTGGATCAAGACAGTCATGTTGTAAAGGTGTTAGGGCTGCAATGGAATCCCAGCGTTGATTGCTTCTCATACATAATACAGCCTAGTTGCAAAGAGACCACCAAGAGAAACATCTTGTCAGAAGTGGCAAGGATATTTGATCATCTTGGGTGGCTCTCTCTCACCATTTTTTATGAAACACCTCATCCAGACTCTCTGGCTGGAGAAACTTGATTGGGATTCTAAGCCTTCAAGTAATACTGTCGAGAAGTGGAGCCAGTTCAACAGTGAGCTACCACTGCTAGCACCAGTTGTTGTTCCCAGACAAGTAATTGGCCCTGCAGGTTGTTCATATGAAATGCATGGCTTCTCTGATACCTCGGAGATTGGCTATGCTGCAGTGATTTATTTACGCTTCACCACATCTACGGGAGTCACCACATATTTAGTCGTTGGCAAATCAAAGGTTGCTTTAGTCAAGGTTCTGTCCATCCCACGGTTGGAGCTTTGTGGGGCTTCATCATGTGGTAGAGTTGTTCGCCCCTGTCATCACCTTGTCGTCTATCAGTGCCTGGACAGACTCGCAGATTGTTCTTGGTTGGGTGAACTTTGTCTCCTCACCAACTGAAAACTATTGTTGCCAACAGGATGAGTGAGATCCAGGAGCTCACCAGACCATCCTGGTGGAAGCATGTCGCATCAGATTCCCATCCTGCGGATTGTGCATCTCATGGGCTCTTGCCCTCTCAGCTAGTAGAGCATCCTGTGTGGTGGACCGGTCCAGCGTGGTTATGGGAGCCACCTGCTCAGTGGCCCTCCTGTTCTGAAACTTAAGTAACTGACCCAGTCCTGCTTGAGCAGAAGGTTAAGGTTTTGGAAACATTTATTTCAGCTGATGAGTTTGACAATCTATCACATTTTAGTAGTTTGACAAAGTTGCTTCGAGTGGTGTCATTGGGGGTGGCGTTATATTCACAATTGCCATAACTCTTGTGCAAATTGCCCAACTGGGCACTTTAGCCCTAGTGAGTTAGACAAGTCTCTTCACATTCTACTGTTGCATGTGCAGTCTGTGGTATTTAAAAAGANCACTTTAGCCCTAGTGAGTTAGACAAGTCTCTTCACATTCTACTGTTGCATGTGCAGTCTGTGGTATTTAAAAAGCGCTTGCTTCTATGCAGAATGGTCAACATCTTTCTCCCCTGATTCGAAAACTCATTCCCTTTGTTGATGATACAGGTCTGTTGAGGGTGGGCGGTAGACTCCAGCATGCTGACTTCCCCTTTGATCACAAGCATCCAGTGCTGCTCCCCAAGACTCATGTGTTAACTGACCTCATCACTGGACGATACCATGAAAGGAACCAGCACCCTGGTATTCGTACTTTGCAGGGCATTCTGAGGGAAAAATTTTGTATCCTCTCAGATAAACATGCCATCACAAGGCAATTGTGCTATTGTGTGCGCTGTTGGAGAGCAAAACCATAATTGTGCACACCTCAAATGGGCAATCTGCCTGCCACGAGGGTTCAACAGGTGAAGTAATTTGCTAAGTTAGGGGTGGATTATGCAGGGCCCATTCTGATAAGGGCCAGTAGGACTTGCAAGACAACAGTGTTGAAGGTCTATCTCTGCATGTTCATTTGTTGTGCCACCAAGGCAGTCCATGTGNTAATTTGCTAAGTTAGGGGTGGATTATGCAGGGCCCATTCTGATAAGGGCCAGTAGGACTTGCAAGACAACAGTGTTGAAGGTCTATCTCTGCATGTTCATTTGTTGTGCCACCAAGGCAGTCCATGTGAAAGTTGCCTCTGACCTATCCACTGATGTCTTTTTGGCTGCCTACCAACGTTTTGTTTCTCGCCGAGGAAGGTCTTCCGATATCTACCGTGACTGTGGGATGAACTTTATCAGNCTGCCTACCAACGTTTTGTTTCTCGCCGAGGAAGGTCTTCCGATATCTACCGTGACTGTGGGATGAACTTTATCAGGGCCCACAACTACCTGATGGAACTCACGCAGCTTCTGACATCATCCTCTCACCAGAAAAAGGTTGTCGATGCTTTCAAATCCCTTGGAGTGACTGGGCACTACAACCTGCCTGCTGCCCCTCATTTTGGAGGCCTGTGGAAGGCTGGGTCAAGTCCTTCAATACCCACCTTGTAAGTGTCATTGAGCAACAAATCCTAACCATTGAGGAGTTGTACACTGTTGTCGTGCAGGTGGAAGCTGTTCTGAACTCCAGACCCTTGTGCCTTCTAAGTTTGGACCCTGATGACTTTGTCACCCTTACCCCAGGTTACTTCCTGACACGTGAGCCACTTGTCGCTATGCCAGTACCCAACCATGATGACTTGAGTCTAAACAGGANCCAGGTTACTTCCTGACACGTGAGCCACTTGTCGCTATGCCAGTACCCAACCATGATGACTTGAGTCTAAACAGGATTTAATGCTGGCAGCTGATTGAGCTGTTGCATCAAGACTTCTGGCAGCGTTGGCACCGGGAGTGTATCCATACTCTCTAGCAACGCTCGAAGTGGCAGAAGTCAAGAGCAAACATGGCTTCCATTAACTTGTGTTCATCAAGGATGACTGAATACTCTCTCTGCAGTGGTGTCTTCAAGCGTCCAATTGTTAAATTGTGCCCATTTCCCGAACAGTGCTAAGTTTATTGGAATTTCTGCATTTCAAGGTGGACCACATTTCTGACCTTGTAAATATGGGTTGGATAGAATTTTAGATCATTAGTAATTTCACGGCAGAACTTTTTGTAGTTTCCTTTACTCGCCTCTTAATACTTGTACGGGACCCATTTTAAATTTCCCACATGCCTGACTTGGTGCGCTTTCATCAATTGTCAATGCTGTCTCAAGGTTTGGCAGTCCTAAGCTACAGGAAGAAGAGAGCAGTTTCGTGTTGGACATCATGGCGGTAAGTTGAGTTGTGTGTAGCTGCCGCTAGTCAGTCATTTTCTCGCTGAAATTCGTTGTATAGTCCTCTAGTGGCAATTTAATTTTAGTAGTGTTAAATTCGCCTTAACACAGGTGTTAGTTCTGTTTGGAAGCCTGGTGGAAACCAAGCATGGCACCAACAGAGTATACATGTGGAAGCGGGAAGCTGCAGCACACCAGAGGGGAACCACTGTCAGCTGTTCAAACTAGAGAAGAGAGACTTTCTTCTGCCTCCTGTGGCACGTTCCACGTGCCTCACCCCACCTAAGAAGCCAGCTGTCAGTAATGGCCCCTGGCTGTGGGGAAGGTAGTGAGGTGCCTGGAGCCCCAACTGCAGGGAACCCCAGCATACAGCTATGGTGCGTAGCCAGGGTACCTACACGACCCACATTGAGCAGTGTTCCATCCCTGGCCCAGCAGGCTATTATCAAGCTACCCAGAGCTCTGGCTCGACACCAAGCAACATCACTACCTAGGTGAGGCATCATCTCATTTCCTCAACTTCCTCCACTAATGACATGGACTCAACCAATGCCTCATCCTGCATCTGCTTAGGCCTGTAGGCAGATGTATGGCCAGCATCAAGCCATCATGAGTCGTAGTTTTGTTGCGTTTATTTTAAACAATCCCTTATTGAGAGCCAGTAGTATTTTGAAATCTAGAACAGGGTACTGTATATTAGTAACACATTTGAAATGTTGGACAAAAATAACGTTCTGTATGTTTTACCAGAAAAGGAACTATGGGTAGCTGCTAAAGTAGAACAACAAGGAATTGCTTTGGTAGTGTGGTTCCTTGTAGCTCTGTAGAAATGTTGGTTTTAATCATGGTGATGAAATCTGTGTTCAAGTTTAACCTCAATACAGTGACCTTAAATTTTCATGGTCACCTTATCTGTGTTGTGGAAGTTTCAGGTAATTTGTTTCAGGATTTTTGTAAGCCTCCATAAAGGCCATTTTTCAATACTTTGGCAGTCTTCAAGCGTACTTTGAATGTCATAGACGATAGTTCTAGATGCTCTTCATTTAATGTTGTTTTTTTTTCCCCCCCAAAGAAAACCGTTAACTGTGCAAGTTTTTGTAACATTATCTCTTCAGTATGTCATAAGTACAGACCAGAGAATTTCCTGAGTACCATGTCCTAAAATTCTTGAGTAAAAGAGGCAGGAATTCTTGAGTGAAAACACTAAAATTCTTGAGTAAAATGCAGATTTGTTTAGTGCCAATAATACGTATTTTAGACAGAAAAATAGGGTTTGAAATTCAAAAAATTACAACAAAACTTAAGTACACAAACATATTTTATACTTTAAAAAGTCTTATAAAAAACTAACTTAAGAAGCTCACTAGGCATTTCTATAGGTTTTAGAATGTTAGAATTGTTTTGTAGTAAAACCCTGCAATAAGTAGTTTCAAATATAATGCTCAGCATGCTAATGTGTACATCTCACTTGCAGGCCAACAAAAAATAATTATTTTTAAAAAGTGTTCTCAGAGATCTTTTGAAATAAGTTTCTAACAAGAAAATTATGATTTCAAGAAATGTCATAATTTTCCTTCATATGCATAGGAAGAGAGAAGTTCAAGATTGGTCAGACTCAGATTTGTCCTCCTGTTTGTATGAACACAAGAAAATTGTGAGAAGAATTGCTCACAGTCCACATTTGACATTGGCATCCAAAAAGCTGTTATGGGCTCCCACCACAAAGGTCTTGTGGTCATCTTCCATGGATTTAAGTGCTTCCAAGACATTTATATTAGTGTGTATCTTCAATTTCTCTACGAGATATATGCAAGCATGTACACCCTCATCAAGTTGTAAGTCTCGCAGAGATTGAATTCTTGAAAATAGAACTAGAAGTCTGGCGCTGCTTATTTCCTGGGTCAGAATGTTTTGCCTGTTAAAATGTATTGCGTAACATTTTCTGGCAAAACCATTACCTTTGAAATACAAGTGATGAAATACAAGTTATTTTGAGCGACAGATAATTTTGATATAATTTCTACGTTTGCCAGTAGCACTTTAGTTTTATTTGCTCTGTAACCAGCGTGTGAAGGCAAGCACGCACGACTGAGAGAGAGAGAGGACGTGCTTTTCCTTAGTCAACAACGTCCCTTCTCAAACGCATGTAAGGGGAGGAAGAAAGGAGCGCGGCTGAGAGAGAGTGAGAGGAAGCTAGGTCGCCACGCTCGTTGTTAGGTAACCACTTCCCCTCTCGTGAAGCATGTAAGGGGAGGTAGTAAGCCACACTCGCACGTCGCACCATACCGCACAGGCAGAAGTGTCTGGAAGATAGGCAACAGCCAGTAAGCATTTTGTTTGGAATGGCTTATAAAAAAAAGAACCAGGTTAAAAAGATCGCTGTGGGAAAATCTTAGGTGACGAGGCCGAAATATACTTTGATCGACGCAACATCCGATAAACGATACGAGCGGATAGCTGTATCATTATTTATACAGGTGTTTTGCCAGGACAATTAAAATTTTACTGTGGATACGGTTTATCGGTACATGCGTTTTCGGTACAACTGTATTTATTGCTGTTTGTTAACAAAATTTTGTACGAGTTTAGGTCAGAATAAATAATTTCTAAACTGATTCCACTGCGAGTGCAATTATAAAATTGATTCCTTACTACTTTGGAAGCAGCAGCTTTTTGAATTAAAAAGGTCAAAGCATAATTTTTTCTTCTGTAGATTATGGGGGGGGGGGGGATGCCTAAAATGGGTCAAGACGTAATTTAAAAACCACCCGTTTCACAAACAAGGTGTTTACACATCATGGAATAGGATGTGATATTTGAGATGACTAGACAACGATGGCGGATGTATTACAAGGATAAAGGATAAAATAGTAGATTATAACGGCGAAAATTTGTGTTAGACCACAAAGGAGAAGAGAACAATGTGACATTACTAACGTGAACATGGCAGGATAAGTTCTGCAAATGGTGTGAAAGAAAATGAAAATTGATGAGAGGTGGGGGTACCCTGAACANTGAACATGGCAGGATAAGTTCTGCAAATGGTGTGAAAGAAAATGAAAATTGATGAGAGGTGGGGGTACCCTGAACAAAAAAAAAGCACGAGAGGTGACATGATGAAAATGACGAAGAGGTCATTTAACAAAGAAGAGTGAGGGAGGGATAGGGATGACCTTGCCTTGCCCCGGACAAGGGGAAGGGAAGTGTGACTACATGGTCACTCTGAACAAAGGAAATTATGGGCGACAGAGCTTCAACGTGACCGTAACTCCGCACCTGTTTCTTGACGCTGTCTGAGGTTTCCCACGTTGCTGTTTTATTGCAAAAATGGCATATCATGATGTCTTCCGATTTTACCATGCCTTCTTAAGAAAATTGCTTTACTCTTTCGTTAACATTTTTTTTTGGTGGAATTTTAAAACAAATCAGATAAAACTCTCCAATCCGCAACTGTCCAAACCCGACTAAGTCACCCACGAGTTCCGACACGCTCGTACATCTTTTGCCCTCTCAGTAGCCAAGTGCTACCACACCACCGCACGTTGGCACGCACATTTAATGATTTGTTCATATCTGTAAATGCGTTGAAATTCTCCAATGCATATCAAAATTCGTGGATACAAGATAATTTTAAGAAATTCACGAGTCGAAAACACCAATTAACAACTCTAAAATGTACTATATGTCGTTCTCCACTATTTAAATTAGTTTTAAGATTTTTCGCTAATTCACGAGTTGTGAATTTCTCGGGTCTCTAGTCATAAGTAGCTGTGTTTGCTGATGAAAGTGTAAATGGCCCACTGGACTTATTAAAGTGTGTTACTACCAACAGACTCAGTGAGAACTTTCCAGGCATAACCGTGGCATGCCAAATTGTATTTACGCTTCCTGTGACTGTTGCATCCAGACAGAGGAGCTTTATTAAGAACTACTGTATTTACTCACATAATGNTTATTAAGAACTACTGTATTTACTCACATAATGTCTGCACTTATTTAACAACATTATTGGCAAAAAAATGGCGTGCAAACATTATGCAGTAAAATCGGAAAAAAAAATTTTTTTATTTAACATAATGTTTTTTATGAAATAGAAGGTAAATGTTATAATGAGTTCCTTTTGATTTACCATGATGATAGAATATTGCATAAAACTGATGAGTTGCTGCATTTGCCCACGACCAACCTGGCGTAAGTGCGGCTGTGTCATACCGCTGCGTGTGTGCGGGCGGCGGCAGTCAGAGCTGGCAGACACACACATTTGGCAACCGTGCAATAGCCGCTCAGCTGACAACAGTGCAGTGACATCATGTCTGCAGCTCATCCATTCTAACTACAACCCCTTTCTCCGCTAGCAGACTTCCACAATCAAATGTTTAGAAATGTAGGGAAAAAAAGAAAGGGGGCAGATGCCTTTGCTGTGAAATAATCTATCCATCACTTTTGACATTTTGACACATGCTGCTGAAGGGAAAAAAGGCATACATTTTCTGAGCATGAGAAAAGCAGAACATCAAAATTTTAACAAAAATAGAGCAAGGTTGTGATTTGTGAAAACAAGCAACCTGTAAAATGCCTCATTTCACTTCCTGTCCTCCTTTGTGATATTATGCTGGCAGTGTGCTGAAAAAGAACAATATAGTGTAATTATTTTAATTTGTGGTATGCGAACGTGTGTAAAGAGGTTAAAGAATGTAAACGACTTTTCTTCTCTGGCTGGTGAACACCAAAGAAACGAATGAAAGGCATTCCTTTCTTCCCCTTGTATACCATACTGCTTACTCATTTCCCCTCTTGAACTTGCTTGGCTTTTNAATGAAAGGCATTCCTTTCTTCCCCTTGTATACCATACTGCTTACTCATTTCCCCTCTTGAACTTGCTTGGCTTTTGTCCTGTTGCCGGCCGGAGTTGCATTCCAGGAAACAAGATGGGTGAAGGGTGCAGAAAAGTATTGATCCTGCAATCAACTAAAAGAAGGGAGGCAGCAAATGAGAAAAAGACAGAAATACTGCAACTTAAGGTAAAAGTCTTTACATCAACTGCAACTTTCCCTCATTATTTCCTCAGAGGTGGCCAAGATTGCATCGTCTGCTGACATTCTGCAGGGACTCCCAACCAGTAGCAAATTTATTGCAAATAGTTATGCCAGCCCCAATCATCTACTGATCAATAGCAACAGTCTTCTGCCAATAAATTATCTACTCCATCTATTCAGGAAATCTGCAGCATGTGATTACAGTAAAACCTCAATTTTGCATTCCCCTCAATTACATTTTCCCCTTAAATAAACAAATTTAATTATGTCCCACTATTTTCCCTATGTTTACAATGTATTAAATTCCTGCCTTTTACACTGCAATTCAATATGGTTTCCCTTGAATTAGGTACACTTATTTTAAATCTATGTGGTTAACAAAATTTGGAAATTCATACATTGTAGTTTTATGTATAAAACACATTAATGCGGATATTGAGAGTGCAATAGTATGCATACAACACAATTTCATTGGAAAAGTGAAAGTATCACCCCTGAAAATGTGTACACTGGGAATAAAATAATTATATTTATCAGATCTGCAGCACGATTATAGACTAAAGGGTATCTTAAATTGAGATAAATATATTATTCTGTGATTTGGTTCTTAATAAAACTTAAAATTCCACTGGGAAAGTCAAAGAATAAAAAAGTTACCAGTTACTGTTAGAACAGTAAAGAAAAAGAAATACTATTCTTCAATACTTCACTATTCTTCAAATACAATACTTCACTACAAAAACTGACCCAAATAGAAAACGGTGATTGAAACTTAATATATATGATTTGGCATTTTAAAATATTAAACTAAAACCTGTTCGACCCATTACTCTACATCAGTATTTCCCAAAGTATGGGTCGCGACCCACTGGTGGGTAGTGGAATAAAATTTGGTGGGCCCCGAAAAATATAATTTCATACATAAACATATGCATGAGTTATTAATGTTATAATTGAGAGCCTAGACACATGCAATGCAACTGTCAATCAGACGTAAAATACTACGCAGAGTACGAAGTGAATGCGACCAACGCCGCCACCCCAGCGGCCGCCACTCGCGGCCAAAATGATTTTTAAATTAAATTTGTAATATAACACACTGTGTAATGTTGTGTGATTAGGTATCTTTTTCATTAAAGTTGTTCTTTAATACTTCAACTTTTTAAAAGTATTTTATTAATCCTACTACCCTTCACTTCCTTACGCTAGGTAAGAAATACAACGCGAACATGATGGAGCAGCGAAACGGTACGTTTCTCGCATAAGGCATTAAAGTGGGTCCTGAACTTTGGCATATTTTTTAATGAGTTGCGGTTCATAGAACTTTGGGAATCACTGGNTCCGCTAGCAGACTTCCACAATCAAATGTTTAGAAATGTAGGGAAAAAAAGAAAGGGGGCAGATGCCTTTGCTGTAAAATAATCTATCCATCACTTTTGACATTTTGACACATGCTGCTGAAGGGAAAAAAGGCATACATTTTCTGAGCATGAGAAAAGCAGAACATCAAAATTTTAACAAAAATAGAGCAAGGTTGTGATATTATGCTGGCAGTGTGCTGAAAAAGAACAATATAGTGTAATTATTTTAATTTGTGGTATGCGAACGTGTGTAAAGAGGTTAAAGAATGTAAACGACTTTTCTTCTCTGGCTGGTGAACACCAAAGAAACAAATGAAAGGCATTCCTTTCTTCCCCTTGTATACCATACTGCTTACTCATTTCCCCTCTTGAACTTGCTTGGCTTTTGTCCTGTTGCCGGCCGGAGTTGCATTCCAGGAAACAAGATGGATGAAGGGTGCAGAAAAGTATTGATCCTGCAATCAACTAAAAGAAGGGAGGCAGCAAATGAGAAAAAGACAGAAATACTGCAACTTAAGGTAAAAGTCTTTACATCAACTGCAACTTTCCCTCATTATTTCCTCCAGAGGTGGCCAAGATTGCATCGTCTGCTGACATTCTGCAGGGACTCCCAACCAGTAGCAAATTTATTGCAAATAGTTATGCCAGCCCCAATCATCTACTGACCNGTAAAGAGGTTAAAGAATGTAAACGACTTTTCTTCTCTGGCTGGTGAACACCAAAGAAACGAATGAAAGGCATTCCTTTCTTCCCCTTGTATACCATACTGCTTACTCATTTCCCCTCTTGAACTTGCTTGGCTTTTGTCCTGTTGCCGGCCGGAGTTGCATTCCAGGAAACAAGATGGATGAAGGGTGCAGAAAAGTATTGATCCTGCAATCAACTAAAAGAAGGGAGGCAGCAAATGAGAAAAAGACAGAAATACTGCAACTTAAGGTAAAAGT
Source organism: Clitarchus hookeri (assembly GCA_002778355.1). Lineage (NCBI taxonomy): Eukaryota > Metazoa > Arthropoda > Insecta > Phasmatodea > Phasmatidae > Clitarchus > Clitarchus hookeri. The sequence continues at coordinate 224,515 of NQII01003690.1, forward strand.
CTTTACATCAACTGCAACTTTCCCTCATTATTTCCCCAGAGGTGGCCAAGATTGCATCGTCTGCTGACATTCTGCAGGGACTCCCAACCAGTAGCAAATTTATTGCAAATAGTTATGCCAGCCCCAATCATCTACTGATCAATAGCAACAGTCTTCTGCCAATAAATTATCTACTCCATCTATTCAGGAAATCTGCAGCATGTGATTACAGTAAAACCTCAATTTTGCATTCCCCTCAATTACATTTTCCCCTTAAATAAACAAATTTAATTATGTCCCACTATTTTCCCTATGTTTACAATGTATTAAATTCCTGCCTTTTACACTGCAATTCAATATGGTTTCCCTTGAATTAGGTACACTTATTTTAAATCTATGTGGTTAACAAAATTTGGAAATTCATACATTGTAGTTTTATGTATAAAACACATTAATGCGGATATTGAGAGTGCAATAGTATGCATACAACACAATTTCATTGGAAAAGTGAAAGTATCACCCCTGAAAATGTGTACACTGGGAATAAAATAATTATATTTATCAGATCTGCAGCACGATTATAGACTAAAGGGTATCTTAAATTGAGATAAATATATTATTCTGTGATTTGGTTCTTAATAAAACTTAAAATTCCACTGGGAAAGTCAAAGAATAAAAAAGTTACCAGTTACTGTTAGAACAGTAAAGAAAAAGAAATACTATTCTTCAATACTTCACTATTCTTCAAATACAATACTTCACTACAAAAACTGACCCAAATAGAAAACGGTGATTGAAACTTAATATATATGATTTGGCATTTTAAAATATTAAACTAAAACCTGTTCGACCCATTACTCTACATCAGTATTTCCCAAAGTATGGGCCGCGACCCACTGGTGGGTAGTGGAATAAAATTTGGTGGGCCCCGAAAAATATAATTTCATACATAAACATATGCATGAGTTATTAATGTTATAATTGAGAGCCTAGACACATGCAATGCAACTGTCAATCAGACGTAAAATACTACGCAGAGTACGAAGTGAATGCGACCCGCGCCGCCACCCCAGCGGCCGCCACTCGCGGCCAAAATGATTTTTAAACTAAATTTGTAATATAACACACTGTGTAATGTTGTGTGATTAGGTATCTTTTTCATTAAAATNTAAAATTCCACTGGGAAAGTCAAAGAATAAAAAAGTTACCAGTTACTGTTAGAACAGTAAAGAAAAAGAAATACTATTCTTCAATACTTCACTATTCTTCAAATACAATACTTCACTACAAAAACTGACCCAAATAGAAAACGGTGATTGAAACTTAATATATATGATTTGGCATCTTAAAATATTAAACTAAAACCTGTTCAACCCATTACTCTACATCAACATTAACTCTTCAACATATAGNTAAGGCATTAAAGTGGGTCCTGAACTTTGGCATATTTTTTAATGAGTTGCGGTTCATAGAACTTTGGGAATCACTGCTCTACATCAACATTAACTCTTCAACATATAGTCTTCAAGTTAGAGTGTTTCCCTTCATTTACACTTTCCCACCTATTTACACCATTTTACATTCGTCCCCATAAAAGTGTAAAATAGGGGTTCTACTGTAGTTGGTAATAGGTGGCAGTTGGCAACATACATTCTTGTAAATGTACCTAGTAACCTGATGTAGAAAATTCCAGATATGTTGCACAAAAGTTAGTGTCTTTGAAGTATGAAAGTGTAAATTGTGTGAATATAGAAAATTGCATGTACACAAGATCAAAATTGCTTTTTTTGTGTTAGTCACAGTTAGTAGAGAGTTTACATCACCTGATACACAGTCGATGTGTGCTTGCAGCAACACGGAGAGAATCAAGGTGCAAGTGCGCCCGTGGGTGCGTATCGACGGGACCCTGAACCGCAGAGTCCTGGACCGCATGCTGGGGGCGGTACTCGGCCACGCCATGCACTGCCCTGGGGAGACACTTGCCAAGTTTGAGGAGCGCTTCTCTCCGGCTCTTCAGCCCTTCCACGTGCGAGAGCTCATCGAGGTGACTCCCAAATATTGCTCCAGCGCACTCACTGTAGTTTCACTCTTACCTTGAGTTTTCACATGATGACTTATTTAACAGGACCCATCTTGTCTAAATTGTTTGTCACACTTCTTCCACATCTAAGTCAGGTGGGAAATTTTTTAAGATCTTCAAGTGAGTAGTGTGGTAGACATTGCCATATTGTGGTTCTCATACTCTTTCAGTTTACTTTTACATTTTCATCAGTTTAATTTTCCATTTTCATTTCATTACTGTACTCCACTCTCACCTTGATCATTCTTATAGCAGACCCTGGAAAAACATGTCTGTCTCTCGGGTAAGGCATGCTCGTCCCATATCATCCATGATGATAACACTGCCTCAAGAGGCCATAATAACAGTATGCAGAAGTTACAAGCATTGTGGGTATGTATTTCTGTGTTGTAATAACAGAACTGCCTTTAACATGTTAAGTTAGGAAGCATATGCATTTCAAGCTATCCAAATTAAACCTTTTGCATACAGTATTAGTAACAGAACATTTCAGTAGTCATTCCAGCTATAGTAGGACCAACTTTTGTATTAAATACTTACCCCATTACACAGTAAATTTAGTAAGGGATAAAAAAAAAAGAGGGGAAGGAGAAACAGTGACAAAAATTAAGCAAATGGAACCAGTGGATGTACTTAACTCTGTAGCAACTTCTGCATTCTATAGAAAACTCTCCTGCCCAGCAGACATCCGGAGATGTGATTTGTAGGGTTGTGTGAATTAAACTTTTTTCTCTTAGAACAAAAATTAAAAATATGTTATGAACTTGCACAAAACTGAAACAAAAATTAAAAATAGTGTCATAAGAGCTCAGTTTTCCTGAAAGTTTAACTAATTTCATACAATTTTAGCAAGTAATTTGTTATAACAAATTTGATGCAAAACCAAACCAAAAAAAATGTATGATGTGGAGTATTTACTACAGGTATTCTTGCCTAGATTTAAATTTCCATTTTATATAGTTTTGTATTTTAAAATAATGAAAACAAATAAGATGATTTACACATTAAAATTGCCTTTGCTGATGCACAAATGAAGATTCATTAAACACTGAAATATTCATCAAAATCAATGATTTTTGTTTTGGTATACTGAATATTCACATATAACCTTAGTGATTTGTGATATTCACTTCAATTTCATGAAGAGTAATTGCAATGTTTTTTTAGGTGCTAGTGAAGCTGGACTGCATTAAATTGAAAGTTTTGAAGATATCCTGGAAAACGAATCTTTTTTCAAAACCTTCTATCGTCACTCTAGGTATGTAACCCAGTTTTCTCCTGTTCAATTTGCCCCCTCTCTTTTTTTAGGTGTACTGAACGTGTTTGAAGTTTTGTGAATTATATAATTAGCTATTTGAGTGGTGGTGTGTCTGTGTTGCCTTGATCAATTTGATGTGCTGATGGCTGATATGTGCAGGTTCCCCAATAGGAAAGGTGAGGTGCTTCCTAGCACTCACAGATTGCATTTAGCATTTCTCAGTCGTGAGCAATCTACTGGCAAACAAAACCCTTTTGTTACAGTAAATATAATTTCAGCATTGACCTTTACCACCAAAATAAACAAAATAACTGTGTTGTTAAGCAAAATGTTCATTTACTGAAATTGCTGCAGCTCTCAAAACTCATAATGTAACAAAGTTTGCAAATGTATTTCAAAATTCTTAATATTGGTATATTAAAAAAAAAACTTTAATTATTTTTGTTTGAATATGCTTGTGTCGAGAGAAAAAAAGTGTTATGTAACTGTTCTCAAAACAAGTTAAAATATGTTTTGCCACTTTAATTGAACAGTAGTCTGAAAGAAAAATGTCCCATTATCAAAATTTCCACTAGCCCAAAACGAATCACATAGGTCTCTACAGAATCTGGGTATAGATGCAAAATAAAAATTTCTTCTGCATAAATTAAACAAAACATTTCAAAACTTTTTATGATTAAGGAACTGTTCAAATTTACAATGGCTGATGCAGCAAATCCATCTTTTTAATAGTACACAAAAAAAAACAGTTACCTGCGAGCTGGGAAAATAAATTTTTGTGGCTCCGAATATGTAATTATTTAGGATTTAAATGCCACTTTGGGCCTCTTGATTAGTTTTGCTTGCATAGTCAGTTTGCGTAGATGCATCTTGAAGTGTGTCTAATTTTGCAGATTTACACAATTTCAGTATGTAAAACTTCGTCAAATGTGAAAGCGCTACCCAAACTACTTCTTTCATAACGAAACAATAATATGTATACTTTATAATATAAATGTCAGAAACAAAGCTAACTGTCAATATTTGAAGAAAAAAATTATATTCAAATTAAATATAACATTATAAAAATTATCTCTACAATTCTATAATTTAAAAATATTGTGGCATTTTATATATTTTTTTATATTTATGTTTTAGACATATTTAATATACATTTAATGTCATCAAATCAAACTTTGTTCGTGAAGAGCTTTCACTGCAAGGTTTATCTCACACATAAACAAACTGCATAAAGCAAATAAGAAAAATACAAAACTTTTAAAAGAAATCAAATAAGTAAATAAATTAATTGATGCATGACGCTTAATCTGATTATAATAAACACGACTTCGCCTTATCTGTATGTGCCTACAAGTACGACCCTTGTTGCGGTGGCACCCACGGACATGTCAGCCAAGATTATTGGCCCTGATATGTCAGACATCACACCAATCTTTCCCCCCCCTCCCCCTCGACGTGCGAAGTAAGCCGACCCAGCAGTCGAGACCACATTACATAGCAGCCTACTTCAGACATGAGCAGAGGGATGGCGCTAGAGAGTGTTGCTCTGCCAAGAGGCAGAGCTCATTACCGCCTGCATCCTGGCACCCCCGAAGAAGCCTTCGAACCCATTGAACTGCCAAACACCCCTCTGGTAATGGCAACCACACTACCCTTCTGGTAGTGTTAAACACCCCACTACCCTTCTGGTAGTGACCCACAATGTCCCTCCTGGACAACGGCATTAAGATAGTTAGGGACAGTTGTTGTAATAGCTACCTAGTTGCATCTGCTTTCTTCAGGTCAGACTCAGGTCCCCTTCACTTGGTTTACATAGTTAACTTCCGGTCAGTTCTTGGTTAGTTAGGAAGTAGTACGGGCCACCATGTTTATTCCTCACGGAATAAATACGGTTTGTCTCAAACCTCTAGTTTCGAAGGGTGACTGATTTTATCCTCTGTAGATGTCAGCCCACCAGGATAAAGCAGGAGACCACATCTTTGACAAACCCATTATTGAACTTAGTGTAGGACTGCGGGCTCTGTTAACTTGGGCGCACATACGTCATAAACACACCCAGCCGACGGCCACCCATACTGTGCACCTAGTGCGCAGTAAGGTAGAGCCACAACCACTAGCAACACAATCCACAAGGCAGCTAGTTAGTCAGCCCAGCCTTCACTCCGTCCACCGCGCTGAACTGTCGCCGGAGGGAGTGCTAGACTGGTTCTGGAGGTCTGCCCGCCTTTGGACCCACATCCGTTGTAGGACGCTCAGAGTAAACCCACCTCTCCTACCACCGCACCTCGTGTTGCCGGTTGGAGTAAACAGGTACAGCTCTGGGTTAGCTTGGCTTCGGCTTTGGTTCTTGACCTATCTTGGGACCATCGTTGCCTTTTCCCCCTGACGAGGCCAATACTTGTATCTGCCTTTTTGCCGTACACCCAGAGGAGTGGTACAAGTGACAAGAAAAGAAGGCAGCTACGACCTCCAAAGCCAACGGGAGCTACAACCCAGCCCCAACTATACTTCATTACTTTGTAACACAACCCCCCAGGAATGAGCTTAAGCTGCCCGCTTTGTAACACAACCCCCCAGGAATGAGCTTAAGCTGCCCGCCAGCTGGAGAGACCTCACCTCCCAGCTCGCTCCCACTCCCTCTTTCAGTCCCCGATCAAGACAGCCGGGCGACTGCACCCAATCGTGATTAACTTCGGTGAAGACCGGCACATTCCGCTAGGGATTGCTAATCCCTGGGTCCAGTGCCACCGGACTAGCAGCCCACCCCAGGCTCACAGCAGCACTGCCAGCTGCAGCAGCACCGCCGCTCCAGGTCGGGGCACCAGCTCCAGTTAACTCCAGCAGCAGCAGCAACAACAGCAGTAACTGGGTCAGCAGTCACCCCAGACCACCTTCAGCAAAGGTAAACCTGTGGCTGTGTGCCACCCAGTTCGCCGGACCACTAAGCCCGCATTTAACTTTGTGCCGAGTCGCCAGGCCACACGCCTTGTACTGTATACCGGCCGGGGCCCGGTCAGCCAGTAGTGTAGTCAGTCAGTGATATCAACTTGTGTCTCTGACCAACACTTCTAAACTTGCCCGACCGTGACGTCGCCGTCAACCAACCGTCACGCGATTAATTCTGTCACTCTCAGATGTGTCACTCCAAATCCTTATGATTTAGCAGTAATACAGTAATTCAACCAGCACCTTTCATATCTTTCACCAGGATGCACAATTACTCTTAAGTGTAATTAATTTAAAGCAAGTAATCATGTGCTGAAATATTTAATCACTTACTTTTAAGAAAACTACGCTGTTTCTATGCATTTTAGATACTAATAAAGTGGACTCTATGTACCAAAAATGCATGTACCAAAAAATGGTATCCACCAAAAATTTTCAGTGGTCCCAGCAAAATTCTTTTATAAATGATAAAATTATCTGCTTTTATTGTTTATTAAATGTTGAATTGATCAAAAAATATTTTTGTCCGGTCGCTTGAGATTTTATGCAACGATCTTTTTTAAACTGGTTGTTTATACAAGTATCTAATAACAGAATGATACAAATAAGCTCGTCGCCATTTTTCATCACCGAGACACTGTTCTAATTCAGCTAATGGAGTTAGTGAGTCAGGCACAACCTTGCTCTCTTCCCTTAAATGCCTCCCTCTAGCAAGGTCATGGCAGTCAGGAGCATGCTACTGTAATTTGCTATGACATTGTGCCATTCTGCCACGTTTCCAAATCTATCTAAGATTGCAGAAATTTTATGAAGATTATCTGTTGCTCAAAATAGTTGCACCTATCATCATTAGTATTTCAAAGTAAATGGTTTCACCGGAAAAGATATTTCTTTTGCATTTAAAAGTCTTTTTTTTCCAGTCAAGTTTGTGTTTTATTACATCTCGCATAAAATTAACATGATTTTTAAAGTAAATATTAATTTAACTCGACAGGCAGCATTGTCTGAATAAAATGATTACCCCAGAAGCATATACATGATCTCTCCTTGTCCTCAAAAATTGTTTGAATATTGAGCGACTTATATACTACGGGTGTGCAAATATTAAAAAATTTGAATAGTTGCGAATGGCAATTTATGAATTATTCACATTCGAACTTCGAATATCTTATGCCATGCGAAAATTGTGAATAATTAACATTCCCATTTTGAGTGGTTCTAGAGCTGTGCTGTCTCGAATCTGCTTCTGCCAAAATTGCTGATGTTGACAGAATCTACGCTTTTGCAGATGTATGAATTGCAGATAATTTTCAGCCGATTTCACAAACATAGATATTGCCGTATTATCCAGTATATATTGATGCATTTGTGAACCTTTAAAAGTTTTCCCATGTAAGAAGTAAATTTGGAAACGAAAGCCTCAGTGGAAAAGATACTTAACTTACTGTTTTTCAAACAAAGTTTGTAGTGTTTGTCCCAAGCTTGACTTTTCTGAGATAACAATCTACCAGCTTGACCTTGACCAGGGGTTCTATTCTAAGTTTTCCAAGACAAAACTCCTGATCATGAAATAACGATTTCCGTAATATTTCCGGTGTTTGGTATTCTAAGTTAAAGATGATTTCTCGATTCTCGTGAGAAAACGATAGAGAGCACTCGACAGCTAATGTGTTGTCGAAAGCTGCTTTCCTGATCGGAAGCTTAGTTTCAACATGGCGAGTGAGAATCATTATGGCCGTATTTATTGCAAATAAGCATAAACTTGATGGTTCTGCCTTCTTAAAAGTAATACATAACACATATAAGGTTGTAATACATGTGGAACATTATTAAATGCATCTAACTGTAACAATGCATGTTCGGAAGTATGGATAGTATATTCATTTTTATCTTGAGTTTGATTCGTAAGTGTACAAATGGCCATGTGGTTATGTCATTTGGCTGCTAGTGCGTAGAGAAATATGTTTTGGGTTCGGGGCTCAGATGTTAAATATTGTTTACTTCTCATAAAATTATATAAAACAATGTTATTTCTACATGCAATAATCAATTAAATGGGCAGTTTTTTATCATTTTATGAATAAATGTATAGGCTACACATTTTTTTTTGTACGAAGCACTTCACTATTGGTAATGGGAATTTGGGTTGTCATACAATAAAAGATTAAACAGGTTTTATTGTTTAGGCTTAAAGCAATTTTCGAGGCAAACTTTGTAATTGTATTTATTAAAACAACATTTTACGTATCGTCTTCTGTACATTTCGTTAAGTACATCACAGTGAAATTTATTTACATGGACTGTTATTTAGGATTACTAACTACATAACGAATTATCTCATCTTTTGACAGTAATTTTTATACGTGAAACAGTACGTTCCTTTGAAACAAGTTATGTTTTCAACTGCCAACCTGTGTATACCAACACATTAACCATTCATCGTGTTGCCATTTTCCTTAGCAAATACTCTAACCATACGAAGAGATAATGGCCACGTCTAGAAATTTCACTCTAAATATCCCGTATTACACATTGATAAATGGAGTATTACTTGTTTTATATAAATAAAAAAATAATTGGCACTTTTCTGCCTTAAAAAGTTTTGATATTGTCATACAGTCTTGCAGGCACAGCATGAAAGAGTAAGGTCTCGTAACGATAGTGCGCTTAGAATAACTATTTGGGCATATTTTGCTTCCACTTGTTTTTCNATCACTCCAACTCTCTGACTCCTCCCATCCTACCTGATGCGAGGAGTCAGAAGGGAGGGAGTGGTAACACCTGCCTGCCTATCAAGTACGTGACCAGTGTATAAAGGCCACTTACAGGGAGGACGGCAGACCGTAAGATAAAACAAACAAAATAAAAATTTTCTATCTCAAAAAATTCTTGTTACTTTGCCTTTCTAATCTTATTACGACTGTTTTGTCTTTTTGCTATTATTTTCTGTGACATTTTGTACTCACCCACACCAGTCAACCAGATGTTGAAGTCTGGATGATGATCAAGTCTGTGTGCATTGCTTGTCAACATGCATCAGTTTTTTATTTTGATCCCTTCAAAAATTATCTATTCCGGTTACAATGCAAGTTGTTTCAGTTTGACTTAGATTTATATTTAAAACAATTTATTATGTTTTTTAGTTACAAAAAACTTTCCCACAGGTTATTAAGATTATGAAATACGGACTCTGCTTATATAAATTTTGGTATATCAGTTTTGTATATTATTTCAAAATATGTACATGTAAAGTTTCCCGTATATAGTGAACACAGAAAGTGTTCACTTCAGGTTCATTATAAAAATGGTTCTATTGTATTTACGAGTTAATTTGTAACATTTTGATGCCTTAATATGCTCAACGTGGTGACAATGAAGGTGTACAGGCCCAGTATCCCTCTAGAGACCAGGGAAACGGGGTCTCCTTAACAAGGATTGTTACCTTATTACTTTCGGGATCCTAAGGTTCAGGCTGGCAGCTCGATAACCTTTCGGACTGAGGATAGTGGAGCCGGGCGAGGGCCGTCCTTGGAATGGGTCCTGACAGGGACAACATATGAGGTACCAGAAGCTTACCAGAGGGCGAATGTGCAACACGTTGCTACATCTTGTGGCTCCCACCAACCACACCGGGATCACCCCCCAAGTACATACCAGACTGTTTCCAAGTCCCTCCTTCACCCAGGCACTGTTCTCCTGCACATGGACCCACTACCACCATCCTTGCTGTTGCTCGCCACATCATATTTCCACCTTCCCCAGCGTAACCCATCATCTCCAACCAAAATATTCACCTCCATCAGGGCTCCTACCCCTTCGTTCAATAAACCTGTTCCACCCCAACTCGAAGGTGGATTATTGAACTCCCGTCCAGACCACAGCACAACCCCATCAACGGAGCACAATGAGCTTCCTGGCTTGAGGAGAGGAGAAAGAGACATTGCCACGAAGCTTCACTTGTGGTGTCAACAGTTTCATTTAGAAGAACATGGCAGGTAGAGCCATTCTTAATTCCTGTGTCTAAAGAGAACAATGAAAACTTAGCCAGATTTAATTTTTGGCCAACAGTTGAAAATATATGTCCATAAGATTTGTTATTAAATTCTTCCTTTTTTTAACAATGAGTACAACAGAGAAGATATACTGCCTTTCACATTTGAAGATCTTTATTTGTTTTGGTTAACGCTTCTTTATCAAACTATTGGAGCTAGCAATCTATGATTACCGGATTGGAAATTTTGTTAATTCAGTAATGTAAAAGATATTAATTACTATTCGAAAATGAATTTAAAAAGACATTTTTATTTTTAGTATTACTTACGTAAGAATTTTTGTGTGACCACAAAAAAATTTTTGGTGGTTAAAGGACTTTGTGTTGATCTATGTTCTATGCATAGAGTTTACACCGTATTAATTGCATAGGATTTGACAAGTGTTTTGTTTCAATATTTTTGAGCCCAACAAACAAATAATGTGTACAGAAATTATTTTTTTTGTAGACTAAACTAAAAAACTGGGTGTTGTGTTATTTTAAAGGTCATACTGTGTATATTCAGGTAAATAGGGCATGTGACCTACATACCATGTGATCAGTTCTTGTGATGATAACTGCTGTGGTTTTCTGTTGCAGTGGATGCTGATGGGACAGAGGATGTGTCTGAAATCATTGTGGAGCCAGAACCAGATGCTGTTTTGCGTTTAGGCACGTTCATAGGTGAAAAAGAATACCTTTCAGATTTCCTTTGCTGTTGATCTTTTCATTCTAATTTAACTTGTGATTCAGAGCTTTATTTACATACGAGTCCTTAACTTCAGTCACTTGCAAGTATTTCATTTCAGAAACACATTTCTCAACATTTGTTTCAGTCATGATTTATAGTTTATTCTCTAGTTGTTTGGATATCAAGGATGCTCTACAGCTGACAGTATTATAAAAATGAAGGAAAAATGTTAATGTTACAACAGATGTGTAATTGTGTGAACTAAGCATTTTTGTTAATTTATAAGCTTATTTAAGATAGATTGTTAAAAGTGGGTAAGAGTGTGTACATTCGCTTGTTATTCACACCACTTAAAACAGCACTGTAAATAAGAAAATGGCTCTTAGTTTTACATTTTATATAAAATACATTTATGGTTTTAGACCAAAACAAGTGGTTGAAATTTATTCCATACCTCATCTCGTATATGTGACATTAAAAAAAAAAATTAATGCTGTCTACTACAAACTTTGTCACTATGTAAATTATGCAATGAAAATATCTCATTTGTGTATAGTCTCCCGCCCTCCTTTTTTTCTCTCTCTTTTAAGTGACCCGTACACCACTGGATAGTTAGTGTATATAATTTTTTCGTAAATGAAAAGGGTAACTTACATTAGGATACGATGCACTTAAATACCGGCCTAAGTGAAGGAATGCTTACTGCCAGTCTAGGTTAGACCCATTGTTGTCACGTAATTTACCTGCCGTGCGACCCGTAGGAGTGGCCACAGAGCAAGACCCTTTGCTTACACTCCTTCAGTGCCACGGCAGGTACAGCTAATATATTACGCACCCATTGTGAGTTTGGGTATGAACACACTTCTTGTTTTTTTCAGTGCTAAATACACATGGATGCATGTATTTGCATTTTCATAGGTCAAACAGTATAAATTGATGTATAGTACCCACAGCCCTCAACTGTTATGAGTGACATGTTTTTACGTAAACAAGAAGGGCACGTGCATTCATCCGAAACCAGTACAAGTCCTGTAACACATTATCTCCAGGGGTTTGAAGCCATTAGCAGGCCTGCGCTTCACCCGACCGCCATGTGGAAGAGAGAGACAGTTCTATGAAGAAAACCGGCCGCCATGCGCCAGCCCGAGCGAGCACACCAAAGAGCAGGAGTTACAGAAGGCAACATCAGAAACTTCCAGTGACAGTTCCCACTTCCATTCCTCACCAAGAGAGCACAGCAAGTGATGATGCCGACTAACACACACTCTACTTCGGAGTGCTTACCCTGTCCCTTCAGGACTACACTAGATAACAGTAGGGTTAAATTCGTTCTCACAACTTCTTTATTAGTAGCTATAGCTTTTGCTCTTTGCCTATCAGATCCCCGTCACCTGTTTGTTACCGTAACTTCCATCGGTTACTTGGAAATCATAAAAGCCTAGGAGTTAGTACACGTCACCATGTTTATTCTACTCGGAATAAATATATTTAAGTCTACGTACAGCGTTCTGATTCCAAGAGTGGTTTGTATCTTTCTACTACTTTGTAATCGCAGTCCCCCCAAGGAAGAGGCAGGTGACCGCGTCTTGCCAACTAGTTTCCGACAATAGAGTAGAACTGCGAGCTCCCTTAACTGGGCGTGAGCACATACATCACAAAAACACCACATGATTCGCCAGCCACCAATACTGTGGGCTCAGTGCACAAAGACACTTGGCGCATACATATGGTAGAGCCCCTACTAGTTACACTCCACGAGGAAGCAACTGGACCACCCATGTCAGCTAACTCACTCCATCTACCACGCGAGATTCGCCGGTTGGAGTGCCAGGTCTGACGAGGTGTAACCCAGTCGCATCTGAGAGGCTCACAACGAAGCATTAGTGCCACCCCAAGTCAGCTAACCTGCTCCATCCACTGCATGAAATTTGCCGGTTGGAGCGCCAGAACTGATGTGGCATGACACCATTACATCTAGGTACTTTAAATAAGGAATTCTGTCACCTGCCCCTTGTTTGCTGTGACTGTAGGTAGAACCTACCCATGCCCTTCACCCGACGAGGAGGTACGAAGTGGGCAGATAAGAAGGCGGATATGGCTCCTACTGCCAACCAATTGCCAAGTAACCCAACCCAGTCAGCCTTCAGCTGTTCCTCCGTTTGGGAACAGGCACAAGCCGCCCGCCGACTACAAGGGCCTCACCCCTTGGTCACCCCTAGATATCTGTTTGAGCCACCCCAGAAGACCAGTGAGACTCCACACCCAGTTGCCGTCCGCCTTCGACTTGGACTGTGTGGGTCTGGGCATCGTTGATGTTCGTCGATCAATGCCACCTGCTGCCACCACCCGGTGCCCAGCAACCCCAGGGCCAGCCAGTTCCAGCAGAGCACCAGCCGACCCCGAACAGGGCCCGGAGCGTCGTCCACCGCAGCCAGTCAACAGTCAGCCCCAGGGCCAGACTGCAGGTGGTAAGCCAGCATCAATAGTCGTCCTAGCCGCCTCCAGTGCTTACATAGCGTGCCACCATCCAACTAGGCCGACTCTGTACACCAGTTCCTTAAAGGCTGTGGCGAATGCACATAATACCTAGATTCTCTGCCAGAACCCGCTTAAAAACCCCCGTAGACTAGGTGACGTGCCAAGCCCGCCGGCTGTCTCACCTGAAAAGCTTAACAAAAAGTACAAGCACTACAACTGATATTATAAATGTAAAGATTTTGTGAATAGATTATTGATAAATGGTTTAACTAATTCAAGTTTACTTTTGTTGTAGAGGCAAATAACTGTAACAAATATTTTCCTCATGTTACATATAATATTTCCTGTTATTTTCCTCATTTGCAAAAGTATGTACAATGTATTCACGGTAACTTCAAGATTTTCTGAAGCCCTGCTAAAGATCTACTTTCAGGGAGTCGATTATGTATCATTCCGCAGTATGTATACAAAACATTGCCATGTGACACCTATCAAATGTTTCGTAAACAAACAGTGCCATGAGGGAACTTTCAAATATTTTGTTAACAGTGTCCATGTGGGAACTACCATAATTTATTTTTGAAGAGAAACAATGCCATGCAAATCTTAACTGTCATATAATTTAATAAAATTCTCCAAATGTCTAAAAAATGCTAATCAATTTAGCAAAATATTGTAATACATACAAAAAGGTAGATTGAAGTATATATCGGAACTGTTAATTATATAATTTAATTAAAGTTTACTTATTATATTAAGATTTATTTACATAATTGGTATAAGGAAAAAGTTAAATTTTACATAATAAACTTTTGGAAGTAGCACTCAGATTAAAGATTTCACTGTGATAAATGGGTACCATTTATTCTATTTTATCGCATATAAGTCGCACATTTGATTTAAAAAAATTTATTGAAAACTCGGAGGCGACTTATAAGTGAGAAAAATTCCTCCAGCCCCGCACTAACGTTTCATTTACTACGAATTCACGGCCCGCGGCTCGATTTCCAAACTCTTCAGCGAACAAAATCACTTTCATTTTGAAACCTGCGGTGTAGGTACATCTCTGTTCCATCAAGAACTGTCGCGATTCTTCACTGCAACATAAAAACAACACTATGCGGCGGAAAGACGAGTCACGGCTAACATTTGGCACTGAAGAACCAACGCTAATGTGCTGCCATCTCTTGGTCTCCACAAAAAGCTTTCGAAAATAATCGATTATCAGTTGGCGGCGACCAAAATTCGATTCCTTTGCATTCTTTGCGAAGGGAATAACGTAACGGAAATATTCAAATGCCTTTCTATATTTTGCACGTTTATTTGATAAACTGCAGAAATAACAACGCTAATACTAAAATTACATCTTAACCTAGAATTATCTTGTAAGTAGAAAGAATGTGTTACGTTAGTTTTATAACCACAATTCAGCGTCTCCAATATGGCGTGGTTATACTTCTGAAAAAAACGTGCCCAAACGAACAAGATGGAGTGTACGAGTCCGCTGGACAACAACTGAAATTTATTTAATTTCAATTAATAACGGTGAAATCTTTACCCATGAGTGCTACGTAAAAATGTAAATATATAGTTTAGCAATATTAACTTTACAATTACGGCATTAAATTTATACATATTAATATTTAACCTACGAACTATTTCTTTTCAGCTATAACCAACATGTCCCTTCAAAATCCGTTGTTAATTCGTACGGACTTTTAACAAATTATTATAATTTATTGAAAAAATATACTTAAAACTTAAAACAACCAATTTATATAGTGCTTCAGTGCTAAAAGCAAGACAAAACCTTTTTACATATACCATTTTTTTATAACCAATTCAACATGTAACTCCTAGGGTGATTTTTCAAAGGTTCTTTTCAAAAGTATCGAAGATACCGTGAATGGATTATATTTAATGCTTTTTCTTCTCCATCATCATCCGATGCCAACAAAAGGAACGTCTGTGCCATATTTACCGCCATCAGCTGGCGCCAGCCGACCTCACTCTGGCTACAGTTCATTGTGCCGCATCACATCAGGCTATTGTGAAACCAACTAGTATTTCTCATAAACCAGCTATTTCAAGTAACGTACACACAGAGATGAGCTCGTAAATACATACCCTTGTAACCCGAAAAAATACCTAAATAACTAAGTTCATATCTGCTTGAAGTAATAGTATTTGAAATAAATAATTAAATGACCTACATTTAAAATTAAAATAATATAACTGACAGAAAATAATTTTCCAGCCATCCTGAAAAAAAAAAAAGCATTCTGGCGAAAATTGTGGCACACAGGCAACATACTTTTCTATTACACTATACCCACATGTAGGGTAAGTTTTGGACCATGTGAAAATAGTTTACCAATTTCCGGCATGAAATTATCACCACCGCTGAAAGAAAATATAACTTTACCATCACCTGACAAGAAAATAAGGCCACCGTAGAAAAAAAGTAGTATTTCACTTGACTAAAATGCATTATAGAAATGTTACAACACAAAAACAAAACAATATGACCTTAAGACCCTGTACACACAATACATAATTCCATATTTTCACATATATAAAAATTTACCTTCTGTATTGGTTCATGGTCTATATTTAACATTTTTCTCTGGCGTGATTGTGGGGCCGTGAGGCCTGGGTGTTTGCAGTAGGTCGACAGCGTCGGTTTGTGCTAACCTTTTCGCAGAAGTACATCGTCATACAAGGGTTCAGTGCACTATATTCATGAAAGAGGTAGTTTTCGTCAGCACTGAGGCCACTGTTGCGAAACGGATAGGTGGGAGGCCTGGCCAGCTTCTAGTTCAACGTCCGAAGTCTCACAGGGTCAGCAGTCGTGGGCACACACACGATGTTCAGGTGTTAGTTAGTTTGAGAGTCATTAAGACTGCTGCAGAATGGGGAGGACATGCATGTTGTGCCTAGGCAGGGCCTCAGCCCTGCCTAGAGGTGTTTGTTATTTTAAGTTGTTGACCAATCGTGCTTGAGTACAGGTTAGTTTCCAGGACACGAGTGATGAGCTTGGGACAGGACATCTGCCTGCCCTTCAAGCTGGATTGTGTGTGGGACGGTGGGTTTGACCCTCGTCGTTGGCTCCTTGGAAGGAGATGAATCAGGGATTGACGTCAGGCAGGAGCACCGAGAGTGTCTGCCACAGAATGAGGGTGGTAGGCTCCACTAGACTGGAGGGTGGCCGGCATCAACCAAAACACATATCACATTGTAGTCCTCAAGTTAGGCTGAAGTTAAGCTAAGTTAAGTTTCTCTTGGTAGATGTCACAGCAAAGTATAACAATTTGTTTAGATTTATAGCTTAATTAACTGACTTTCCTATCCAGATAATCAGGTTAAATAAATTTTGTTTTAAAAGGTTAACTTTGTACTAATCTAGTCAGCCAAGGAATCTTTGTTAAAGATTTTTTTTTTTTTTTTTTTTGTTTCCATTTTAAGATGTGACTGGTTGTATGTTAAGATAATTTTAAAATAAATCTATTTTGATTTGGATAAGAATCCCAAGGTTTCTAATTTATTTTCTCCCCTATCTAGCAGGGAGATGGAATTCAGAAACAAGTTTTGAGTTAACGAAGGTGTAGTAACCCATTTAAAAACATCCTTTTTCGCGTGGAACTGGTTATGTTTCTAGAGACAGAAAATATATGTCTGTCTGTGTGTGTGTGTGTTTTTTTTGTGAGTGTGTGTGTTTTTTTGTGAGAGAGAGAGAGAGAGAGAGAGAGAAAAATATTCTCTTGCACGCCTTACTATTCTTTTAGACTTGGATGCGAGATGCCTTAATTTTATGATTTATTTTGGCACCTGTTTGTAGAGTTACCCTCCCCCCTCCCCTTAGGTAGATTAGTTGTGTAGGTGTAGCATACCGCTATGCAACAATGTTAAATTCTGTGATAAGTGAACAGCAAATATAATTGCAGCAACACAAATTTTGTACGTAATTTCATAAATACTGCAGTTCCTGCTCTCATGCATACGCAATATGCTGAGAGAGCTAATAACTGTCCCGAAATGTCACAATGGCCAGACGAACAGACACAAAACTGTAAAATAGGGAGTAAGTTAACTTAGATAATTTGATATGGCGGGAATAGGCTGCTAGGTTACAGATTACATTATAAAATGTAGACAGAATGCACAAGTACTCACAAGGCGGTGCTAGATACACTCACAAACAAAAGTTAGACAAACACATTTTACACGTGGAATGTTGTGCCGGCTAGGCAGTTCCATCGGGCTGTGAGCGATGGCACCACTCGCCACCTGATGAAGCTGCCCCGCCGGCAAAGCTTTGCAACACTGCACATCCATGTGTAAAATGTGTTTGTGCGTGTCTATCTACGAGCACCGCCCTGTGAATACTTGTGCATTGTCTACATTTATAAATTTTTTTATTATTCATTTATTTTAAATTTTGAAGAGTTGCGGGCATTTTGGGATAACCTCCAAATTTTAGTTCTAAATAAAAGAAATAATTTCAATTAGTTTAATACTTTTGAAAACTCAAATTAAAATCTATTTCAAGTTATTGACTTCCCCTTCCTCCATTGTAATTTTAATTTCACGCTTCAAACTCTACGATTACATGCCACCATTGAAAACTTATATTTTGTTATGCTATAAAGTAATACATAAATATGTTACACAAAAATGTTAGGTTTCTGTTTATGTAAAATATTATTCTTACAATTATTTTACACTAAGATGACAATGCCGCAACTCTGAGTGCAGTTTGATGCAGTTCGGAACTTATGTTTATACATGTCCGTCCAGTGATTATACTGAGTCTTGCTGCCTTTCCATGTNACACAAAAATGTTAGGTTTCTGTTTATGTAAAATATTATTCTTACAATTATTTTACACTAAGATGACAATGCCGCAACTCTGAGTGCAGTTTGATGCAGTTCGGAACTTATGTTTATACATNAATTATTTTACACTAAGATGACAATGCCGCAACTCTGAGTGCAGTTTGATGCAGTTCGGAACTTATGTTTATACATGTCCGTCCAGTGATTATACTGAGTCTTGCTGCCTTTCCATGTCAACTTCTCTTCCATTACATTTCATAACTAAATTATCTGGAGGTGATTTAGCAAAGTGCGAGCGTGCTAGTCACGATGTCACAACCAGCTATAGTAAACAATTTGTGAGGGTGTGGCATAGCTGACGAACATTCTGGAGGGGAGAGGAGAAAGATAAAACGAAGGGTAGAAAAGGAGGGGGGTAAAAAACCATAGCAACTATACAGTATAAAATATTTTTAGTGAAGGGTTGAGTCTCGAAAACTCGAGTCAAGTTGAGCTTACTTGCATTCAAGTCAATTTTTTTCCCAGCAGGCATCGAGCTACTGAACATGCAATTTGAGTCATAATGGTTTTAGGTTATAAAAAAAAAATTGCACCTTCAAGTTACAGTGTTTTTAGGTTATAAACAAACATTTACACCTATGTATCACTTTTTGTGTCTCACGAATCAATAACTTTACATTGCTAAACCATTAAAGTTGCGTCATAATGATAACAACTCAGTTACATGCGTTGATGCTCGGTTGTTTGTGACGTTCTGCAGCGATAAAAGCAGATGAGTCAAGACACACCGCTTCCTCTCTCTCNCGTTGATGCTCGGTTGTTTGTGACGTTCTGCAGCGATAAAAGCAGATGAGTCAAGACACACCGCTTCCTCTCTCTTGCCGCCGCCGCAGGCGACAGATAACATCAAGGTCAACAGGTACAGTCTCAGGACGACACATACATACAACGTATTTAAATATGAAAAGCCTCTTTATCTTATGGCACATCACACCTTCAGCAGAAATATGCATAGATATGGTACACTTGCAATTATTTTTCTCATTACTGTTTCAAAAATTTATATGGTACATAAAAATAGAATTAACTATTTACAAACAAAGACTTTTAATGTGAACTGCTTGTCTGCTCACTCGGCAGCATGCTTTCAGACCAGCCTGAAAGCTACCCTCCCACTCCACTCCTGTATAGGCTATTCAAGGTAAAGTGAGCACTTTCGAAAGCCCTCTCATTTGGGATAATAGTCAATAAATATATTTTATTTTAGCCTTTGGCGGTAACTTCCGAGTGCAGTGGAATATTCACACTGTGTTTATTACTTACATGGCAATAATTATTTAAAAAGATGGTTAATAGTTAAAAATTGCTGAAAGGAAATAGTAAATAGGGCCTCAAAAGTGCTCACTTTACTGTGAACAACCCGTAACTCTTTGTTTTTTTCTATCAAGTGGCTGACGTTACTGTTCCTTTTAAACCTTTTCTACCTATCGTAGTCATTCACTTGGCAGGAGGGGAAAAGGCAGTGCTGTGAATCTTTTAACCAAGCAAGTATATTAATTAAAACAAAGACTCAGGAGCAATTAGTAACAAGTGCAAATTTTGTATTTACAAAACTAGTGGTTCATAGCAAATAAATGAACAATTATGAAAAAACAAACTTTATTATGTTTTCACCAAGTATTAAATCAATCATAGAAATTAATAAAAATTTCTTGATAAACACATATATAGAGTTCCCAAATTTTTGGGCCTGTATTTAGACAGTAATGTAAACTGGAAATTATGTATCAATAACATCCATAAAAAGTTGCGTGCTGCAGTTTTCTCTTTACGGCAGCTGTTTCAGATATCACAGAAAAAGTTAATTGAAGTATACTTTGCATATTTTCACTCAATAATGTCATATAGGGCAATTCTGCCGACAGAAAAAAAAATTTTCTTCTTAAAAAAAAAACCGCTGTCAGGGTAATATGTGCGAAGAGAAAACGTGAATCGTGCAGACCTCTTTTCAAAAAGCTAAAAAAAAAATTCCCTTTTACATCTCAATATATTTATGAGACACTATTATATATATCTAGTAATATGGAACACTTTAAGCTAAACAGTGAAATACATTGCTACAACACAAGAGGTAAAAGAAATTTGCATATTTCTACCATGTTACTTAGTACTGTTCAAAATGAAATCTACTCATCAGCCATAAAATTATTTAATATTTTATTATCAGATTTTAATAACTTATGTTGGAATAATAAAAGACTATTTAAACACTTGGCATTTCCAACACATTGATTTACCTTAGAGATTTATATATTTTATGCTTAACTTTTTGTATAGTCATTGAATTATGACTTAAGATACTCTTTAACAATAATTAATTTCACATAAAACATTTTGGGGTTTTTAGTTTTTATATATTGATTGGGAAATTATGATTGTAATTTTATATATACAGTAAAACTCTCTTATGATGTTTCTAAAGGGACTGGTAAATTTGAGGGTCAAATTACTTAGGTGTTTATGTAGACTTATTAGACAGGAATTCTTCTCAAGTGGGAACTTCTGCTTCTTCTTCTTCAGAGAGAGAGGTGTATATATATATATATATATTAGATAGAGAGAGAGACACTATCTGATCGTGCATGTGCATGTGTGCACATGCGTGTATATATGTACTGTCGTGTGACAGTTTAGGAATTTTAGAGC
>NQII01003691.1:4774-22860 GCA_002778355.1 Clitarchus hookeri
CGATACAAACGGCCGCAAACTTAAAGCGGTTTTCAGCCAGCGACGAGCGTTATTTGCGTCTTCACAACAGAGCGATGTTCCATCGCCGGTCGCCGGCGACACAGACCGTGCTGCCATCTGTTATCCTGGAAGGAAGCTCGCAATGAAATGCTAAAAGCGAACGAAAGGCAGTGAATTATTTTGCCTTTTAGTCACAAAAATGGTTATTTTTTTTTAGTAATATACACTTTTCTTTTATAAAAATTGTATACTACAATTCTAAATAATGTTTTAGATCATGAGTGACTCTTCAGGCATCGGAAAACATTATATTTTTGTTTTCCTAAAAGTAGGAAAAAAATCTATATAAATTTGGACTCCAATTAGTGTTTCTGCTAACCTCATAGTATGTAAAGTTTCATTTGTTCATTACCTCAAATTCTCGCTAGTTTATTAATGCTGAAGTTTAGAAATGTTATTCTTCTTATACCCAATGTTCGTCACTCGTGCAACGCTCTCGACGCCCGTCGCCAGCGTCATGGCTCTGATTGGCTGAAGCTCATCGCTTCGCATCGCGTCGCTCAATTGTGAAAAACCGCTTTAACGCGGGAGACATACACCGCGCAAACCACTTTGCGTCTTGGGAAGAAAGGGAAAATGGCGGACATTTTTCATGAGCGACTGTAACCTCGTGAACAAAAACTGTTGTAATTAAGTAATGGAGCTTAGAAACAGTGCCTTCCGTATGTTAAAAACAGTATTCATTTTCATTTCCAAAGTAGTTTAACGTTACAGAAGAAACTGATATTTGATTTCAAAACGAATACATACGTATATTATCAGACTGCCCTGTCACACAGGTGTGTGGTAGTTTCACATAGTTGTGTATTGTGGGTCGAATGGAAGAAACTGGACTGTAGCGTATTGGCAAGGGTCACTGCTCAGCTACTAGAACTAACAAATTCGTGAATTCTGATTCGTAATGGTCTAAGTTTTTTTTTAACAAATAGACATTTTTTAACGTTTTAACAAACTAGTTCTTTTATTTTTTTTCTCGCCGTGCACACATATTATGAAACTTTTTAAATATCTGGAATTTATATCCACATAAGCCTACGCCTTTTTATTTACCATGTACAACGTACGAGTTAAAATTACAATAAACAAAATTGTAAACCTTTTTTTTATAATATATTAAAAGTTAAAAATCACATTGAACTGAATTAATATCGTTCATGGTATAGAGTATTTATTATTAAATGATACTATGAAGAAAGAATAAGTATTCTGTTCACTAGGTTGCACTATTTCAGTAGAATTAGCGTTTCGAAAAGTTTTACCGCATCAAAACACTACATCTATTGTATAAACTCTTGATTTTCAAGTGTAATTTTATGAATATACTAGGAATGTTGGCGTTTATAAGCTATGATTATCAGTACACAAGAACAACACATTAAGAGTATACGCAAAGTATGAAATATCACATTTCACAACTTCGTGCTAGATGACCATGTTTTAATATTTTTTCGATGTTTATAATATGTGTATTTTTAGATTGGTTTTCTTCTTTGCGCACGTGTTGTTAATTTCCGTGACGTCGAAACTGGCTTTTGGGAAACGTCGAAGACAGAAACTTGCCTCATTTTTATTCAAAAGAGAGATATTTTACAGTCTAAGTATTGCCAACTGTCGTCGCAAAGTGTGTGTTGGCGCAAAGTGTTTGCTTTGAAGCAAAAGATAGCGATCGTCTCAATGAGGAGAGCTCATAATCGGTAAAACGCTATTTGAAACACGGTACAACGCTAAGTTGCGTTCGGAAGCAAACTAGCGTTCGTGGGTAATAATAGGCCTGCAGGTTGTTGTTTAATACTTTAGTATCTAATTTCCTCTGTATGTTATTTCCAGCTTGCAAAAAGGAAGGAACTTATTGATACAATTGTAATACGTTCCTGACTTTTTACAAGCAAATAACACACAGAATTAAAATTATGCATAAATTATTAAACGACTCGTAAAATGTCAATTTTCTGTAATCGTAAATTGTCAGTAATGACTATGAATCCAAGATTATGGCGCAAACGAAGAATTTTCGCAAAATGGGTGGAGCCGTGCTTTAAAATCAGACCGACACACGAGGTACCAGGACGGAAACGGCAATGTAACGTTTGCAGGGTGATCCATTCCGACACTATAACTTCATGACTAATTTCGACCGGATATACGGCTCTTATTTACCCCTGATTTGCCGTAAACTTTGTTATGTGCTTAAGATTACCCATAACCTACAGTCTTCAGAAAGGCTTTTCTTAAGGTTGGCGAGTGGTGGGGGTCCGAGTAATTACGTCATCTATATGGTTGCTGCACCAACCCGTGACACAATACTTAAACGAACATAGCTCCGCAAGGAAGTGCCGTAAAGCATTTATCCTTTTTTTTCTAAATTGCTCGTGATGAAATAAACATTGTTTTGTGCAATACAAATCTATTTCGTAAGTGTAATAATTTTCCTGATATTTAGTCTGAAACTTACATTTTACGAATTTTTTGTTTTATTGTGAATGTTTAAAGGCCCACAACTCTTAAACCGTTAAGAACATAAAAATATTGGCAAAATTTTAAAAGTTTTCTAAGATTGTGAGGTATTTAATAATGTCATAAAACATGGGATTAAGAAGATATTTATAGATGTTCTAAGTGATTTTTCTGTTTTAGGCCCATATCTTCAAATGCTTATGAGTGATAATGTAGCAGGCAGTTGTTTGTTTTTTCTTTGTACTTTTTTTCTAGTTTTAACTGTGTACGTTATATGAGCCTTTGTTTCTTATGCACATTAATTTTGTTTCAGGCCTGTTTTTTAAAGTAATTGANTGTCAGAGGCAAGAAACCAACAAGATGATATATCCGGAAATTGTTTTGAAATAAAAGATTGTTCCTGGCAAAGAATAAAAGAAGCAGCAAATACAAAACTAAGGACTTAAATAGATTCAAAGTATTCCGAAGTATGTCAAAATCTGCCTGAACATTATGATTTAATGAAACATTGTTACCACAGTGCATGCTATAAACATCTTACGGTTATTCCGAAACTTGACAGTGATATAGAACCTTCAACAGTTGAACATACTCTGAGGTATTCGATTTATCAAGAACAAAGCGTACCAGTAATATAATCCACTGGAGAATTTGATAGAAAATGCATTTTTTTGTGGAAAATTGAGGAGAAATGTTAACGGGAAAGAAGAAAAATTAGCTACATGTGAGACAAGAAACTCTGAAAAAAATATTAAAGGTGCCGCCGATATTTTTGAAGATGACAAATTATTAATAACAATATGCGACGTAGATTTCATTGCCAAAGAAGTATCTTGCCATTACTCTTGCCGAAGAGAATGCGTCAACTTAACTAAAGCAAAACGTATTTAAATGGACAAAGGAAACAAACAATCTGACAATAAAAAGGATAGGTTCAATACAAACTAAAACCTGGCAACGCATTTAAACGAACGGTAAAGTATGTGACAGCATACATTATTAAACCACAATAAGCTCAGTATCTTACTGTTGTTCGTAATAAGCACTTAATCTATCTCGCCAAAGAAGGAGTGCATGATTCCAATTATTCAGCACAAAAACTGCACGAGAAACTTAAAATCTTTTTTACGAAAAATTGTGTTCAACTAAAGTCAATAAAAAAAGATGGAATTGTTGTATATAGTAATGACCTATCATCTACTGAAGCTGTTTCATTAGCAAGACAACACTCATCTACCACATAATCTAAAATAGAAGATGTAACTTTGTACTTAAGAAAGTTGATTCTAAACGAGGCTGAGGGAACAAAATTACCACATCCAGTGAGTGTAGAGGATATCATAAAATGCAAAAGAAAAATGCCTGAATTGCTGGAAAACATTTTTATAACACTGGTTGGTGGCTCAACAAAACCTAAAAACTAAATTTTCATTGCTACGAATGGTAAGATAAAGCCCAAGAACCATTTAATTTTAGGCCTTGGCATCAAAAGTTTAACTGGAAGTAGAAAACTCATGGATATAATCAAACACTGGGGACACTGCATTTATTACCATACAGCAGAAGAGATAGAGACTGACCTTGCAGTTTCACTTGACATAAAAAGCTAGTATAGCACCTGAGAACTTAAAAATACTAACAGGCCTTGCTACTGGATTGGCCTGGGATAACTTCGACTGTAATATAGGAGCACTTTCAGGTAAAGGTACTTTACACGATACGTTTGGTATTTGTTTTCGGAACAAGTTGTTGTCAGAAAATATAGTAATGGAACTTGACACTAGCAACACTGAACAGAGAGTAATTAATTCTGGAGTCATACCCAAAAAAGCCTAAACTGATCAATACACTTTGCTCCACAGTGTTAAAACTTCCGGTCATAAATGTATAGGAAAAAGCTCTTATAACATACTTTATCTGGATGACTTCCGTAGAGTGATCATAAAACACTCAGATGTGGGCTGGATGGAACTCAAAAACGGTTGAAGATTGCTCCGTTATTCAGGAAGTAGGATATATGAAACGTATAAGTTTGCTTCCAACCCGGAATTATGTGGTTCTGGAAACACTATTGACGTGTCAGAAAGTAGCACGTGAGTGTGAAGACCCATGTGTCGTTCATTACGACCTCGCTGTGGCAAAACCAGCGTTTTTGATTCAAAATCAGGAGAAACCACGTTTTGACGTTTTTGTATTTTTTTTTTTGGGTCTTTCCACATTGAACTAGCTTTGTTTGGGCCCATTGGATATTTAATCGAAGGCTCAGATATTGAACAAGTCCGGGTTGAAAGTGACATATTAGCTAGTGGATCACTTACAGGTTTTTTAAAGGCGAAACATTTTAACAGATGCAAAAGAATTCATATTCTTTTGTCACTTGCTCTAGAAAGGTGCCACTTCTGAACATTTCTAAAGCCATA
Source organism: Clitarchus hookeri (assembly GCA_002778355.1). NCBI lineage: Eukaryota > Metazoa > Arthropoda > Insecta > Phasmatodea > Phasmatidae > Clitarchus > Clitarchus hookeri. Next base: position 9,709 of record NQII01003691.1, read on the forward strand.
TGGGGATGATTGTCTCGCTGTAAAGGTCCGAAAACTAGTGACAGATATGAAAAACGATTTGACGCCAAATTTTCTTGATACACTTTTGGAGAATCCAGGAATTATGAAACTGTGCTAAGATTACACTGAGTTCGCAAAAAGAACACATGCTGGTTTTCATGGACGAACTGCTCAATTCTACATGCAATATATAGACCTTGTGGAAATGTATAAGTATTTCAGTAGCTATTACAGATCGAACCATCTGAACATGTACATAGATGCTATACAGAAAATGATTCCAATATTTTTTGCTTGCAGTAGACCTAACTGTGCTCGCTTTATGACTGTTTACATTCTGAAATTGCTAAATAATGACACGGTGTGCCCTGGTGCAAAACAGGCCCTTTGTCAAGGTGATCTGTCTATAAAACGCCCTGAAACATCTTTTTCTCTAGTTACATTTTACATGGCTCTTGAACAAACAGTGAACGCTGATGCAGCGTCAAGACTTACTGGTATTACAGCGTTTGCCAACTCTGACACACCTAGGGCTAGGTGAAGGAAAACTATATCATTGAGGAGCAAAATAGTAACAAGTTTGTTAGAAGGTAGTGGTGTATCCAGGAAACCAGACTATAAACAGGACTTTCAAGAGAGTCGGATCAAAAAAGACAACAGACATGTTGAGGGTTTAATATATTCACCCAAAAGCTTTTCAGATCCTTTTGAAGAAATAGAGAAACTCCTTTTAGAAACATAACCAATATAAATTTTTTGGATGATTAAGTAAGTAAAGATCTCCTAAGTGCATACTTCAAAGGCACAGAGGCTTTTGAAAAATTTAAGACGTTAAATGTTAGTGATCCAAGAAACGTTGAACTTACAATACAAATAAAAATTGTTATGAACTGGGCTTCTATGTGTGCTTCTAAAACCATCCAAGGATCAGATAAAAAATCCCATGTCGTAAAATGCACCCGTGATCTTTTTGCAAGACTTCTCAATATTGTCTCTGAACAGAAGTGTGACATCAGGGATGTTTTGGCCTATCCTCTTACGTCAGTTCCCCTAGCTCTTGGGCAAATGGATGGCTCCATGAATAAAACATGAAAATCAAAACTGATCCATAAGTTGGAAGAGCTCCAAAAAGAAGATATCATATCTATATGATATATATATATCATATCTATCATATCACTAGCTTCACTGTGGACACAATAGTCTTTGATGCCATGTTCATCCTGCACATAATTCAATTCCCGGATAACTATGGAGCTCTTACCAACAACATTCTGAAATTAATCTGTAAAGGAGAAGCTATAGAAATTCACTTAATATTTGATGTCTATGGCACTCCAACTATCAAGGATACGGAACATGACATTCGTAATGCTAAAACATTAGTGAGTGAAATAAAAGTGTCTGGACATTAACAAAAAACTTCAAAAAAGTCTTCAGTGGTTCTACGAAGTGAGTCGTTCAAGACATCTTTAACAAAGTTGTTATGCAAAGAATGGAGATCTTCCAAATATTGCCACTTGCTAGGCAATAAAACGTTATATGTTGCTGTAGAACAGACTTGTTACAAGTACTCATGTATAGGCGCCAACATGGATGTTAATGAGGTGAAGGAACTTGCCTGCCAACACAATGAAGCAGATACGAGAACAATTTGGCAAATTACACACACAGCTCAAAGTGATGAAGAGAAAAATGTTTTGGTGCCAGCAAACGACTAAGATATTTTAGTGTTAATGATATATCATCAAACGAACTTAAAGAATGCACACTTATGGCTAGAATGTTGTATATCTTCAAACAACTCTAGAAGATATGTTAACGCCTCAAACTTAACAAAAGAAATAGGAAATGAAACAGCTGATGCCCTGCCAGGCTTTCACGCCTTCATTGGTTCAGATTACACTACTGCTTTTACCAGATAAGGTAAAATCAACCTATTAACATTCTCAGAAAAAGTATGACTCACCAAAAAACTTTGGTTAAATTAAGAGAATCCGTCTTGGTGGATGAATCATTGCTCACTGGTGTAGAGACATTTGTGTGTGGTATGTATGGCCATCCTCCGTACGTCTCAGTAACAGAAGTGAGATACAGTATTTTTAAAAATAAAACGTCTCCTCTGCTAACAAGTAAACAGTTGTCAAAACTTAGGCCTGTTGATCCTACACTTCTTCCTCCGTCAAAAGCTGATTTGTAACAAAAAGTAGAGTGTATCATTGCTGTAACCTGGATGTGGAAACGTGCAAACCTCTGTAACCCTCTGGAAAACATTGACCCAACCTGTCATGGATGGAACTTAGAAAACGGGAAATACCAAGTTAAGTTGTATGAATGGCCTATTTCACCTGATATTATTCCGCCTGAAAATGACGATACTTTTGCAAATGGGGACGAAGTTACTTTAAGAAGTGGTGATAGTGACACAGACTCCGATGAAGAGTAATAAGGTTAGTATATAAAAATAACTGCTTAAACAAGAACGCAAGTGCTAATTTTCAATTGTTTTTGTACAATGCATTTATTTTCCAATTTAATATTTATTGTAATATTAAGCATTAGTTTTACATTTAGTTAATTATAAGATAAATATTATGTTAGAGTAATTATAAAAAAGTAGATTTTTGGTACATAGGTACTAATGAGAAGACACGTACAATACAATGGACGAAATATACATGAACACTGTTATTTCATTTGTTTGGTATTTAGTCTTTGTTTGTGATTATAATACATTACAAGTTCGTACTAATACATCAGAGAGGCCAGTCTTAACTCTCAAGAACTCTGCCACAGCGGGCTGGTCAAACAGTTCTTGACTTCAAGCGTAAGACTAGAACCACAATTTATTATCTCATTATGCATCCAAAGCCCATGTTTATGGCATTTTTCAAATCCCCACAATCTTAGCAAACTTGTAAAATTTTACCAATTTTTTTATTTTCTTAATTGTTTAATAGTTGTTGGACGTTAAACATCTACTATGAAAAAAAAACTCTTGAAATGTAAGTTTTAGGATAAATATCAGGAAAACTATTACACTTACGAAATATATTGGTATTAAACAAAAAATGTTTATTTCAATAAAAGCAATTTCAAAAAAAGAAAAATGCTCTACGATGCTTCGTTGTGGAGCTAGGCTCGTTTAAGTAAATTGGTACACGTTGGCGCGGCATCCATATTGATGAGACCATTTCTCGGACCCCCACCACTTGCCAACCTTAAGAAAGGCCTTTCTGAATACTGTAGGTTATGGGTATTCTTAAAGAAGACCCAAGTTTATGGTAAACTGGGATAAATGAAATGTGTTCTATCTCTTGGTCTATTGAGTTGGCACCGCGCATGCGCGAGGCGCGGGTGGGGGCCCGCGCCGACTGACGGCAATTTTGAGCGTGGGCGAAAATTACCAGGCAGTATATTGTGACCCCAGTATGCTACAGGGCTGATTTTGGTGGCAAAAGTAAGACCTTGTCTAGATGTGTTGATTTAAGCTGTAAAAACCAAGTATCTGTTTCGTTATAGGTTATTTACGGTAAAGTGAGCACTTTTCGAAACTATCTCATTTGGAATAATAGTGAATAAAAATATTTTATTGTATCCTTAGACGTTTACTCTTGAGTCCGGGGAAATATATACACTGTGTTTATTACTTACATGGCAATATTTATTTTAAAAAAGTCGTGGAAGGGGAAAAAATGGCTGATAGGGAAAAAGTAACTAGGACCTCAAAAGTGTTCACTTTACCGTGAACAGCCTATACATTCATTTCATATCCCAAAGAAAATATTACCCGCTAACGCATACCCATTCATCTAAAAGCCACTGCCGTGAGCCCGGCACAGCTACAACCCGATTTCTGTGAAAGATTTTCTAAGATTTTTATTTAAATTCTTTCTTGCATTGTGTGATATTCTTTTATGACAATGATTATCCGGTTTACTGATCATAGTGGTGGCGAAAAAAAGAAGAGACAGATTACTAAGATGGTTAAGCGGTATCGTTTCCCATGTAAAAGTAAAACGTCTAAATATAACTGTTCTTTGCCAGCACACAGACAAGTTGGTACACACTTAACTTTTGTTTATCTGTCATCGTGTTTCAAAGAAAACTAAAAGTTGAAAAGTCCAATGNTTTATCTGTCATCGTGTTTCAAATAAAACTAAAAGTTGAAAAGTCCAACGATTACGCTAATTTTATTTTATTTTTTGTTACGAAGGCTTAGGCCTACGATGTGCTGGGACGTCAGTTAAATGTGTCAGTGGCACTGGCTATATTCGAGTCCAGTGACGTAGTTCAGTGTGGATTTGGGTTCAGTTTACTGTGTTTGTAGCAAGTGTAAATTGATTTTGCGGCAGAATTCGAGTTCAACGAAACCCGGAGNAATTGATTTTGCGGCAGAATTCGAGTTCGACGAAACCCGGAGCAGCTTAAGCGACAAACATTTATTAATAAAAGATTTGGTATTTCATTTATAAAATATTATTACTGTATGAATTAAAATATATAAGTAATCAGATCGATAATGTAGCGCATATATCTAATTTTTTCTTCGATGAAATTATATGGTCCAAAAATTTGCATTTAATCTTTTTAACGATATTTAACAGTGACAAAAATGAACATGAACTCGAGCTATAGACTACTGGTTGAGATGTTGAACAATTGAATAGCTTAAACAGCCGTTCAAACAATTTGTAACTTTTTTTGTACAAATATCGTGGTCTTTGGGCAAATTAAAATGTGAAAAGAATCTGTGGCAGAACGTACATATTATCTATACTAAATTAGCATAACCAGCAATTATGGTACCATTAAAGCTATACATGACATCGTAGAGTATGTAGTAAGTACATAAAAATATAGTTTTTAAGAAAATTTAAATGGAAATTCTACTATATATGTTACATTGAAGGTGCTATATGCTGACACGCCCTCTACCCCCTGTGGGTTGGAGACTTAAGAAACACCCCCGNAAACTCCATCAGTATAAGACAGTAAGGTGGTCATTTTATGTTGGTCTGCATCATCTTGTCTCACAAACATGTCTCCCTGACAAGTTTTCTCAAACCTTTCAAACTTTATTATATGCGTGGTTGCGACTGGAAACATTTAATGGGAAATTTAAAAAATTAATAATTACAAAACTTTAAATATTTTTTGAATTTTTCTATATAACGTTTACGAAAAGCAACATTTATACACTAAAAAGCTATCAAAATATATACAAAAATATTTTTAATGATTTATGCGATCTCACAGCATTACATTACTTTGGTATATTTTCAAAGTATAATCCCCAAAATTTACATGATTTAAGTTATTTTTCCTTTCTACAAAAATTTCAATTTAAAAAATTCTGACCAAAGCCTAACACTAAATTTTTTTTTTACCTTTCTTCTACATTTACAACTATTTTTAAAATACCCAAAATATTAAAATACTTATCTCCACTGTGAACACCTCCAGAGTCTGAGAACCAAGCACACCATTTCCAAGAATGCATGCCTATTTATTAAAAACCCTTTTCTCACCCCTCACCTTTACTTCACATTTAATAGATCTGGCAACGGGGNCTATTTATTAAAAAACCCTTTTCTCACCCCTCACCTTTACTTCACATTTAATAGATTTGGCAACGGAGTATTCAGCAATTAATTCGGTACATTTAATTTCAACAAATAGGAAAAATGAATTTTGAAATAGAGGGCTCTCAGAACTAGGCGGCGGCAGTCTTTTATTTTCTGTCGTGAGCATTTTCTCTATTCAACCTGCAACTCTTGGCAACACCGCTGACGTCACCAAGGCGTAGCCAATTGTAGTAAGGCAAGTCAGTCTATCGCCTGGCCGGGCTGGAAGCACGAGCGCTCTCGGTAGTTGGATTTCTGACGCTGAGGCGGCCACTATGCTGGTCGACTCGCTGCTGCTTCGAAGGCCCACTTTACGCCGGGCGCCAAATCTGCTACGTAATTTTCACCGTAGACGAGGCAGCATACATCGTGGTCTTTCAGAGCTGTTTCAAACTATTCGCCAAGGATAAGAAAAACGTCCACAGCGGAATTTAATAACGTGCAGGCGAAAATACGTAACGAGACATATTTTTTTATATAGGGAATTGGAGCTCTTGAACACGAGACGAAAAACATACCATCTCAATGCAAAATAGAAACGTTATACTTTATTTTTATTATTTGAGTTTTTTATACTCATAATTTTTCTTTGTTCTTCAGTTTATATTTATTTTATGTAAATATGTTATAATAATTAGTTAAAACTACAATATTTCAGCTGTAGGACTAAAAAATTTAGACCCCATATTTTGTCAGTTCTATAATACGTGGGCTCTAGCATGATTAATTTTCATTTTTTGGTTGAAAAATCTTTATTTAATAATGGAAAAGTGCAACTTTGAGTGGTATAAGTTAATTTCACATTTGCATAATAAAGTTTATCGTTGTTATCGAATTAATCATATTAAAAGTTCGTATATATACACACTTTAATATATATAAATATATAATACACGACATGACCAACATGTAAATAAAAAATGCAATTTACAAGAATAAAGAATACTACATGTTGAAATTGAGTAAATATTTATNAAAAAAAAAAAAAAAAAAAAAAAAAATGTTACAGAATTTTAAAATTATATAATTGTAATCAATTAAAATACTTCATAAGAATAGAAAAATGTTTATATTTAGTTTAAGGAAAAGCATTTATCCAAAATAATGGGTTGACAACTATTAAAAGTTCAATGAACAGTTAACTGTTAAGAAAAACAAGATTTATATTTTATATTAAATAGTAAAAAAGTAAAGTATTAAGAATTAAATGTTGCGCTACTTTTTTTGAAACATTTCCTTGGGAAGTATTCTGAAGATTATTATTCTTAAATTAGAAAGTTAATAAAATTAGTTCAAAATAATTTTTTTACAATCTTAGAAAAACTAGATACGAAAATTATAAATTGCATCTTGTTTATTATATTTATGCCCCAAATTTAATTATTGCTGCACCGGTATCATAAAAATATTAAACACACCACCAATTAATCTTTATCAGAAATCAATTATTTATAAAATTTTTGAAAAGGAATGAGATGTGGAATTTCAATGGTTCCTTATGGACATGCAAGTAAAATAAATTGTTATTTTCCAATTGGAAATGTGGTATAACAATAAAACAATCAAAACGAAATGCTACAGATAGAGTAGTAAAAAACATTTACGTTATACTATATTTAATTTAGATTCATAAGATGGGCATTAAGTTCAGAAATGGCTTTTATTTCCGTATTTCTCATTTCATTCAAAAGCTACTGTACCAAGTATGGTGTACATTTATTTTATTTTATTTTATTTAATGAACAAATTGGTATTGTAATATTTTACTTTGGAATTTGAGGTTTCATTAGCCTGATATGATTACCGTTTTGGAATGCTAGGCGCGGGTCTCAGGATTCAAATGCATCACACACATTCAAGTGAGGGTCTCACACTAGCGGTTTCCAAGATAAACTTACTTTCTTGATTGCATTTGTATTTATCTGCAGTTTTGATGGTGCAGCTGAATTACATTCAAAAACTGCAACGGGAAATATAAAGTCTGTTATTCATAATCACAACCAAGAACATCACTACAGGAAATTGACATACACATACAGGTAAGAGAAATAACTAGCATTACANTTCATAATCACAACCAAGAACATCACTACAGGAAATTGACATACACATACAGGTAAGAGAAATAACTAGCATTACAAAAGTAATCATATCAGGCTAATGAAACCTCAAATTCCAATGTAAAATATTATGCCTACAAACATTATAGAGAAAATACCAAATATTGACTTAATACAGGGTGAGTATAAAAGAATATCCCAACTTTGAAGGCCTATAATAACAAAATCAAACAACCTACAACCTTGGTTGACCAATCAAATGAACCGTGGAACTGTGAAGTTTGTTTACCTTATCTTCATAAATGTTCAGTGTGACCACCACGAGCAGCCCGAACGACATCTACAAGATAATCAGACTCGTTCCACACTATTGTAAGTATGTCCGGTGTTACGATTTGGATGGCATGCATAATTCTCGTTTTGATGTCGTCAATGTTAGCCGGCAATGGTGGACGAAACACTTGATCCTTTATGTATCCCCATAGAAAAAATCGCACGGGGTAAGATCCAGGCTTCTTGGGGGCCAGTGATGAAGAGCCTGGTCACCAGCTGCTCCTCGACCAATCCAACGTTGCGACATGGTCTTGTTCAGGTATCCGCGAACAGCCAGGTGCCAATGGGGTGGCACACCATCCTGCTGGAAAATGAAGTCCCCCACCATCTCTTTTAACTGAGGAAACACCCACTCTGTAAGCATGTCCAAATTAAGGATTCCAGTAACAGTGGGCTCATGAAAAAAAAAGGCCCAAAACAGTGTTTTTGGATACAGCGCAAAACGCGTTCACTTTGGGAGAAGCGCGCTCGTGTTCGNAAAAAAAAGGCCCAAAACAGTGTTTTTGGATACAGCGCAAAACGCGTTCACTTTGGGAGAAGCGCGCTCGTGTTCGGTGGTATCATGTGGAGGCTCCTGACCCCATATCAGCATGTTGTGCCGACTCACCTTACCATTTGTATTGAACGTCGTTTCATCGCTAAACACTAGCTTAGACATGAAGGCATCGTCTACCTCGTTCTGGGCAAGAACGAACGCGCAGAAATCACGTTTCAGTTCTTTATCCNGAAGGCATCGTCTACCTCGTTCTGGGCAAGAACGAACGCGCAGAAATCACGTTTCAGTTCTTTATCCCTTTCGGTTAGAGCCTGTACGAGCTGTAACCTGCATGGTTTGTACATCAATAGCTTTCGCAACACTGTCCACACCGTCAATTGAGATATTTGCATTTCCCGGCTAACTTTTCGAGTTGATTTTCTCGGACTGCGATCGAACGCTTTTTGAATCCGTTGCACATTCTGTTCTGACACACTCGGCCGCCCGGAACTTTTGCCTTTGCAAAGGCACCCTGTGTCACTGAACTGACGAAACCAACGTTAGGTACTCCACCTACCGGGAGGACGACGTCCGTATTTGCGAACGAATTCACGTTGGACAGTATTTAAATCAAGGGTAAATTATCAGAAATTAAATTTTTAATAAACCATGGCTATATTATTGAATAAAATAATTCTATACCACACTTGGTATATCACCTATCCTACGTTCATGAAACAAAAAAAAAAACACGCTAAAATTCCGAATAATATNAAAACGCGCTAAAATTCCGAATAATATCTAGGGTTTTAAGTTTACCATCATAAAACGGTTAAACACATTATTGGTTAATCAAATCATTTCATTTATTGGCAAGTGCGTCGCAAATATAATAGCACCATGCTGGCGGAATAATGCAATGATCATCACCCACTCGCGGCGTAGTGGCGGCATTCCAGCACTCAGCTTCAGGTCTTGGCATGGTAACTCCTACGCTTATGTATGCTACGTGAGAGCATACATACACTCATTCTCCTATTACGGACTGCAGAAACGTTGAAGATCTGTAAAAAAACTCGGAATACTTTTATTTATAATCTCGCAGCTGTACGTGTAATTTTTTACATATATTACTGTCCGTACTTAAAAATTATACTTGATAAACCATAAACCTGCATATATATATATATCTTTATGCTCGCACAGCGACGAGAAATTAGAAAACTGACACGCAGTGTCAAAAAAGAAGACGCACAGTAGCTAGCCAGAGTAGCAAGTAAATACATTTTAATTTTGATTAACGTCATACTAAGAGGGAAGTATATCACTTCAGTAAGTGTCGGCAGTAATAAGAAATGTTCATCTGATAATGAAAATTATTTTGACTGCAGTGGAACGGAATAATTCTTACAAAGGCACTTTGTTTTTATCCAATGTTCACCATGGTGAAATATGTTACTAGACTGTTATTTCGTAAGTAATATGTCTGTCAAACTTAGTGTCAGAGTGTTTGCTGAGTTTATTATAAATAATTACTGTAAGCAAATTAAAGGAAAACAAAATTAAATTTCATTAGCCTGCATCAAAATTAAACACAGGAAATTGCTGTTATTTGAGGGACTAGAAAATGGCGTTACAATGACACTAATTTTCGTTTTAATTTATAACCGTAGAAAACTTATCTCGGGTTGATCTAATACTTAGTTAGTATTATTAATTCTGTAAATTTCCTAAATTTATAATGGCAGTGTACTGATACTCGAGTGTGTCTTACCATCATTAAGACGGAGTGCAGTTTTTATGAACGGAACATAAACACAAATTGATCAGGTCCAGATTGGACAGCTTACCATGTAATAAAAAATGTTATCTATTAATTTAATTAAAAAATATTTAAAATTAGTAAACTTAAAAATTATATTTAAATATGTAAATTAAAAATATTATTGTAGTATAATTTGCTAAATTTAAAAGTGTTAGGTTTTACATGTAAATTTAATTTTTAAATTATATTTGTAATTTTATTTTATAATTAGCAATGACTTTCAAAATTTAGATTTTTAACTTAAGCTGTAAATATGTGTATATATGTATACATATATAAATTCACAATGAAAGTTCAATTTTTAAAATAATGCTGTAAATAAATTTTTTTATTTACAGATATATTTTTTAATTTAAATTGTTTTGTAAAGTATTCTTTAATTGTTAGTTAAAATTATTTTCTATTTGAATACATAAATGTTATAATTATATGGAAAATGTTTCATGATATACCAGATTTATACTACTGATGCTGTGTAGTTACACTTGTTTTTTTAAATGTAATACTACGCTACCAGTTAATACTTTTGGAAAGCAAGATACACATTCGGGTGCCGTACAATTAATAACCCTGAACTGAAGAAGCGCAGCAACTTGTAGCTTGTTCTATCGGCAGTGTCAATAGAAGAAGTTCCGGGTAATTCACTTGCAAAGCTGTGCGGCATGTCTACTACTGGATATCCCATGCAAAAATAGCCCGTCCCTAAATGTACGCAAATGGAGGAAAAACAACCGCCAATGGTAACATTCAATGATACTGTGGTACATCCGAAAGAAATTTGTGTGTGTATTTTCAAAGTCAGTCCTACCAACCCTGGAACGTGCGCACGTTTCTTTACTTTTCTGCGCAAGCAGACTCCACTCCATCCAGTCGATCACAGGTTACTGAGGTGAAAAAGTGGTGTATTCTCGAGAATTTATTCTCACTGTGGAGGCGTGCGTGCGCTACCGTTTACCTTATGGAAACACGCCCACAGTCGACACACGCTGGAATAATACACTGCTGTATGACTGCCAGGCAGCCTGCTGCTAGAGAGCCAAATGCAGACTGTAGATACTACTAAAGAATCTAGGTATATAACGACTATTGCAGAAGGGACGAATCAGTTGCACAAATGTCTTCCATGTTTCGACGCTAGTTTCTCAGCCTTGCGAAAGGTAGTTTCGTAATCCTCTCCGCATGCCAGTGGCGCTGCTGAGCGGACTGACAAATAACTGTCGCAACCGTAGAGGGAAAATTCGGTTAAATGCGCGCACGAGCTGCGCAGTAGCCGTACTCCGTGTCCCAGTCCCGAGATTGGACTGCTTTTATGCCAGTAGCACTGTCAGAAACGAGCCAAACACGGTACCCGGTCCCTGGCAGATCTCAGCGGCGCGTAGGTTCGGCTGTCTCAGGAAGGAAAGGAATGATGTGCTGAGACCATAGAATGAAAATGTCCTTAACATTGACTCGCCCGTCACCAATACAGTCGGGGCCGCTGTGGTGTAGTGGCTAGACTACTTGCATCACACCTAGGCGAACCGAGTTCAATTCCCGGTGGGGACGCTCTCAGATTCTCGCATGTGGAAATCGTGCTGGACGATGCCGCTGGTCAGCGGGTTTTCTCGGGGATCTCCCGTTCCCCTGCCATTTCATCCCACCTAGCTTCACCCTCATCGGCTTTCAAGACCTCGATGTTAAGAGCCGTCCAAATGTCTTCACTCACTCGCCAATACCGTTGCCAAAGTCACATGGTCAGCAATGATGAAGCGTGTTTGTTTACATTTAAACTTTAGACACACACTTTTATACAATAAAACGGCCCGTGGAAGGTCCAGATGTGTTAGCAATGGTTATATTTTACAAAAAATTAGCTACAGTCACAGATTAAAATTGTAACCCAACTCTCTTATATTCAATTAATTTTTTTAAAACCCAAAAACCCTATTTTTAGCGTTTGGCTCGAATATAAAATAAATGTTAGTTTACTGTCCAGCCCTCCGAGGGGTCGCATATTCGATCGCACGTGTGGCACCGGGGATGTTCCTTCCTAATTATGCGAGTTCCCATACCAACCCAACCAAATGTTCAAAGTTGTCGCCCTCAAGTTTTATTAATACATTGAGTTGAGATGTTTTGGTCGGCGCTTGACAGCGAGGTCTTGAAAGGCGTAATGGAAAGGGCCGGGGAAACGGGACTAACCCGAGAAAACCCACCGGAAAACGGCAACGTCCACCGCGTTTCCGCCAAACAAAAATCTGGCTGACCCAGCCGGGAATCCAACTCGGTTCGCCTAGGTGGTAGGACAGTAGTTTCAGCTTTACACCACCGCGGCCCCCCTTTGAGATATCGCTCAGTCATGCTCATAAAACGAAAATTTTTATGTGGTAATGATTACCGTAAGACTGTCGAAGATTTGTACAGACCCCCAGCGAGCTGCTGTGACTGGCTCTTCCACCTACCCCTTCCGGCAACATACGAGGGGGAGACGAAGCGACTCAAATGCCATTAGCAGGCCTGGCATCGTCCTGGATACAGGCAGACCCGCTCGACGGGCCAGTCATCCTGTGCAACTCGTGTCTACCAGCACTCTGCAAGGGTATTGCGGAGGCAGCTGTAGCCACTGGCTGATATACTGTGTACCATATAAGAAGGCCACATTCTTGACAGTTGAAAATCGCCGTGTCTTTTCTTTTATGTATCCATTNTATACTGTGTACCATATAAGAAGGCCACATTCTTGACAGTTGAAAATCGCCGTGTCTTTTCTTTTATGTATCCATTCGCCATCAACAGGCGTGTCAAGAATAGGCTTTGATGTGGCGAGTCAGCGCGTCCAGGAGGTGCTGCTCC
>NQII01003691.1:26766-62184 GCA_002778355.1 Clitarchus hookeri
TAAAAACTGCTGTTTTATGACCACGTAAAATAAAATGTATTAATTAATCTACGAACTCTTTCTTATCCGCGTATCTTCTGCTTGTGTGATGTGCTTCGGCACTGCTCTCAGAATAGCCAACGTAATATTAACTTTTGTTCGTTCGTGCATCAGCTGATACAGGATTTTGTAAATGGCAGGTTATTTGTTTTCAATATATTAAGTTGCCACTCACTGACTGTCAGAAAGTGGCCTTCTTATATGAAATGAACTATATCTACAGTGCTCGCGAGGTTGTTGAGTTGAGTTAAGAGATTTGGGAGGCTCGTAACAGCGAGGTCTAGAAAGCAGATAAGGATGAAATGAGGTGAGAATGGAGCAGCGCCGGAATGCAAGAGAGGGGGAAACGTGAGGTCCCCGTGAAGAAAACCCCGACCAGTGGCATTGTCTAGCACAATTCCCACTAGCGAAAATCCGGGAGTGACCCAGCCGGGGATTGAGCCCGGTTCGCCTTGGTGGGAGGCGAGCATTCTAACCGCTCAGCCACCGCGGCCCCTGCCCGTGAGGTGGCTGTATCTCAAACATTCCCTTGACAACGGACGTTTACATTACAGAAACCAGTAAGGGACGTACGTTTTTGTTAACATATAGGGCCTGGTAACTAGAGCCGTCTGAACTGCGTTACAGGCTCCCGGGAAAATAAGTGCACTGGGAGCCTTGCTTACACTACCTACTACCTTCCACGCTTGTAAGGCCTACCTAAAGCTGGATTAGATAAACACTGTTCATATGGGGCCGCAGAGATGCAATAGTCAAGCCACTCGTCTCTCATTACGATGGAACTGGTTTCAGTTCCCGGCGGGGTCAAACCGGGATTTTCGCATGTGGCAAACTTGGTGAATTTTTCCGTTGGCCCACGGGTTTTTTTCTCGGGAAATTCCCGTTTATCCCGCCATTATTTTCGTCACTGCTCCAGCTCCACCTTACTTCGCCACACTCGACACTAAAATACNATTCCCGTTTATCCCGCCATTATTTTCGTCACTGCTCCAGCTCCACCTTACTTCGCCACACTCGACACTAAAATACAGCTGTTAAGTGTCGCCCAAAACCATCACTAGATGCTGTTCATTTCCCAATAACAAATATGCGTAGGCCTGTTAGTNAGCTGTTAAGTGTCGCCCAAAACCATCACTAGATGCTGTTCATTTCCCAATAACAAATATGCGTAGGCCTGTTAGTTCAATAAAGTATGTGTTTATTGAGAGGCAGGAGGCTGCACTCTTGAGGAAGCTAATCAGAATCTGACAGGCAGATTTTTATATCATTCGCATAACTAGAAGAAATGGAGAAGGGGAAAGAGGGAAACGTTGCATAATCAACTAATCATACTTGCGATCTAAACCCAGATACCTACGCACATACTCCACGTACATAAACTGTAAATGTTAGACACAAATGTATTTAGTAGAATACTGTAGGGAAATAAGGGATGTGGCAAAATGCGAAGTTTACCAAACGAAAGTCTTGAGCTTGGAGAAAGTGTACGTCTAATACGGCATCCGCAACCTTGACTTCTGAGGAAATACAGGCNAACGAAAGTCTTGAGCTTGGAGAAAGTGTACGTCTAATACGGCATCCGCAACCTTGACTTCTGAGGAAATACAGGTAGTTAAGCATAACGCATTTTTTATTGTGGAGAAGAGTGGCAAAAGATCGACATTATAAAACTATTTTATTAGGAAATTTTAAAAAGAAACTCAATGGATCTCACCGACTCTGCTCAATGGGTGAATATTTCAAGGAAAAAGACGCAGAACCAATATTTATTGAGACACTGGCAAAAAAAAAAGACCTAAATGTATTAAGGATATTTCGCAGAAAGGAGCTAGAGGGGAAATCTTGTACCAGATTTAAAACTTATAGTTTAGATAACTCAGAAATGGCTATGTGGGAAAAAACCAGACCCCAAAACGTATTACTCCCTTTATAATTATAATTTTTCCAAAGGTTTGGAAGGTTATTTAAGATAAAGTAAAGGGGGAATTAGGAGGANAACGAAAGTCTTGAGCTTGGAGAAAGTGTACGTCTAATACGGCATCCGCAACCTTGACTTCTGAGGAAATACAGGCAGTTAAGCATAACGCATTTTTTATTGTGGAGAAGAGTGGCAAAAGATCGACATTATAAAACTATTTTATTAGGAAATTTTAAAAAGAAACTCAATGGATCTCACCGACTCTGCTCAATGGGTGAATATTTCAAGGAAAAAGACGCAGAACCAACATTTATTGAGACACTGGCAAAAAAAAGACCTAAATGTATTACGGATATTTCGCAGAAAGGAGCTAGAGGGGAAATCTTGTACCAGATTTAAAACTTATAGTTTAGATAACTCAGAAATGGCTATGTGGGAAAAAAACCAGACCCCAAAACGTAATACTCCCTTTATAATTATAATTTTTCCAAAGGTTTGGAAGGTTATTTAAGATAAAGTAAAGGGGGAATTAGGAGGANTACTCCCTTTATAATTATAATTTTTCCAAAGGTTTGGAAGGTTATTTAAGATAAAGTAAAGGGGGAATTAGGAGGAAGGATGAAAATATGTATCAATTTCGGTTTGAGTTTGTTAATCCCCGTCATTTTATTCTAAGAAAATTTTTGAAAACGGGAAATTAAAAAAAACTTTTTTCGTTTAACGTGGATATAAAATACAGAATTAAGCTATACACTGACACAAAATTTATTCAAGTGCATTTTGGACAAGAGTCCACAAGTATTGCGTATGAGCCAGAAACTATGTTGTCCTACAGTGAAAAAATGCTACAAAACGATCCATTTGACTAGGAAATGAAACAAAATTGCTATAATTGTTATGCAAGTCAATATTTAATTTCCGGAACTCCGATTTAACAATAACAATAATATTTAGCAGTATTTGCCTTCCCAAAAGCAATTGGTATCACCTTCCAGTATGTAGCTTGCCAATCAGCTTAAAAAATACATAGTTACGATGAGATAACAGGGAGTTTTATATGGACACGAAATGAGTGGGATCGGCGCNATTACAATTACGATGAGATAACAGGGAGTTTTATATGGACACGAAATGAGTGGGATCGGCGCAACATAGGAGCTCTAATGTACATACGGAGAGTCGTGGATCAGCATTTATATAACATGTTATATAGTCTTTCACATTTGTGGTGGGGTCACTCAACTTCAGCTGGTAGTCATGGCAACAGTGGCTCTGCCCCAAAAAAATATTTCAAGATTTTCTTTCCTACTAAAAGTTTAATTTTTTTCCGACATGCGTGGGAATAGTTTACTTTAGTATTCGCATTTATTTTACCGATGTTTTCGTTTTCACAAATAAGGTGATCTTCCTCAGTTCTGCTCTTTTTTTGTGTGATGGGCGTGGGGCGATGGATTAGGGAAATATGGGCGTGATTTGGGGGGTTTGAATGGACATTTCTTGAGGCGGGGAGCGGACGAATTCAAGAAATGGCCATCTGACTTGGATGGGGAAGCNGGGGTTTGAATGGACATTTCTTGAGGCGGGGAGCGGACGAATTCAAGAAATGGCCATCTGACTTGGATGGGGAAGCGAGAGTTCCAGATATATACTACGGTTATCCTACTCTGCAGACTTCCATTCCATAGAGCAACGGTTTACCCATTACATGAAAAGCCCGCGAAGTCGTAAAGTTTCTCCGACTTAATTCATTACCTTTACGTGGGAAGTCATCATTAACGTCCGGACGGCGAGTTTACGCAGGAATAAGTTTGTACACACGAGCGTCACAGTCGTTTATATGATCCGCCGACAAATCTTCAGCAGTCGTGAGATGTTCCTCCAAGGAGCGTGGCGAACCGTCATAAACAGGTGCGAAATGATGTTAATTACGCTTTAACATCGAGCGGCGTCTCTCGCTAATGTGTGCTCGGCACCGGCAAATTATTCCGTAGCTCTGACATTCCCCGCGGCAGAGGAAGGGGGACAGGGAGGAGTTGTGTAATTCGCCGCCGCGGCTTTGGTACCGGTTTTTATGGCAGTGACCGCGTCCCCGATCCTCGCTAACGCCTCACTTTATTGCCCACTCTTTGGGGGAACTGGTGTTACATCGCGGTTACATAATGCGTGTCTGACCATTGCACGAGCTATCCGCCTCCCCCCATCCCTCCCCTCGACACTCCCTCACATCTCCCAAAGCCATTCAACCGGTCCTCGTCGATTCACGAGTCCTGTTCCTCTCTTCCACCACTCCCCTCCCCACGAACACATTTCCTGTGCTCACGACTTACCCGCGGGACTTGAATCAGCGCCAAGTACACCTGGGCGAGACCATTGAGCACGATGCTTACTGCAGGATCAGCGAAGACACTGCCAGTTCTCTCCACGTTTTTTACTCTTTCTGGCCTGGAATGAAGATACTCGAGTGGCTCTTAACACTGATGTCTTGAGAGCTGACGAGGACGAAATGAAACGAGTATGGAGCAGTGCCGGAATGAAAGGGTGGGGGAAACGGAGGATATCCCCGAGAATAGCCGCCGACCAGCGGCAACGTATGGCACGATCCACACATACGAAAATCCGGGAGCGACCCTGCCGTGAGTCGAGCCCGGTTCGCCTTGTTGAGAGGCGAGTATTCTGGCCACTACACCACCTNTCCGGGAGCGACCCTGCCGTGAGTCGAGCCCGGTTCGCCTTGTTGAGAGGCGAGTATTCTGGCCACTACACCACCTCGGCCCCGGTAGCCCCATGATCGTCTTTGTATGCTCTTCGCACCACGGTGTGGGAGAAAAGTGAAGGCGTGTCCAGATATGCATGCGCGTGTTGAATGTTGACAATTTATCGCACACAAACGAGATAATTTCGTAATTAGCCAACTACTAGCTATATACCAACGTCTATTCCTTTCNCACCGCGGCCCCGGTAGCCCCATGATCGTCTTTGTATGCTCTTCGCACTACGGTGTGGGAGAAAAGTGAAGGCGTGTCCAGATATGCATGCGCGTGTTGAATGTTGACAATTTATCGCACACAAACGAGATAATTTCGTAATTAGCCAACTACTAGCTATATACCAACGTCTATTCCTTTCCTTTTTTAACGTCGTTTAACTCAAGGAGGAAGAATACATATGATGTACTCCATGTGGCTGCGAGATGCAACTACCTTCGGTGCGGAATCTTGGTACGTGGCAGGAACGACCTATTTCAACCAGATTACGTAGAGATGATACCATACGATCGGGTGAACAAGAACCTTACATACTTGTTTGGCCACTTTCGATTTTATAACAAATTCACTTGGTCAATCTTTTCAATTCTAAGAATCGTGGCTGATATCACGAAAACGAATGGAGGATATTTTTCATTTAGGTTGCACCCAGGCCAATCGGCAAAATTACTCTTGGGCAAGGAATTATACAATGCGTAGTTAAAAGGCTTGGTGAAGAAACAACATAAACCCCTATTCCACATACTATGTAGACCCCTACTCGGACTTTTATCGCCATGAGGTTAATCAGGACTCTGAAGGCTAGGAAATGGGTGTATTTCGTGGCGAGCGTAATATATAAGTGGACAGACATTTTACCCAAACTCTTTCTCGAGTATAACTCTACGGTGCACTATGCTTAGCTCATGAAACCTGCATAAATAAAGAAGGCTTCATTCTTCAAACTTTGTACTCCAACCTGGAAAAAGAGGGGCCACTAGAAGTATAAAGCGACCTCGTGTGCACTTCTAAAATCAAATGTATCTTTGAGAAAGGGCTCACTGCGGATTAGAGTTCAAAAATATTGAATGTAAGGCATATATGGTACTACGCAACGACAATCTGCTATATTCAGAATTTGTGTATTTTACCTGTTTGCAGCGACTTCTGTGCCAAATATATCCAGCCTAACAGATTTCCCGTTTCGTATTTGGCCGAGAAGATTCTGTGACGACGAAACAGGTATTCGTGCATCAAATGGTGGAATTTCCAATCCGCTACAAATCCTGGATAACCGATACAGACACAGAGAGGTGATGTCTGCAGAGAAACATTTTCCAAGAAGACACATATTGCTTTTTGTCATTTAATATTAGTAACAGTGAGATGCCACTGAAGAAAATTAAATGATACAATTAATTTGTGTATTCATTTCGTATTTACTCTGAGTAAGGAAAAAATATATAGTGATACAGTACACCAAAGATGGTAATAAATATTTATTTATATTTAACAGAAAGTATGATGTATTATTCTATTTAGTTCCAAATAAATATTTATATTGAAAATAGTATTTTAAGAGTCCGCTGAAATTACATGTTTTACGTAAGTATATCTTAT
Organism: Clitarchus hookeri; assembly: GCA_002778355.1. Taxonomy (NCBI): domain Eukaryota; kingdom Metazoa; phylum Arthropoda; class Insecta; order Phasmatodea; family Phasmatidae; genus Clitarchus; species Clitarchus hookeri. Next base: position 33,088 of record NQII01003691.1, read on the forward strand.
ACAAATAAGGAAGTTTAGTGGAGTGAAACCAAGGTGATTTCCACGTGCGATAAATAACATGTCCGTTACCATCCTCACTTAGTATATAGAGTGCTCGCTTTGGGACTCGAACCCTGGAACAGTTGGAGAAACGAGCGACTAATAGAGTAGTTGGGTTACAAAGAGTATGTGGTGTTGAAATAGTTTATTATTAACATTTTATTAAATAAGATTTTATTTCACTTTACTACCAAAAATACTTCAAAATAATTGTGGAAGGGCAGGAAAAGCACATCTTATTTTTATTTTTGAAAGATTTTGACTTGTCGCGAATTTTTTATGTTGATGGTCACCTGAGGTCATGTTCAAAGTTACATGACTCAGTTTTGCTGATAAATAACTGGAATAAGAGAGCGTAAGTACCTGGCCGTCTTGTTACTCGCTTCTCATCCCGGTATATTTCACCAGAAGCCTCCGAAATGTGTTACTGTCACTGAATAATTTAGAATTTCTACAACTTAGTTTGGAGGATTCGAAAATACTAGTAAACGTTCTTAGGGGGTTATTTAGTTTTCAAAACATTGTCGAATGGGGTTTGTATCATGATATTTTTATTAGGCCTGCAGTTTCCATTCTCGCAACCACTGTAGCTGTAATGTGAACGTTTAAGATCAATACATTGGTCACGAATTTAGCGTTCGTTTTAAGAATGAGGATCCTCCCAGTACAACAATTTATATAGCTTTCTACTGTCATGAATTAGGCATTTATCAGCATATGGTTAATGTTATTTATCTGTGATACTTTGTACCTCACAGTTTGAGGAATTCAGGCGAGAAGAATAACTACAAAAGTTAATCATAAAGGTTTGAGGTTTTTTCCAAATATACTGAACCACACACACGTAAAGCAGACATACGAATGCGCCCGCGTACAATCACGTCCCTCACGCAATTTCGTTCAGAATTGATGAAGATAAGCAAAATCACATTTTTGGACAGCTTGTAGCATCAGGAATGGAGAAAGCTATGCTTATATTTGCGCAAAACTATGCCCCATTTCACCTCCACGGTGCCAGTGTCTCTGACATGCGTAAAACGAATATCAGTGTCCTTCGTATTTGTAGTGTAGGGCGAGTGAGTGAAGTGAGTGAAGAGATTTGGGCGGCTCTTAACATCGAGGTCTTGATAACCGATGAGGGTGAAGCGAGGTGAGTATGGAGCAGCGCCGGAATGAAAGGGCGGGGGAGACGGGAGATCCTCGAGGAAACCCGCCGACCAGCGGCATCGTTCGGCACGATTCCCACTTGCGAAAATTCGGGGAGTGACTCGGCCGGGGATTGAACCTTGGTGAGAGGTGAGCGCACTAACCGCTCAACCACTGCGGTCTCTTTAGTGTAGGTCGAGATGGTGGGAAGGTAGAGGGTGGAGGGGGGGGGGGCGCCCCGGCTGTTCGTAAAGTAATTACGCCTGCATGTCCGCGGCGTGGAATGCCGGAGGTACGAGCAGGCGAGCGACGGCGAGCTGGCTGTTGGATGAGTGCGGCGTGCTGCACGCGATGCCGCGGCTTAACGAGACTTTATGAGACTGCGTGGCGATGCCGCGGGCGCCTCAGCAGGTGGACGTCTCTGCCCTCGTTCCGACCCTTGTTCGCGGAACACGGCGCTTGCAGGAACACCACTCTTTACTGGCCAGCCAGCTTCCCGATGGTAAGCCGACGGTGATGTTCAGGGACGCGCACGTAAAAGAAAAAAGGCACTTACACATTTAATTGAATTGCCACTAAGAATAATCCGTAAGCCGTTTACTCCATTCATAGGATATAAGCTTCTTGAAAGTATAAGAGATTGAAAGAAGTAGTCTGACAGCAAGCCAAGAGCTATTCGATGCTGACTACTTGCTGCCAACTGTGGCAGAGAAACGCGTGTTTTCGTCATGTGGATGAACACTTATGATACCATGGGCTGTTCACGGTAAAGTGAGCATTTTCAAGGCCCTAGTTACTTTTCCTTTCGGCCATTTTTGATCCTTTAACCACTTTTTAAAATAAATATTGCCATGCAAGTAACAAACATGGTGTGCATATTCCCCCGCACTCGGATGTTAACGTCTAAGGCAAAAATTAAGAATATTTATTTACTACTATTCTAAATAAGAGGGCTTTCGAAAGTGCTCACTTTACCGTGAATAGCCTATACATCGCAAGATCACTACTATATCGGTACAGTGCGAAAAAGAATAGCGACTCGATTAAATAAAGAAATTTTATGTTTTTAGTTACAGTTGGAAAACATTAAATTATAATTTTCTGGATGTAATATTTTGTGAATAATTACATTATTTACTAAGCATTTGACTGTTTATAGTCACCAATCTTCAATGTTTTTTTTATCTAGTGTCCCATCCAAACAGAAATCCAGGGTGTGTCCCTGAGTAAGGTTAATTCTACTTAGGAACAAAACGAAATTTATGATGGAATAGTTTGGCATAAGGAAATTTGCCACCGCTAGGTGATCTGGTGTTCCAAAGAGGCCACTTCTAAGCTGGCGGTAAATTAAGAAATTATATTTATTTCTTTGCAAAAGTTCGTGTTCAGCTGGAATTATTATACATACGTACTTGTTCCAGCCAAAATTTTAAATATTAACTTTATTTCGCCAACATGTATTCACGTCCTCCATTGTTGTTTACAAGAGCAAACAGTAAAATTACAAATGTGTTTGTCACTGAGCGTTCAAGCAATCTAATTACAATGGAAAAACCTTACGTATGCCCTACGACTTGAAGTGGGAAATAAATATAGCTGTCCTCAAAGGAAATTTGTACTTTTCTCCTTTCACTTAAGAAAACCGCGCAGGAAAGTCCTAAAAATATATTTTTTAACAATCTCACTAATATATTTTTCGATTTAGTTGCGATATTTAAACAAAGTAATTGCGTGAGCCTACGTTTTGCTAAATACAATTTACGATAGGATATATATATATATGTTTCCATTTTAGTATGAAGAACAAAGTTTATTCTTTATGTAGGGTGTAGGGTCTAACATAATACAACTAGGAAAATTTTACACAAATACATTTACTATATGAACATTGCAATTATCTCCCATTTACTTACATAAAAATCAATGTCCCCGATTTGAATTTAATTCGTACACTTTTGAACAACTTTAACAATATATAAACATAAAAAACCAAGAGCATACTTTCGCTTACATTGCTCAACCCTCGTAACATCTTTCTTCTTGCAGGGATTTTTTTTTTTTTTTAACTATTTGTCTAATCACTTCAAAACAATACAGAATAATGAATGTATAAACATTGTAGTGAAAAAAAGTTCAGCTTTGCTTGAAATCTAATTTATAACACAAACACATTTTAACAGAGTATTATTTTATTCATGGAACTGAACCACTACATAAGAAAAGCTAAAAAAACATTTTATAAAATAAAAAAAAAATTAACATGTCACACATAATGGCAGATGCGAATAACCACACAGGCATAGAAGGTTGTGCGAGCACCATCATAGATAATGAACACGAAAAAGTGTTACCATAATAATTTAAAATAGAAACTAAGCATTATTATGTTTAATATATACGTGAGATAAAAATGGTAAAATTTTTGATTCAGTATGCAACAATTTTTCTAAATGAGAAAGTTGTACGACGGTAGAACTTTGACTTGGGAGTTTCTGCGATGACGGTTTGTTTTACTATCGNATAGAGGTCACAGTCACGCGGTGACAAACTGCCGCGGGATTCTCCGGCGACGTGTGATGGCTGGACCGTATCTCACTGCGTTCTCCCGTGAGGCAGGTAGCCGTCGGCCTTTGGCGGCCAGTAGCTTGAAATGGGGGCTTCTGAGGCAACGGCTGCTGGCTGTGATGCCGTCTGCAATCTTGGTTGACGTCACAGGCGCAGTCGGCGGCCTTGCTCATATCCCCCCTCTCCGCTCCTAAACCACGGCCGGCTATTCCAGCGACCCCCGTAACCCTAAAAATTATTGTAATAAAAATATTTTAATAAAAAATTAAACAGTATCGGCCCATCACCTTGGATTTTTAATAATGATGTAGGTTTGGAGTGTCGCTACAGATCATAATACCATTAAATAAAAACAATTATTTGATAAAAATGTTATAACTATATTGGCTCGCCACTTCGGTACCCAGTGCATCGGGGGACGTATTGATCCCCCATCCTCCCTCACAAAAATCCATGATCCCAAAAAAATTATTTTAGTAAAAAAAAAAANGGGGGACGTATTGATCCCCCATCCTCCCTCACAAAAATCCATGATCCCAAAAAAATTATTTTAGTAAAAAAAAAAAGAGTAAAAATTAAATAATTTCGGCCCACTACCACATATATTTATTGATTTTCGTAATAAAAAAAACGCCTGTTTGCATAGAAACCTCCACTCGCTCGACTACCACGACACCTCGAAGATGGAGGCGAGTCCATCTTCAGCTTCGTTGCAGACGAAACTGAGGTGTCATGTTTTTTATTTTCTGGTGAGGTTATTCCTCCATATGAATTTTTTTTAGGTAGAGAATTTATTTTCCGATCTATATACCAAACCTCGGAATGCATAGCTTCATGCCGTGGCTCACGACATAGGGCCAAAGTCTGCTTATCCGATACGACATAGGGCCAAAGTCTGCTTATCCAAATACGACACAGGTGTCAGGCACGGTGATGGAGTCGAAAGTCTCGCGGTTTTTTCTGTAACAAAGTTTTTTACTCATCGTGCAATCCAGCTATCGGGCCTATCTCGGGTACATATTACATCAGGTGCGTACACACCAAACACCAAAGCACATGTATCACACACATCACTCGGCCCCCTCTGCCTTGTGCACAGCCGAGGGAAAAGGTCGGACGACAAAAAAATATATATTTTTTTGTATGGTACATTAACACTACTACAAGTGAAGGAAGGACCCCTAACCACCATCGCGGTTTTTTCTGTAGCGAAGTTTTTTACTCATCGGACTATCTACCCTTGTTATGCATAATGGTATATATCTGGATCCGTCTCGTGCAAGCAGGGAATGAGGGATTTTTTCAGTGTGTCTAGCATTTATAACCTGGAGAAGCTCATTTAACATTCAGGGGAAATTAGTACAAGAAGGGCCCTCGATAAAGTTTGAGGCTAGTCGCAAGTGAGGTCTCAAAGTATTTGTGGTGGTGGGAAATTTCTCCACCTCAACTGGGAAGTTTCGGTTTTTTCTATTGCGGGGATCTTCACCTATTGGGCATACAACTCTCGTCGTACAAAATGGCATAGTATCTGGGACCCCTTCTTGCACTAAATGGGCAAGTGGAATTTTTTTCAGAGAATCTCAATGTCTTGTATTTAACAAGCTATGATTAATTCCGGTACTGCCCTTCATAATGTGGGAAAGTAAAAGCATCCAATGGCCGCTAGTAGATTCGTGTGAAAGCCTTACTTGCTCTGTATGTGTGTGTGCAGGGTCTGTGTTTATCGTGTATGGAAATCTGGCGTGCTCTATTGGGAATCGAACCTGGTTCCCCAAGATGGAGGCCAGTTGTATGGTCACTGCACGAAAGCAATGCTCTAGGTTTAGAGTGAGTGAGGTCGTAAATTTCGACTCCGAGTTGAGTTAGATATTGGGTTTGTTTTAATTTGATCGCACAATAAACGCATTGCGACTAGAACACTGCACGCCTCGCGCTTAGCGGCGATGACGTACTCGATGCGCGTAGCAATGTCATCCTTATCGCTCCCGTGATACTAGGTCTAAAACGCTGGAAAAAGCTCGAGGTAGGCGGGAGCTTCAAGAGCCACCCAAATCTCTGCACTCTACTCCATCGTGAATGCAGACCGGTTAACCGTGGTGGGAGGCGACAGGTGTGATCGGCGCGCACAGAATGGGCAGAAAGAATGAAATGAGCAGGAGCTGGGTGTAGTTCGCTGCGAGCACGGGAACGTCTGCTAGAGGGCAGAGAGGCGGGTCGGGTCGGCCTNNAGAGGCGGGTCGGGTCGGCCTACAATGAGAGCGACCGCGCCCAAGCGACACGCAGCGTCGCACATAAATAAGACGGCAGGTAAAGACCGCGTGGCGTGGGTGCCGGCTCCAAGCCGCCCTCTGTAATGAGCTGCCTGTGTCGCCCTGGAGGCCAGGCCTAGGCTCCTCCCACTACAGTCTCCCGCTTCTTCCTATCCACGTACACGCTCCGTATCACAGGCATGGTGCTGCCTGGGGTTGTCTCCGGGTGCTCCCGCTTCCTGCACAACCCTCGACAACCTCCATGGCCAAGGGCATTAAGGCTTCCGCTTACTGTCTACTCATGATTTCTTCACACATTTAAATGTGATCTGTGAAAAATCACCGCATGGATGACGTGTTTGGTTATTTCCTAAATATCTCATGTATCAAAAACTTTTTATACTTCTGTTAACACAAAATTGCCTTATTTTTGGCTAAAAGGCACTTTCACTTATATTTTATCTATGAATTATAATATTTAATTTATAATTAATGTAAATAAAAATCAGTGGGAAAACAGGTGTGTTGGTAATACCTACACTGTAAAAAGATTTCTGGTAAACTTCCTAAAATGTAATGGAAGTTCTTAGCCTACACAGTATGGAAATAATAGCACACACCAAGCTGCACATATAGGAATGTTTAGCGTCTCTACTATACAAATTTGGCAACTTCCCTACGTATTTGATTGTTTCCTGAGCAAATGTAGGAAAGCTACAATGAATGTATAGGGGAAACAATTACCATTCCCGCTTTCTCACTAAGCGTATACACTGGTATGGTAAATTTCCGAATAATTTCTTAGAGTGTAGTAAGAAATAGTTCTTACGCAAAATATTATTACACTGAGTGGGCACGAATTTGGTGCGTTGTCCCTTTGCTGTAATTTTCTAGACTCGGTTAAAGTCTGTATACGTGAGGCGGAAGAATACCATGGAAGTAGAACTTAAGCAGTGCTTCAGAAAAGTTGGAAATAACCGCGAATAGACTATACCTGGAGCATTTCCCACGTTTAAGACTGATAATTGTAAGATCGATAAGGACGACACTACAACGCGCATCAAATGCGCCATCGCCACTAAGCACAAGGATCTGAACTGGCGTGCAGTGTTCTTGTGCTGCATGTACCCATAGGACCTTAACCGGAAAGTCTGTGTCAAGGTTCAGTGCATTTTTGTATGTCTGACGCGTACATTTTTAGATACGGCGCTTTGAAAAGCCGTTTTTAGCTACATGTTTTGGAGTGCTCTGAAATGGTTCAAATCTTGAGCAAGTCGTTTCTAAATTTAAATTAGACAAGTTTGTACATAATCCACCCTACACCCCCTTCCCAGATAGCGTTTCGGTATAACAGTTGGCTCTTTATTCACCTGAGTAAATAAGGAGGAGTTAACTGTTCTCACTTCCATGCCGTTTTGTGGTGGGCCAACAGCGGTGCGGTGCGACGAGCAGTAGCCAATCACAGTGAAGCAAGCTTGCTGTCGCCAACCAACGGCGTTGCGCAAAATTCTCTCATTGCTTTTGTCGGCGTCGGACAACGTTGAATAAGAAGTATTATTTTTCTACATTTTAAGGCCATAAGTTCTGTTTTTAAGAGAAAGGTGGAAGACGTGCTTTTCGTTATTACAAAATAGTATTTTTTTTTTGCTATGGCAGTTGAGAAATGCTTAGAAGAGAAGGTTATACAGAATGTCAGGTGATTCGCTAATACGGACTGCACCACACGAATAATCTGTGATCAAAACTAAATAGTAAATATTCTTTGATAAAAAGCGTAAGGCCCTTAGTTTACGAGAAAAACGGCATTGAAGTAGATAAAATGACTTTGTTTCACGTCAAGCATAAAATACAGTATCAGCTTACAAAATGTCGAAACGTCATAACAGGTGTTCGAGGTTTCTCCTGCCCATAGCAGTGCACTTTTCCGCACGTTTGATGCATGCAACATGCACGGAGCTTGGCCGCCGGATGCACCCTTGGTCATTGCCATGTCCCAGTATCCACTGCATGTGAACTCCATGGCCCCTTTGGCGCTGCTGAGCTCGGCTCGTTCCCTTGCCGCATGCCTTACGACGACACATTAGCTGCAGTATTGCCACATCACCTCACCTTTATCTAATTGGAATACCTTGTGTCAGTTACAATGGTTTTTGGACCTTTAATGTCGTTTTTCTCGTAAACGAAGGGTCCGGTACATTTTTACCAAAGAGTGTTTTTTACTGAGTTTTGATCACAGATTCGTGTGGTTCAGTCCGCATCCACTAATTAAATGACATCCTGGAGAATAAATGAGGATCATGCTTCTTCTCCAAGATGCGAGATCGAAGAATTGTTGCAATCAGTTAACTAAGCAAACTGCTTGAGCAGAAATTTCCAGTGTTACAGGAGAATCAGATATTTTCATTATATCATGTTATCGTGATAATGTTGGTTCATTATACTAAATAAGTGCAAAAATTGTAAGTCATAGTATCTGTGAAAAAATTAGTTTACAATATCACATACTCATTTATTCACACTTCATTGCACGTGCATAGGGAACACATACCAACTTTGTTTAGTGTTCATTATGTATAGTTCCTTGATATTTTTACACACGTGACCAAAATATTAGTTGCTCACTTTAATAAAATATCGTCTGTTATGTCATGGCAGGGAAATGAAAAATATTACTTTTGGGGATTTTATTGTACTATTACTTTCTTGCCAAATATATTAGTCAAGTAAATGAACCGAAAAGGATACCATATTCATGCCGCTGACTTTATTTGGTAATGAGCACAGTCCATTCATATCATCATAAAAGTCATATTATACATTTCCATTGAGAATATATGTCCCTAAATACCTTTTACTTCACTGCAACCACTTAGGTAAAATAATTAAGATACAGCAAGATTGATTATTATTTTGAAATTTAGCTGTTCGTATTAACATATCCTTCAGCAAGTCTTAAGTAAATGGTTGCTGGCTGTGATACATACTTTTAATAAATAACTCAGAAATTTTAATTTATATTCTCATGCATTATAGGGCTTACTTGTGGGAATTGTGAATACACTAGACAATTCCACCTTACATGTATACATAAATATATTTTATTTTTCAGAAGAAAATCAAACTCCTGAATTATTAACAATTCGTATATCCTTGTAGAACAAATTTTAATAACATCCAAACTATACTATGTATATCTTAGGACAAATCGGTTTCTTTAAATTTGTTTTCACAGTTACGCGAATTAAAAGAAAAATGCTATGAAATTCGGTGTAAGCGTGTGTGTGTGTAGAAAACATCTATCAACTACAGAATCATGACATACGATTTACGAACAGTGTGTAGGTTAAATTGTTCAGGACTACACATGCAGTATGTACAATACGTCTTGCATGAAATATGTTTTGAATAAAGAAAGAATAACCACAAGTATTTCCAACTGAAGTGTGACAATAGTATTCTTCTACTCGTACTTTGAATAAAAGAATATTATGTAATCAGCAAAATAAGCGATTCACTATTATGTGTTCACTGTTAGCTATAATAATAATAATAATAATAATAATAATAATAATAATAATACAAGCGTTACTGTGAATTTTGGTATTTACTATTAACTTAAGCATGTTTAGTAACAGTAATTATCAAATAGAGATAAACTGAATAAAACAAAGACAAAATTAAGCAATTTTGGTGAAAATTACAACATGGACTGTCAATTTGATTTACCAAAAATTTTTTTAATTTTTGTGATGCTGAAATCTGCAAATTTAGAGCTAATATTGTACTAAGATAGGTTATATGGTGAAATAACCATATTTTCATTTTGGAATAAGAAGTATTGATAAGACAACAACACTTACAATTCTCCCAGGTTCACAGTTACCCCAAATGACGCTTCTTTTCATATTCTTTTTCTTTCAGTTGACATAACATGATGGAAGTAGGTGAGAACTATGTACAGACAGTTGCGGAGAAATTCAAATAGGGCTGAGTGGTTCTGGCACCAACTAAACAAATGCTGTAGTATTCCTGGGTATTTAGATAACTCTTTGAAGTCTTTGCGTTAGTGCAGCTCTGCTAGTGATGGTATAATGCACCTACCATTGAAAACAAAAGTCGCACGCAATTTCGGTCTTGCAGCGCCGCAAGAAGCTGGCAAAGAATGGTGTTAGGTTGGTGTGAGCCACTCCGTAAATGATCACGATAGTTGTCTTCGCATTACCTTGGCTTCTCGCCGTTCAAGAAATGAAAAGAGGTCCGTTTGAGCGTTGTTTATGTAGCCGGCTGGCCGGCAATTAGCGGCAGTTTGCAGCGATAAGTTGACGCCTGCGGCGTCCCTATATTTTATTCGTCCGTACCACGCTCTAACGAAGCTCGCAGGCGAACGACATCNTTGTCTCCGGGTGCTCCCGCTTCCTGCACAACCCTCGACAACCTCCATGGCCAAGGGCATTAAGGCTTCCGCTTACTGTCTACTCATGATTTCTTCACACATAATAATGTAATCTGTGGAAAATCACCCCATGAATGACGTGATTGGTTATTTCCTGAATATATCATGTATCAAAAACTTTTTATACTTCTGTTAACACAAAATTGCCTTATTTTTGGCTAAACAGGACTTTCACGTATATTTTATCTATAAATTATACTATTTAATTTATAATTAATGTAAATAAAAATCAGTGGGAAAACAGGTGTGTTGGTAATACCTACACTGTAAAAAAATGTCTGGTAAACTTTCTAAAATGTAATGCAAGTTCTTAGCCTACATAGTATGGAAATAATAGCACACACCAAGCTGCAGATATAGGAATGTTTAGCGTCTCTACTATACAAATTTGGGAACTTCCCTACGCATTTGATTGTTTCCTGAGCAAATGTAGGAAAGCTACAATGAATGTATAGGGGAAACAATTACCATTCCCGCTTTCTCACTAAGCGTATACACTGGTATGGTAAATTTCCGAATAATTTCTTAGAGTGTAGTAAGAAATAGTTATTACGCAAAATATTATTACACTGAGTGGGCACGAATTTGGTGCGTTGTCCCTTTGCTGTAATTTTCTAGACTCGGTTAAAGTCTGTATACGTGAGGCGGAAGAATACCATGGAAGTAGAACTTAAGCAGTGCTTCAGAAAAGTTGGAAATAACCGCGAATAGACTATACCTGGAGCATTTCCCACGTTTAAGACTGATAATTGTAAGATCGATAAGGACGACACTACAACGCGCATCAAATGCGCCATCGCCACTAAGCACAAGGATCTGAACTGGCGTGCAGTGTTCTTGTGCTGCATGTACCCATAGGACCTTAACCGGAAAGTCTGTGTCAAGGTTCAGTGCATTTTTGTATGTCTGACGCGTACATTTTTAGATACGGCGCTTTGAAAAGCCGTTTTTAGCTACATGTTTTGGAGTGCTCTGAAATGGTTCAAATCTTGAGCAAGTCGTTTCTAAATTTAAGTTAGACAAGTTTGTACATAATCCACCCCACACCCCCTTCCCAGATAGCGTTTCGGTATAACAGTTAGCTCTTTATTCACCTGAGTAAATAAGGAGGAGTTAACTGTTCTCACTTCCATGCCGTTTTGTGGTGGGCCAACAGCGATGCGGTGCGACGAGCAGTAGCCAATCACAGTGAAGCAAGCTTGCTGTCGCCAACCAACGGCGTTGCGCGAAATTCTCTCATTGCTTTTGTCGGCGTCGGACAACGTTGAATAAGAAGTATTATTTTTCTACATTTTAAGGCCATAAGTTCTGTTTTTAAGAGAAAGGTGGAAGACGTGCTTTTCGTTATTACAAAATAGTATTTTTTTTTTGCTATGGCAGTTGAGAAATGCTTAGAAGAGAAGGTTATACAGAATGTCAGGTGATTCGCTAATACGGACTGCACCACACGAATAATCTGTGATCAAAACTAAGTAGTAAATATTCTTTGATAAAAAAGCGCAAGGCCCTTAGTTTACGAGAAAAACGGCATTGAAGTAGATAAAATGACTTTGTTTCACGTCAAGCATAAAATACAGTATCAGCTTACAAAATGTCGAAACGTCATAACAGGTGTTCGAGGTTTCTCCTGCCCATAGCAGTGCACTTTTCCGCACGTTTGATGCATGCAACATGCACGGAGCTTGGCCGCCGGATGCACCCTTGGTCATTGCCATGTCCCAGTATCCACTGCATGTGAACTCCATGGCCCCTTTGGCGCTGCTGAGCTCGGCTCGTTCCCTTGCCGCATGCCTTACGACGACACATTAGCTGCAGTATTGCCACATCACCTCACCTTTATCTAATTGGAATACCTTGTGTTAGTTACAATGGTTTTTGGACCTTTAATGTCGTTTTTCTCGTAAACGAAGGGTCCGTTACATTTTTACCAAAGAGTATTTTCTACTGAGTTTTGATCACAAATTCGCGTGGTTCAGTCCGCATCCACTAATTAAATGACATCCTGTAGAATAAATGAGGATCATGCTTCTTCTCCACGATGCGAGATCGAAGAATTGTTGCAATCAGTTAACTAAGCAAACTGCTTGAGCAGAAATTTCCAGTGTTACAGGAGAATCAGGTATTTTCATTATATCGTGTTATCGTGATAATGTTGGTTCATTATACTAAATAAGTGTAAAAATTTTGAGTCATAGTATCTGTGAAATAAGTAGTTTACAATATCACGTACTCATTTATTCACACTTCATTGCACGTGCATAGGGAACACAGACCAACTTTGTTTAGTGTTCATTATGTATAGTTCCTTGATATTTTTACACACGTGACCAAAATATTAGTTGCTCCCTTTTATAAAATATTGTCTGTTATGTCATGGCAGGGAAATGAAAAATACTACTTTTGGGGATTTTATTGTACTATTACTTTCTTGCCAAATATATTAGTCAAGTAAATGAACCGAAAAGGATACCATATTCATGCCGTTGACTTTACTTGGTAATGAGCACAGTCCATTCATATCATCATAAAAGTCATATTATACATTTCCATTGAGAATATATGTCCCTAAATACCTTTTACTTCACTGCAACCACTTAGGTAAAATAATTAAGATACAGCAAGATTGATTATTATTTTGAAATTTAGCTGTTCCCATTAACATATCCTTAAGCAAGTCTTAAGTAAACGGTTGCTGGCTGTTGAACATATTTTTAATAAATAACTCATAAATTTTAATTTATATTCTCATGCATTATAGGGCTTACTTGTGGGAATTGTGAATACACTAGACAATTCCACCTTAATTGTATACATATATATTTTTTATTTTTGAGAAGAAAATCAAACTCCTGAATTATTAACTATTCGTATATCCTTGTAGAACAAATTTGGATAAAATCCAAACTATACTATGTATATCTTAGGACAAATCGGTTTCTTTAAATTTGTTTTCACAGTTACGCGAATCAAAATAAAAATGCTATGAAATTCGGTGTAAGAGTGTGTGTGTGTAGAAAACATCTATCAACTACAGAATCATGACATACGATTTACGAACAGTGTGTAGGTTAAATTGTTCAGGACTACACATGCAGTATGTACAATACGTCTTGCATGAAATACGTTTTGAATAAAGAAAGAATAACCACAAGTATTTCCAACTGAAGTGTGACAATAGTATTCTTCTACTCGTACTTTGAATAAAAGAATATTATGTAATCAGCAAAATAAGCGATTCACTATTATGTGTTCACTGTTAGCTATAATAATAATAATAATAATAATAATAATAATAATAATAATACAAGCGTTACTGTGAATTTTGGTATTTACTATTAACTTAAGCATGTTTAGTAACAGTAATTATCAAATAGAGATAAACTGAATAAAACAAAGACAAAATTAAGCAATTTTGGTGAAAATTACAACATGGACTGTCAATTTGATTTACCAAAATTTTTTTAAATTTTTGTGATGTTGAAATCTGCAAATTTAGAGCTAATATTGTACTAAGATAGGTTATATGGTGAAATAACCATATTTTCATTTTGGAATAAGAAGTATTGATAAGACAACAACACTTACAATTCTCCCAGGTTCACAGTTACCCCAAATGACGCTTCTTTTCATGTTCTTTATCTTTCAGTTGACATAACATGATGGAAGTAGGTGAGAACTATGTACAGACAGTTGCGGAGAAATTCAAATAGGGCTGAGTGGTTCTGGCACCAACTAAACAAATGCTGTAGTATTCCTGGGTATTTAGATAACTATTTGAAGTCTTTGCGTTAGTGCAGCTCTGCTAGTGATGGTATAATGCACCTACCATTGAAAACAAAAGTCACACGCAATTTCGGTCTTGCAGCGCCGCAAGAAGCTGGCAAAGAATGGTGTTAGGTTGGTGTGAGCCACTCCGTAAATGATCACGATAGTTGTCTTCGCATTACCTTGGCTTCTCGCCGGTCAAGAAATGAAAAGAGGTCCGTTTGAGCGTTGTTTATGTAGCCGGCTGGCCGGCAATTAGCGGCAGTTTGCAGCGATAAGTCGCCTAGCTGTATTCCCCAGTCCTCGCGCTATCACAGTTCCTCCGCCCACTTGTTTCGTGTGGCGAGTTTCCCGTGCCCACGCTCGGACGGACCTCGGGCCCCGCACAGTGCCGCACTTGTAGGCGACCACGCACCTGGGTTGTGAGTTGCGATCAGTGTTTCCGACCGCAGCCAAATTCTGTTACATGGAGCTTAATTTTAAGTTATGCAGTTTGTAGCAGATTGGATGTAGCCGAAAGTCAAAATGTAGCCAAACTGAGGTTCAATCTAGTGACAGTTTTTTTTCTCGTAATTTGTGTATTTAAATATTACATTTATTTTCTCTTTTTTTTCAGTAAGACACCACTTACATATGAGCATTTTAAATTAAAATGTTATCTTCGCGCTATTTATTACTCCGTGGAGAGTGGGGGAGATTTGGGTGGCCCTTAACATCGAGGTCTGGAGAGCCGATGAGTATTTAAGTGAGGTGAGTATGGATCAGCGCCGGAATGCAAGGGTGGAGGAAACGGGAGACCCCGAGAAAACCCGCCAGACAGTGGCATCGTCCGGCACGATTCCCACATGCGAAAACTTGGGAGGGACACCTTCGGGAAACGAACCCGGTTCGCCTAGGTGGGAAGCGAGTAGTCTGACCACTACACCACCGCGGCTCCTTTTCTTACTCAGGAAGAATGATTTCACATTATGGTATTACAAAATTTTCGCAAATTTTGAGCAAGACTTGAAATTATTCTTGGAAGAGTAATTAACGATGCAATGCTACAATTTATTTATTGTGGTATTTTGAATAGTAGCAGTGGGTCAATTCTTCAGGTGTGTAGTGTACCTAAATTGTTTTCTTCGCAAACAGAATTTCCGAACGAATTTAGCTGACTTGCTTGTCTTTAGGTTGGCAACACTGGTTACGATACAGAATGTCTCAGGCAGACCTCATAAGAGCAAATCAAATTTTTTATGGCAATTTCCATACTCAGAAAAACAACAAAACATAAGGGGCCAAATTTCTTTGTTTCTAGAAGGTGGGCAAATTTCATAGTTTCTGTAACCATACTAACGTTAATTTTCACCTTAACATTCTTTCTCTCACACTCGTAACTCCGAACATGTTAATTTTAAAATTTTAAATAAAATACACAGTATTTTTTTTGAAGTTATACTTATTTTGGCGCGTTGAGGGTAAAAGTTTAGTGTGCAACGAAAGTTGCGCGCGCACAGTGTAACGAAATTCGACAGTGAACATTGCATTCAAGCAGATAATACATGCTGTTACTTAGCAACCAGCATTTGAGGTTATGCGCGTATCGTCGTATAGTAAAATTTTGAGAGTGTTTTCAAGTATTTGAGGTTATGCACGAAAATTTTATTTTAGTCACGCCAAAGAAGTATAACTTCTGACGCGAGTACATAAGTACACGCACCCCCATTTTTTTTGTTAAAAAATATTTACAAATAAAATATATTTTAAAAAGAATAGGGCAAGTAGTTCTTAGTAAAAATGCTATAATATAATCATTTTATAGCATTTTTATTGCATTTATTGCATTATCCATATTATGTGTTCTTAGTTTGTTTTGGTTATTTTGCCGTAGTCATTGTATGGAATGTAAATCCTACCAAAATTATATTTCAGTAATGGTAAGGATACTAGGACCTTAACCCAAGGTGTGACCTTGAAGGCCGCGGAGGCCGGAAGTTTGTGGGAGAAACGAGCGGCCAGTTGAACTCGGGGTGGGAATTATTTATATCCTCCTCCCCCTCCTGCTGCGGGCCGGCAGTACACATACCTGCCGCGCCTCAACGTGTTGCCCCGTCGTCGTCGGGAATGTACCCCCGCGCGGGGCGAAGACGGACGTGCACCTAACGGAAGTGACGCGAGGGCGCCCGCTGCCTGCCTGGCGTGGCGTCTATTCCTGTCCGCCCGGCAATGGCAACTTGCTCCACTCCCCTCAGCCCTGCAGGACTGACGGAGCCCGCACACCTTACATGTACCTGCACGCCTACTTGCGATTCTCCAATGGCTCCCGAAAGAAACACACCCCGATTGGTCAGCTCGTTCCGTGTAAGTGTATCATATGTTTTCTCAACCGTTCGGACACTATCGAGCGGGCTTCAAGACCGTATTACACGATATTTTTTTATTTCACTATCTGAAAATAGATTTATATAAAGACATCATAAATGTAAATATTCGTAGTCAAATGATTATAGTTTTCAAAATATAACACCGAAAAGTAGAAAATTTCAGAATATGGGAGCCCAAGTTTCTATGCTTTGAAGTTATCCCGCATGCTATACATATTATTTTGAAGCCCTTCGACATCGATAGAAAAACATTTTTTTCTTTTTCTTTCGGAATGCCGTATCTTTAAACCTACTACCCGTACACGAGCGAAACTAAGATATGAATAGATACTGAAGTTCCCTACAGACTTTCGATCAATAACATTATAGTGTTGCCGCAAGTCCCGTAGGCATATGCAGCACGACGAAAATACACT
This sequence comes from Clitarchus hookeri, assembly GCA_002778355.1. Taxonomy (NCBI): domain Eukaryota; kingdom Metazoa; phylum Arthropoda; class Insecta; order Phasmatodea; family Phasmatidae; genus Clitarchus; species Clitarchus hookeri. The sequence continues at coordinate 50,087 of NQII01003691.1, forward strand.
CCAGTTCAGAGTCCTGCACATAGCGGCTGTGGAGCGCTTGATGCGCGTGGCAGTGTCGACCTTATCGCTCCCGAGCTACTTCGCCTCAAACGCAGAAAACAACTCCAGGCAGGCGAACCCCTGAAGGGTCTTCCCTAGTGAAATATCTTAAACTTCTCAAGGTCACGTCCGGCCGTAGGGAAACGTTGCGACGGCGATGGAAATTAGCGCAAACAAGCTTCGCGTGTGGTTTGTTTCCTCGGAATTTTTAGCGGTGACTAAAGCGTTTTAATAAAGCTATCTGTCCAGGAAAGATACAAAATTGACACTCTAGTTTAAAACACTGTTTTACAGAAGAAAAAATTTCTTAAACAGAGAGCTACTTACAACGATTTTATCTTTTCAACGGCCACATGTTCGACCTCGGCTAGGATATTCTTATTAACTCCCGCCAGCACAAACACTTGTAGAAGGGTATTTTAGTAACAGACGGTTCTGAAGAATATTAATACGCATAGGCTACTTTTGCTTGAATTATATTTGATCCTCGTCATTCACCATGCACACATATAGACCGTAAGATGGGCCTCAAAAGAAATGTGTTACTCTGCAAATAACGAGGTCAGAGAGTTGGAAAACTTGCTATAATGTATTCACGGTAACTTCAAGATTTTCTGAAACCCTGCTAAATATCTACTTTCAGGGAGCCGATTNCAGAGTCCTGCACATAGCGGCTGTGGAGCGCTTGATGCGCGTGGCAGTGTCGACCTTATCGCTCCCGAGCTACTTGACATCAAACGCAGAAAACAACTCCAGGCAGGCGAACCCCCGAAGGTCACGTCCGGCCGTAGGGAAACGTTGCGACGGCGATGGAAATTAGCGCAAACAAGCTTCGCGTGTGGTTTGTTTCCTCGGAATTTTTAGCGGTGACTAAAGCGTTTTAATAAAGCTATCTGTCCAGGAAAGATACAACATTGCCACTCTAGTTTAAAACACTGTTTTACAGAAGAAAAAATTTCTTAAACAGAGAGCTACTTACAACGATTTTATCTTTTCAACGGCCACATGTTCGACCTCGGCTAGGATATTCTTATTAACTCCCGCCAGCACAAACACTTGTAGAAGGGTATTTTAGTAACAGGCGGTTCTGAAGAATATTAATACGCATAGGCTACTTTTGCTTGAATTATATTTGATCCTTGTCATTCACCATGCACACATATAGACCGTAAGATGTGCCTCAAAAGAAATGTGTTACTCTGCAAATAACGAGGTCAGAGAGTTGGAAAACTTGCTATATATGTATATCATTTCACTTTCTTGCTTTTTCTGTGTTCGCTTCCAAAAACCTCTAGACTTCAATTACTTGTTTAGCGTTAATTCAGNATTTCACTTTCTTGCTTTTTCTGTGTTCGCTTCCAAAAACCTCTAGACTTCAATTACTTGTTTAGCGTTAATTCAGTCCGCCTTGCTCTAAGAGGGGTTCAAGAGATAAATTGTTTTTCTATAAGTTTCGAGGAAAATTTTAAAATCTGAACAGTAATAATGCTATGGAAATACTAAGACATTAAATCTAAAACTTGACATAGTTATTCAAGAATTATACTGGACACTACTAACTTAAACTTTTTTAGAAACACCCAATCTTGTGACTGTATAAAATATTTTGTATTTACTCTACAGCAATGTTAACAGCAAAATAGAAACAGTAACTCTAACACTTAACTTTATATTCAAAGGAAATGTATACATAAGTAGCCTGAGTTGTATAATTTATAGAAAGTGTATGTAATGATAGTAGTTTACGTATGAAATTTTCTGTTGGGCACCTTTCTTACTGTAGATAATAACATTACATTAACTCAAGCATGTAAATAACGAGTATATGTCTAAACAAGTAAAATTTAAATAAGAGACAAAAAGCTATTTCAGGCATTCTACTAACTACTGGATGGAAAAAGACTAAATATTCAAAATAAAATATTTAATGAAATGAAAATAATTTTAAGACAAAATAAGATTGAAAAAAAATTGATACTGATTGTGAGATACTCTAGAAATACTTATGTAATGCATTCTTCCTTACAAAACACATTTTAGAATGGGAGGAAAATAATAAAAAAAAGGGTGCGTGTACTTATGTACGCGCGTTAGAAGTTATACTTCTTTGGCGTGACTAAAATAAAATACATCTATTGTTATGGCCTAACACAGTACAATATCTTCGCCAAATTTTGTAAGAATGGGTTGATTGTTTTCCGAGATATGAGAAAAACATCCCTAACACGTTAACCGTAGAATTTCGTTACACTGTGTGCACGCAACTTCCGTTGCACTTTCAATGCGCCAAAAGAAGTACAACTAAAAAAAAAAAAGCTCTATTTTACTACTGTTGGAGAACATGTTGCTTGGCCTCAAATTAAAATAAAGGCTCAACAAAACTATCCAAATATTTTAAGAAATTAGGTTTCCTTGGCTAGCAGTCGGCAGAACATTATTGATTATCTTTCCACTTCTCAAACCACTAAGTTGAACCGAAATTATCATGGTCCCAAAACGAAATCATATCAAAATAAATGTATATAGAGCGCATACAGAAAATGATTATAATTATTACGACCTTTACCTNCAAAACGAAATCATATCAAAATAAATGTATATAGAGCGCATACAGAAAATGATTATAATTATTACGACCTTTACCTTCACATCACAGGATTGAAGTCGACGGCGACAAACGGCACCTTTCTTCAGAGCCACAAGAGATACTGACACAGCAGCAATATACATCAACCTGTCGTCATGCTTTAGTTCTCCATCAGNTTCTTCAGAGCCACAAGAGATACTGACACAGCAGCAATATACATCAACCTGTCGTCATGCTTTAGTTCTCCATCAGGGCAAAAATCAGCAAATCAGGCGACAATCTATGTCTTCACATAAAATAAAAAATATCTGCTGGAATATCTCTTCGCGGAAAAGATCACAGATCTGACCTTCGGGTAAAATTAAAAACTAATGCAAAATATTTAGTTGCAAAGAGAAAGAAAACAATTTTTTTTAAAGCAAAATAATTTTTATACTTTCCAACAATTTCAATAAACACAAAATCCATTAAAACTTTGGAAGGCTGTCCTAACATTAAAACTACAACAATTATATTTCCATTATAACTAACTAGCTAACTATTTAAAACATTAATTGGTTAAACTTAAAAAAATTCAGAATATAGGAAAGCTATTCACAATTTTATGTTTACACTGTGAAACGATTTCTTAACTTCATATTAATGTGTCACCTGACTTATGAACCCCAGTTATTAGTCTCGTGTCAGTATTGATTTTAACACGTACTGTAGCTGTGGAAGTATAATGAACAGACCGAAAGAGGAAAAACAAGTAAGGCATTTAGAAATTGACAGTTGATTGCTAATCAATNTGGAAGTATAATGAACAGACCGAAAGAGGAAAAACAAGTAAGGCATTTAGAAATTGACAGTTGATTGCTAATCAACAGCAGCAGAAAAAAAAAACGAGAAATAGAATGAGCGAAATAGTGGTCCATGAGAAGATCAGCACGTATATACGAAGAACACGTGACAAAATGTCTGGTGTGTAGGACGAAAGCTAGAAAGAACGTATACAACCAGGTATGCCGTAACTCAGCATCTTCCTCGAGCGATATCGGGTTCCTGAACAGCGACGGAATGTAACAACTGTGGGAGAAATAGGAGCATCCCAAGCAAACATACCAGCCAACGAAAATACGTCACGTTTACCACATACGGAAATCCGTATTTGATCCCACCGGGAATCAAACCCGATTCGCGCGGTGGGAGACGAGTGGTCTGACCGCTACACCACGACCGCTTCTGCTTTACACGATGAATGTAAGGTGTGCAGCGAACGAAATTATTCATCGCCTGTTTTCTCTCATTTCTTTATTTAGACACAAAAGAGCAGTCTTTTTAAGTGAGGTCAAGTAATCAGCGTAACTCGCTCGTAAAAAGACCTTTTGTCGCTCAAACTGCGGTTGGCCGTGGCAGCACTTGGAATTTCACAACAGCCAATTGTATTACGTTGCAGTAAACGAACAGGCTGTCCAGTTCTATCATTATTTTATTTCCTTCCAAACTGCGGCACTGTTATCAATCAGCTACCAGAGTAGAGTTACTCGAAAGTAATTTCAGATGTTCTTGTTGTTATTTAATTTTCAAATAAACTGTTTGATTGCCGTAATCAAAAGTGTACTGCCCGTTTACGTTATGTTAGGTATTAATCTTGTTATATAAATAAATAGTACTATTATTTCTCCTACATATATTAAAAATAAAATGTNCAAAACGAAATCATATCAAAATAAATGTATATAGAGCGCATACAGAAAATGATTATAATTATTACGACCTTTACCATCACATCACAGGATTGAAGTCGACGGCGACAAACGGCACCATTCTTCAGAGCCACAAGAGATACTGACACAGCAGCAATATACATCAACCTGTCGTCATGCTTTAGTTCTCCATCAGGGCAAAAATCAGCAAATCAGGCGACAATCTATGTCTTCACATAAAATAAAAAATATCTGCTGGAATATCTCTTCGCGGAAAAGATCACAGATCTGACCTTCGGGTAAAATTAAAAACTAATGCAAAATATTTAGTTGCAAAGAGAAAGAAAACAATTTTTTTTAAAGCAAAATAATTTTTATACTTTCCAACAATTTCAATAAACACAAAATCCATTAAAACTTTGGAAGGCTGTCCTAACATTAAAACTACAACAATTATATTTCCATTATAACTAACTAGCTAACTATTTAAAACATTAATTGGTTAAACTTAAAAAAATTCAGAAAATAGGAAAGCTATTCACAATTTTATGTTTACACTGTGAAACGATTTCTTAACTTCATATTAATGTGTCACCTGACTTATGAACCCCAGTTATTAGTCTCGTGTCAGTATTGATTTTAACACGTACTGTAGCTGTGGAAGTATAATGAACAGACCGAAAGAGGAAAAACAAGTAAGGCATTTAGAAATTGACAGTTGATTGCTAATCAATAGCAGCAGAAAAAAAAAACGAGAAATAGAATGAGCGAAATAGTGGTCCATGAGAAGATCAGCACGTATATACGAAGAACACGTGACAAAATGTCTGGTGTTTAGGACGAAAGCTAGAAAGAACGTATACAACCAGGTATGACGTAACTCAGCATCTTCCTCGAGCGATATCGGGTTCCTGAACAGCGACGGAATGTAACAACTGTGGGAGAAATAGGNCGTAACTCAGCATCTTCCTCGAGCGATATCGGGTTCCTGAACAGCGACGGAATGTAACAACTGTGGGAGAAATAGGAGCATCCCAAGCAAACATACCAGCCAACGAAAATACGTCACGTTTACCACATACAGAAATCCGTATTTGATCCCACCGGGAATCAAACCCGATTCGCGCGGTGGGAGACGAGTGGTCTGACCGCTACACCACGACCGCTTCTGCTTTACACGATGAATGTAAGGTGTGCAGCGAACGAAATTATTCATCGTCTGTTTTCTATCATTTCTTTATTTAGACACAAAAGAGCAGTCTTTTTAAGTGAGGTCAAGTAATCAGCGTAACTCGCTCGTAAAAAGACCCTTTGTCGCTCAAACTGCGGTTGGCCGTGGCAGCACTTGGAATTTCACAACAGCCAATAGTATTACGTTGCAGTAAACGAACAGGCTGTCCAGTTCTATCATTACTTTATTTCCTTCCAAACTGCGGCACTGTTATCAATCAGCTACCAGAGTAGAGTTACTCGAAAGTAATTTCAGATGTTCTTGTTGTTATTTAATTTTCAAATATACTGTTTGATTGCCGTAATCAAAAGTGTACTGCCCGTTTATGTTATGTTAGGTATTAATCTTGTTATATAAATAAATAGTACTATTATTTCTCCTACATATATTAAAAATAAAATGTNGTTATGTTAGGTATTAATCTTGTTATATAAATAAATAGTACTATTATTTCTCCTACATATATTAAAAATAAAATGTATGAAAATCAGAATGATTTATATATTATTCCTGTTATTATTGAGATAATTACTGTTTGTATAATAATAATTGTTCCTATANCAGAATGATTTATATATTATTCCTGTTATTATTGAGATAATTACTGTTTGTATAATAATAATTGTTCCTATAGATATTGGATATTTTATTAAAAGGAAAATTATATTTAAAATCATATTTGTTATAATTATTATTTTAATACAAAGGATAGTTTAATTAGTGTTAATATGCACGTAGTTAACAGAACATGAAAGAGAGTTAACCTTTCCAACAAGATAACTGAGGGATCTTTGCGTAGTATACTCTCTGCGCCAGACGTTCTCTCTCTTGTTTGAGCGGGTTTTCCCGGAGTTTGACGGAGAGGGGAAACAACTGGGTGTGTAGCATCCGATCTGAACACATTATCTCATCACAAGCAGTTCAACTGCAGAAGTCGTTTACGATGAATGCCACTGAATGTTCAGAAAAATATAAAAGAGTTATTGATGGCTATGAAAGAGAAGTAGTAAAACATATGAAAAGGTGTTTCGACGCGAGGCTAAAAACAAGTGTTAAGACATAACCGATCAACAAAGCAACTGCTATAGTAGCCAACTGCTTTGGCATCAAAAGTCTGTCCTAAAGATAAGGAAACTGTGCAAACGGCGCCCAAACGAACTGTAAACTAGTCCTGGGAGGGAAAGACATTTCAAACACAACGCTAATAATAATAAACGTCAAATGCTTAGTTTCATCATGTATTTGCTACAGCGGCGTTATATACATATAGCAGACTTGACATTTATAATCTGAAAGTTAACTAAGTGTTTCGCCTATACTTAGTCTATTCGCGGTTTCTTCACACGTTTTGAATCAAACCTTTAAAAAATCACGCCATGTTTGACATGTTTTGATGTNAGTCTATTCGCGGTTTCTTCACACGTTTTGAATCAAACCTTTAAAAAATCACGCCATGTTTGACATGTTTTGATGTTTCATAATTATGTTATGTATCACAAATGATTTATACTCCTGTTAACATAAAACAACCTACAATTATCTAATTTTTGGTTAAACTGAAATTTTATGTATATGTTGTCTATAAATTCTAATATTTAAATTACAATTAATATGAATAAAACATTGAGACAATATGTGTGTTGGTAATGCCTAGTAAGAAATTGTTCTTATGCAAAATATTGCACCGAGTGCGCACGAATACGGTGCGTTGTCCCTTTGGTGCAATTTTCTATACTTGGNGTTCTTATGCAAAATATTGCACCGAGTGCGCACGAATACGGTGCGTTGTCCCTTTGGTGCAATTTTCTATACTTGGCTAAGGTTTGTTTGCATGGGTCGGAGGGATATCCTGAAAGTAGAACTTTAGAAGGGCTTCAGAAAAGTTGGAAGTAACCTTGAGTGTACCATAGCAGGGCCTATTTCGCGCCTCCGAGGGCCAGTAGCGCGGAAGCGCTGAGAACGACCCATGCACGCGCATCTCATATCTCATCGCCTCATCGCGTCTTTACATCGGAATCTTCGTTATTAGTAAGTGTGGTGGTAAACTGAGCTTACAACCATCTACAGAAAATATAATACAGAATATCTGTGAATATGTGAACAGCTTTGTTCGGCGTGGTCAGAGTAAATGCGAACTGAACCAGGCTTTACTGTGAAATCATCCAAAGGAAACCTTGGGAAATGTTTTAGTTAAGAATATAGATAACCGCGCCGTTAATAATTCCGTCAACCCTATCGCCTGGCCTTATCCAGCCCCATTAATGTAGAACTAGGGAGCTCACATGCCACTGCGTCTGGCGTGGACAGTACGTACCCTAGAAAGGACGAAGCAGTGACGTTTAGGACAACTTTTGTGTAACTGTGCGTAACTGCATAAAAGCCACCGTTGATTTCAGACATCGCGTCAACAAACAGATGAATGAAACGAGAGAACGATAGGAGTCGACCGTGTCAAGAGTCTAATTCGGTACAATTCGTGGAAGTGCGTTATTAACTACCAATATACCAGTATGCTCGCTCTAAATTTCCCATACAGTTAAGACCGTTTCACCCGATGAAATATTTTATTGAATTCAACTTATTGAATACATAAAGTGCTTCACATGCATTTCAATGAACTTAATTGAATAGAAGTTGAATTATTACTTCAAAGTTTTGAAAAACCTTTCACACATACAGCTGTATTCAATAAATTTTCAAGTAGCCAACTTAAAAATGTTTTTCAAATATTTCTATTAAAAATTATAAATAAGTAAAGCGATTTTTTTTATAAACCTATAAAAACCATGTATTATACGAACATAATTGGTTCAAATCAGAACAAATATTTGTTATAATATTTACGGTGCTTGAAATAAATATATGCAAATATTTGTGTTGCTTAAATGCGCATAAACTACTGTATTAAGGCTCTAAATTTTATATTTTTATTATTTTAATAATTGGGAGTGATAGAAAATTTTTTTTCAAGAAAATATAGCATAAGTAATAAACGAAAATCTTTGAAGGAATTTGAGTCATTTAATGGTTTGGAAGACAAAATGGACGTGATTACGACGTCCAAGTGACGTCATACATAACTTACTGAAATTAATTCGCTAACGTTGAAGAAGATATTCAAATTGAAGTTTGATCGTGTGAAAGGACCGTTAGGCAAATAAGAACTCTGATAGTGTGAAAAGACCTTAAGCACATAGGAATTTTGTGATAATGTGAAAGGGCCTTCAGGCACATATTCTCTGTCTCATATAAGTTGACCAGATTCTGACAGACAGTGAGTGGCAATTGATGTATATGAAACAAACAAAGTCCCATTTACAAAATCCTGTATCAGCTGATGCACGGACGAACAAAAGTTAATATTATGTTGGCTATTCTGAGTGCACTGCTGACGCACATTACACAAGCAGAAAATACGCGATAAGAAAAGGTTCCTAGAAAATTAATACATTTTATTTTACGTGGTCATAAAACAGCGGTTTTTAGTGTTAGAAACTAAACTTCGTGCTAAAGTAGAAATGTATAGGTGTTCAAAATGAAAGGCACATTAAAACGATCAGTATCCAAATGAAACACAATTTCAAAACCTTTTTTCACGCCTTATCACCCCTCTGCAACCCCGCTTTCTCTACATGCTTGATATTAATTCCAAAAGCATACAGAAATATTGCATAATATTGTTGAATTATTTTTTTTGATAATTTGACGAAATATATTTCCAATTCGTATCGTTCCAAGCCAGTAATAGAAGAACAGTCAACTTAAAAAAAGACGCGATCTGTTGAGCCAAACAAGCGGCTCAGATCTCGCTCTGACATGTTGTGCGCGCCATCTGTTGGATCTTTTACGAAGCATTACCAGTCAGAAAAGAATAGTGTTCGTGTGCAATATATAATAAATTTACAAACAGATACCAATAGTTTTATTTTTTGCGAGCTCTGCATAATTTTTAAAGTAAAATATATTTTGTGTACCGTGATTTTGAGTACTAGTAATTTCTATTCGGCAGGTAATCGTTCATCTACGTAAATTATACGCCATATTGTTCTCTGAAAACCCATTTCCTTGTTTAAAGCAATTCTAACATTATTCCACGTCACATATTTCCAACTCGAATATATTAGCTATAACGTCCAACGTGTGATAATAGCTACAACTACCGTCTCGCAAATGTTATCCCAAATTAACTGGCTTGTACAAATTAAAAAAGAGTTAGTAGACATTACATTTTTTTCAAGGTTTTTTAATTTTTTCTTTTATAAACTACTATGTAAATTTTTAGACAGATGTCAGTCTAAAATGTCTTAAAATTTGTTTAGCATTACAGTACAATGGCAAGTGGATTAGCTGACAGCATGTTGATGAAAAATACAGCCTCTACTTGACGCACCAGCTGATGGTGAAAGGATACATAAACGAAAAGTAAACATTGGCGCTACTTTCGTCAAACTGTCAAAATCTGGCCAGCTTGTATGAGACAGGGTAAAACAATGGTTGAATCGGGAGGTTTTGATAGGCGCTTCACAGCGAGGTTTTTAGCTATGGCGAGGGCGAAATGTGGTGGACATGGAGAAGCGGCGGAATGCAATGGCGGGGGAAATGAGAGTGCCCCGAGAAAACCCACCCGCCAACTGCAACGTCCACCTCGTTTCCGACATGCGAAAATCCCGTGTAGCCCCATCAGTAATCGAACCCGGTTCGCCTTGGTGGGCGGCGAGCAGCCCTGACCACTACACCACCTCAGTCCCCGTCAAAATAATTGGCAAGTAAAACTGTGACCCTGAAAATATTTAAAATATGAGCTCTTTTCATCTTGCCACCGATCACCACTATTTATGAACCTGACAGCTACTTATCACTAAGTAATTTGAACAGTAACTTTAGGTGTAGAGGGCCTCTAGCGAAGTTCACTGCAGTTACCTATAACCACTTAAAAATTCGCATGTAACTGAACAGTATATGCTGAAACTCGGTATGGATAGATGCCTTTTTTTTTTGGTTGCTATTTTTGGGGGCTCCTAAATGGTGTTTGTAATGCGCGTACTTACTTGAAAGAAACGCGTATAGACCTATGTTTAAAGGAGACTGCGTAGTAAAAATTGTTTCAATGGAATCAGTGTTACCGCGCGTCCTTCATTTTATGGGTTGCCAGTTATTAGATTCGCATGGAGAAATGCACGCGTGGCTCCCGCCAGCGGCAGGCGGGATGAATGAGAGTAGGTTGGAGCTAGTCTGATCCGGCTGGCTTACCCAAGGGACAGATATGCCACTCCGGCCAGCCCGAAGAAAGTACGAAGCCAGACGATATGGCGGCGGAGACGTTGAGGAATGAAGACTGGAGAGGAAAGGAGAGAGCCCCGAGAAAAAAACGTCACACACCGCCACACTTCCCAAATGAAAACCCTCCGTCCGAAAATTTCCCGCCCACTGGAGTCTGGAATCTAACCAGGGACCTCAGAAGTGGGAGACCAACTAAGACCAACCATGGGTCCTTTAGATTCACGTATTGGATAAAATTAGAAATGCTTGAATACCACACTGAGAGAACAGCCAACAACACATTCGTTTGTACCGGGCCAAAAATATGCTTAGTTGCCCCAACAATATAATTTATTGAGTAAACAAAATTAGAAAAGCAACAAAATTAATTTTGCACATCTAACAAAATACATGCTTGAATTAACAAAACATCTGCGTTGGGTCAAAAGAAATTAAACTGCCAACAAAATATTTTTTTGAATCAATATTTGTTTGGCTACTCATTTGATAGCCTTCGTTCGAAAATACAGCTCGAGAGTTTGTTCGTATTTTTTTGTGACGATAAGGATAGTAGCATTATTTGTTAAGGCATTTATTCATGCTTAATACTAGTATACTCATACCATCTTGATAAAAAAAGTTCTACAGGGAACTGAAAAGTAAAGCTGTAAAACTTGAAACATATACTTGCTTATGTTGTGCAGTGTTTGAAACGTATTTCCTTAAAACATTCCGATTTTATGAGTACACATTTTATCTATGCTTGCTAAGACGTAGAGAACGGGCGCAGCTGATCAATGATCGAATCTCAGTAGGACTAAAATTCTCTTTTTACAATAATCGAAACGGTTTAATGTTTGTAGTGCCAAACAAATCTTTTGGTAAACCCACCAAATATTTGTTTAAGGGAAGCAAATAAGAACAACAAAATAATGTGGTATCAAAAACAAAATATTTAATTGCCCATATACAAACAATTAATTTGGTTGCGCCAAACAAACTTTGTTTAACTCAACACAACTTTTTCCTCAGTGCAACTTTTAAGAACTTTCCTGCACAGTTTGCTCCAGAGGAAAAGGATGAATGATAAGTGGCATGTGCAGTTCAGTCCGTTGCCATTTATCGGGTATAATTGATTGTTATTACGATGCGCATGCTAACAGCAGTGGGTCTTATCTCAGGACAGCACAGGGTAAGGAATTGGGAGACTGTGCTGTGTATGCAGGAACTGCACTAGCATTCGCCTGGAATGGGGGTGGAAAAAACATTTTGGAGGAAAGCCACCCCCCCCCCC
>NQII01003691.1:62199-99540 GCA_002778355.1 Clitarchus hookeri
AAAAAAAAAAAAAAAAAAAATAATGATAGCCTGTTGCATGCATAATTTGCAAAAAAATCAGCTTCAGCGAGTGTATGTGGAACGCACGTGAGGGTCGTCGCTTGTTGGTTTCATAATGGCCCGGCGTGAATTTCTGGTGGTTTTAAGGAAGAAGTATAGTCCGTGCGCGATGTATAGGTGGACGGACTCCATAGTGCGTTATGGAGTCCACATGTGCAGACGTGGAGCGCATACTATAGAGTGCCTTCCAATGGAGCACTGCATCCGACTGTACGAAACGCAGAACTCATTATAAAGTCGTACACACAGTACCAACACTGTCAGAAAAGTACAAACTTCAAATTACTTATGAAAGAAAACATACATTATGTAACATTGTAAAGCATTTTGCTACAATTTACATATTTAAATGTTAAAAAAAATAATTAATAAGATTTATTTTTAATTAAATTTTTATAGAAAATGGTTTAGAAAACACATTTTTAAATTATATATTATAATATTATTATTAATTTATTATTTTATTATATTATAATAATTTCTTTGGCTGCATTCAATAAAAATTATATTAATAATGCTCCCACATTTTTTTAAATCAATTATCTTATGCACAACCATTTCTGCCACGAAACTTATCATTTTTATAACTAAAATGGATTACATAAAATATATTATTCAAAATGATTGTTACCATTATTACTAATATATTTTGTATTCAGCCCTAGAAATTATTATTAATACCCTAGTAGAAAATTTTTTTCTGTATAGAAGGTTGTTCACGGTTAATTTAGCACTTTTAAAAATAAATCTTATAAATTTATCAGTGCCTCAACGTGCACATATTTTATCGGGCACAGTGATTGGGATTTGCCCAGCGAAGTTGGTAACGGCAGAGGGAAAGTAGTTTCGTGGTTAAACGTTGAATTGAAAGCGATAGTTTAACATTTGCAATCACTGAAATGATTTATTTTACTTTCTACATTTACAATGCAAATAAGTGTAAGAATGAGTAAATGTGTAAAAATATTTACTTTCTCAATAATTTCAAAGTTTCACCTGTCGGACGCATGAAGAAAGTGATCAGGCCCTTGGCAACGTTAATTTTATGTGTGGTGGAAGAACACACGATGTGCGAACAAGGAGATCTCGAGCAGGGCTTTAAAGAGTGCTTGGGTTACAGTGAACAGGTATCCACACCCACCTCGCCGGGGTTAAACGCGGCCTGGACGTGACTCGGCGGCGGCTTCCAGGAAAATAACACACCCCCTTCGCGCGGGTTGGGATCACTCCGCCACGTGCAACAACAACGACCCGCCGTGACTCAGTCGCCGGTCAGGTGAAGCGACGTACGGCTGCTGGCTTGCGCAAGCACGCCCCACAAAAAAAATTTAACAGTTTCTGCTGTGCAAGATGACCTGCATAAAAATAGCCCCGCATTCGCAGGCTAGAAACGCTCGAAGGAGCACGTGAAATACCGGTTGCTGAAGGTGTTTGAAATCATAGCATTTGGCGCTCAGTAAACTTCCTTGCACAGTTCGGCACGCTCAGTAACATGCGCTTGCAGTTCAGGCCGTAGACTAAAGGTAAGGTAGGCCAATGTTTCATCTTCTGCGCATGTACCCAGCATTTACCTGCCCCACACAAATGCAACTGTCTAAGTCACGTGATCGACAGTCATGAACGAGTTTGTTTGTATATTAATTTTAAAAAGACAATGCCTTGATTAAAATACTTTTCCCAATTTAAATTTAACCAAATTGCTCTAACAATTGGTTAGGGGAGCTATAAAAATATGTGAGAGCAATTACTTACTTGAACAGTTTCTAACCTCAAATCATATCCGCGTCGTTCGTTCGTGAATGAAGAGATTTGGGCCGCTATCGAGGTCTTGAGAGCTGATGAGATTGAAGTGAGGTGAGAGTCGAACCCAGTTCGCCTTGGTAAGAGGAGGAGCAGTTAACATACACGGGTCTGTCACGGGTACACCATAGGCTGAAACTACTGTACAGTCAATCCACGGTTACTTCCAACTTTCCTGAAGTCCTGCCAAAGTTCTACTTCCTCCCATGCAAACAAAGCTTAACCGAGTCTAGAAAATTACACAAAAGGGACAGCACACCAGAGTGGTGCGCACTCAGTGTTATAATATTTTGCATAAGAAGTATTTATTACTAGGCACTACCAACACACATATTTTCTCCTTGTTTTTATTAATATTATATATAATTGAAATATAATTAATAGATCAAATATAGGTAAATATTCAATATAAAAAAATTAGATACTTTTATGTAAGCACAAACACAAAACGATTGTAATGCATGATATATTTAAGAAACAACCAAGTACGTCATTCATGGGGTGATTTTTCACAGGTTTGATTTAAAAAAGTGTGAAGAAACCGCGAATAGACTATATGCTAGGACACGCGTGTAGCCGAGCGACTGGAGTTGGGCGGTTGTGCCACAGTAGCTTAAAATGGGGGCTTCTGGGTCAACGGCTGCTGGCCGTGGTGCCATCCGCCATATTGGTTGACGTCACAGGCGCGGCCGGCGGCCTTGCTCATCTCCCCCCTCACCACTCATAACACAAGGCCGGCCATTTCAGCAACCCGTAACCCTGTAAAGTATTATAATAAAAATATTCTAATAAAAAATTATAAAAAATTAAAAAGTAGGCGCATTACCTTGGATTTTTAATAATTGTATCGGTTTGGAGTGTCGCTGCAAATCATAATTTAATTAAATTAAAAAAAATATTTTATAAAAATTACTTAAATATATCGACCCGCCACTTCAGTACCGAGTGAATCGGGGGACGTATTGATCCCTCCTCCTCCCTCACAAAAACCCGTAAACAAAATAAAATAAATTAAAAAACATGTGCAAAAATTAAATAATTTTGGCCCACTACCTCGGATATTCATTGATTTTCCTAGGATAAAATGCCTGTTTGCATAGAAACCTCCACTTGCTCGACTGCCACGACACCTGCTAGAGTGCCGATCGCCAGTGTGTATATTTATTTACAAATCCAAAGGACGTGGTTCCTCTCATGCACCCCCTTATCACTCCTAACCCCCCTTGACCATCAAAATTATAAAAATCGAGGATCATGTAATGTTACAACCCCGCTCACCCTGCCACCCGGTCATAGCACATTTCATCATACCAGTGTTTAATTTTGATTTTGTGTATTATTAGTTTAGTGCATACGCTCAATCACGATAACCTCAAAAACTATACCGAATAGTATATTTTGTGTATAAAATGTCATAGTAAATTTATGATTGTTTGCATTTAAGTACATTCAAAGGTAAATGATGTATCATAAAGCTCGTATTTTTTTCCAGTTGGGTCCGTATCGTAAATAATAGTATGCCCACATTTTCGCAAGTCAGGTTGTATGAAAGCGAATTATTATAGGCATATGCAATTATAATTTGTGATTTCTTAGGGTTAGGCTCGTAAAATTCAGTTTGCAAGCATCATTTAAAGCTCCAGGAAAGTATGCATGCATGTATAAGCCCTACGAAAATTGATAAACATCGTGGTTAGCTACATTAAAAACAATATTTGCATTATAGTGATTTTGTTTTAAAATCAAAATCAGGTTATAACAGGGGAAGAAAAGATTTAGGGTTAAAACATTAAAAGAATTTTTTGATTTTTTCAAATTTATTAAAATTCATTACTACTAAATGATTCATGTTCTTCTGCGTAAAGTCTGCATCCGTATAAACATCACCTTAAGTTCTAATTCGTTAAATACGAAACCAACTATTCGGGCGCTCGTGAACTTCGTGCCACCGTGCAGTAAGTTTGAAGGCAAAGTCCTTGCAGCAAAAGCGTCACCGATGTGCCACTGAAATTTCTGTAGATGATACACTAGCAGTCCCAGGTGGTTCGCCTGTCGTCACATCGTAAGGAGCAGGGACCATGGATGAAGATGTCTTCGTGGATAGAGATGTTGCTACCGGCGATGAGGTGCCAGGTTCGTCGTTCATACTGGTCGCAGCAGTTTTTGGTAGTGGAGCCATATGAATGGAATCACCATCCATCACTCCGCCGACAGAAGCCGCAAGAACTCTCTGTTGCAGATCCGGCAGCGTGCCATCGATGAGGACTGCAGTTTAACTTTGCATGACCTTACATGTTTGCAATAAGTATCGTTGTGATAGAAAAGCGACCCACGCCGTAAGCACAGATATTTAACGTGTTTGGGATTGTTCACACAGCCACGTAATTCATGGCGCTGTGCGGTGCGTTGATGTAAAAAAACCTTGTCGCAGTAGATGCAGGGATAAGTTTTCTCTGGTGGTGGTGACACAGGCGACGTCCCAAACTCTGTCAGAGACAGGTCTGCCAAAGAACTTGATGGGGCAACCAATAAACAGATGTTGTAGTAAGGAATGGCGCTGTCAGTTTGTCCGAAGTTTTAGTCGACCCCACTGAAGACGTCAACCAAAGAAGTCGATGGCGCTGTCGATATCATGCCTCAATATGGCGATGGTGGTGCTGTTCATAGTTTCGTTGAAAAACTAATATTTAAAACACACTGCAACATAGTTCACGTACCAGGTAAGCGGCAGTCTTAAAAATATCGCATACGAAAAAATTATAATTTTATATTTTTTCCCATTTTGTACACATTGTATGTGATGACATTTCCATCGAATAAAAAAATTTAAACTTTATATATTTTGAATTATTTTAGGTAAAATACAAAAAATGTATGTTTTGCTGCAGCTGTAATAACGAATAATAACTAAGTCATACGAATAAAAAATTTACAAAGTAAAGTAATGTCACTGGTTATCACTTGACACGTATGTAATCTCCAAATAACACACACACACACACACACACACACACACACACACACACATATATATATATATATATATATATATATATGAAAAAATGGTTAAATATAAAGAAACTTTTGCAAATTTGTAACATTTTTTAAATGTACATGCCAAGCAGTAGCCTATGGCATTGGTTTACATTGTAAAATTTTTCATCTGTACAAGTTAGTTAGTATTTGTTATTATGGCTGCAACAAAACAGAATAGTGTTGTGTTTGACATAGAATTATTAAAATAATATAACGTGTAAAAATGTTTTATTCGAGAAAAATATCATAACATACAATGCGTATAAGTTGAACAATGTTTGGTGTAATATAAAATTATTAATTTTTTTTGGTATCCAACAACCTTTACATCGAGGTCTTGAGAACCGACGAGGGAGAAGCGAGGTGAGTATTGAGAAAGTTTCGAGAAATTTTGAATCTAACAAAGAAAATGACGGGCTAATGGCTTCAAAAAATTATTTCCAAGGGCACATCCAAGATGGCCGCCTATATTTGACAGTAAATATTAATATGGCGTAGGTAAGATCACTGTAGAAAGATAAATCAGTTTAGCTGGCTTTCATCTATCTGTGTATTAGGTTTTCTCAGGGTACCACCCGCAGGATTGGAGATCCAAACTGAGATAAACCCCACACTGTGAATTGGTGGAACAGTGAATCAAAGTGAACAAAGAAGTAGTACCTTTGTTCAGGCGTGAGACTGTGCCGCTCTGCTGCCCAGCCTTCGCTTGGGTAAGGTCTACAGAAGAAAGGTACTGTGTGCTGCCCCCCCTCAACGTGGGCGGGTGGTGACAACGTACTAAGGCGATTAGCCAACCGAGAGACAGATTCTCTTGTGTGTTGCTCTAAGTCCTTAGTCGGCTAAGAGGGCAGCACAGAAAGGGGTAAAGACAGTACCGGGTGGGGCGGTGGTCACAGATCACTTGCCCCAACCAAGGGCTGTACCTCGCAGAGGTCTGCCTTGAGGTTAAAATCCTCCACAAGTAATGGCTGCAAAAAGGGACCCCTGGTACCTTGTGTACCAGAGAGCCCCCGGCAAAGTGTACCAGGGACCGAACCTGTAATGGCGAGGTTTCCTGGTAGCCTCAGTAAAGGGAATCGAACTTGACAAGGAAAGGGCAATGTACTATGCACATAGGATTTTAGATGGCGACACGAAATGGGACCAGTTGTTTCCACCTTCCCAGGTAGAAACATTCTGGCTAAAGNTGTACCAGAGAGCCCCCGGCAAAGTGTACCAGGGACCGAACCTGGAACGGCGAGGTTTCCTGGTAGCCTCAGTAAAGGGAATCGAACTTGACAAGGAAAGGGCAATGTACTATGTACATAGGATTTTAGATGGCAACACGAAATGGGACCAGTTGTTTCCACCTTCCCAGGTAGAAACATTCTGGCTAAAGAAGATCCTCCCCTACATCTGGGGGCAGGATGGCAAGATCATGGCAGCTGTGGTTGCAGAAGCCATAGATAAAAAGGATATCAAGGAGAAGGTAGCGGTGACTAGGACCATTTATGCGTGGAATACAGGATGCGACTCTTATCCGCAGAAAGATTAAAACCATGGTCATCCAACCGAAGTGAAAAAGAATCAAGGGCCATAGACAAGGAAGTACAAGCTTTGTCATAGGAAATACATTCAACCCAAAGTACAATGTCTTCAGCATACTGAATAGAACGAACATGGGAGCCCAGATTAAATATGATGTCTTGAGTATATAAGATAAACAGCAAGGGACTAAGATAACTAACTTGATCCAAACAATTGGACGCCTGACGAACAAAATCTGCTTCATCAGGAACTGTAGGCATATAACGATATATGCTAAACAAAGAATGTATGCATCATATGAGGCCATATGGTAAACCAAGTTTAGATATTTCCCTATAAAGAAGTTTAAGATTAACTTTATCAAAAGCCGATTCCGAGTCTGAAAACACAGTACCTAATACATTCCAGTGAGTGTAAGCATCTCGAATTCGTGAAAGCAATACAGCAGCAGCATCCAGGGTATTAATACCAGAACAAAAAACTAAGTTGTTCTGGACGAAGTAAACAATGATATTCTAACCAATAAGAAGGCCTGTGTTTGACCAATCTCTCAAAAAGATTCACCAAACAAGAATGCAGTGCAATGGGACAATAAGACTCGGCTGATTTGCCTGGTTTCAAAATCGGGACTACTTCAAAATCACTGCACAAATCAGGGATACAACCATAACAGAACATATTATCATATAATTGAGCTAACCACTATAGTAGTGCGAGGGAGGTGCTTAAGGAGACCATAAGAGATGTAATCCAAAACAGGGGTGGTATTACATGTAATGTACAAACAATGACTTAATTTCTCAACTGTAAATACCCGGTAGGAAAAACCCTATGATCACGTGAAGCAGCATGAGAAACAACTAAAGGAGCACAAAATGTAGTATCCTTCGGGATGGTATCAGGGGCAATGCGATCCATAAAAGCAGGGACAAGTGAGATGCAGATGTACTGCAACCGCTGTCCCTCTTTACTAGCGAGCAAGGCTTTAAATTTTCCCCACAATATACGAGAGGAAGTAGTATGCGAAAGTGAAGCACAAAAATTATTCCAGCTAGCCTTTTTACATTCAGACAACAACTTCCGCGACAGTGCTTGAAAATGTTTAAGATGTATAAAATTGGCCAATGTAGCCTGACATTTATATTGGTGAAGAGCATTCAAACGACGATGATTAACCTCGTCACATTGTCCATCTCACCAAGGGGAATCATGTTTCCGACCACCTAAACAAAAAGAGTGGAAAGGCATAGAACTTTTAGCAGATTCCAAAAGGGAGGCAGAGAAGACTGACATGAACTGCGCGTTCACGATCTCTTTATGCCCACTGTGACTGCTGCAGTCGTGTGCACACACCAGACACACCACACTGACAAGCTTGTGGGCACGAGTGAGGGTCTGCATGGTAGTATCAGTGCAAGTGCATTAGTGTTTCTAATTTATTCTGTGTTATTATTTCATCAGTGTAACTCATTAGGGTATGTATTAATAGCATCAGTGTATTTATCAGTGTATATAATTAATATTTTTTTTTTCTCATAATGGAAGACAGTCTACACAGCCACAGCCAGAGACATGTGACATTTTACATTAGGCAGTACTGTGGCTGGTACGATGGAGACATTTATAATTAATGTAATCATTTTATTGTGTATTTGTTTAAGGGAAAATTATGTCATCTTAGTTTAATTTAATTCATGTCCCTTTCATCTAATTATAATTTTGTAGTGTATATAGTGTTTCATCGCTTCGCCGTGTGACATCGGCTGCACTCAGGTAGCGGAAGCCGGNGGTCAACCCTAAGTTCTCGTCAGCACTTCAACGCATCCAGATGTGTAAGTCTCTCGCTCCGCAGATGCCCTCGGTGCGGACATCACCAGTTGATCTTATATCCATCAGCATCCACGTCATAAACGGAATCATTATTTTATTTGTTTCATTACTTTACTTGTATAGCGCCGAGGGGAGAAAGACGTTATTCTCATCGGAGAATTGTTAAGCGCATTCGAGTTTCACATTGTAAAGACCACGTGGTCACTAGCAGTTTCCGGATCATTAAGGCCACGTGTTTTGTATTGTAGTTGTGTGTGCAGTAAGGAGTCTCAGGTAATAAATACCTCAACAAGCATCGTTCGTAAGTGTTTTATTTGTAATTAATAAAGGCGTGCGAGGCAGCCTACAGCCTTGTCATCGTGTGTGATGGAGTGTTGACCAGAGTTCCCTAGGCCATCGACCGAAACGACCCTCATCTCGTCAGCTCACCACAGAGCTGTGGCGCAGGGGACATAATTATTACAACATCAACTTCGGTAACACCGCGGGTCAAGTTGGCTTTCGTAACGTGGGGCGGGAAATTCACCGTAGCCAAGCTTGACCACGTCAAGACTTCATAAACCACGTTAATGTTAAAAGCTGTGATAGGAGGGATATGTGTAGTTGCTTCCAACATTAAGGAAGGAAATTTGCACCAATAAGCCTGATTATATAACAATCTGTATCGACTAAAAGTAGGGGAAGGAGACTGATGAGTAGACGTGGTCAAGGTTGGCTACGGTGAAAAATCCAACTTGACCCGCGGTGTTACCAGAGTTGATGGTGTGATATTTATGTGCCCGGCGCCACAGCTCTACGGTGAGATGATGAGATGTGGGAGGACCGTTTCGGGTCGACAGCATAGGGGACACTGGTGAACACTCCATCACACACGATGGCGAGGCTGTAGGACGCCTCGCACACCTTAATTAATTATAAATAAAACAAATGATGCTTGTTGAGGTATTTATTACCTGAAACTCGTTACTGCACACACAACTATAACACAAGACATGTGGCCTGACTGGCCCAGAAACTACGAGCGACCACGTGGTCTTTATAACGTGAAACTCGAATGCACTTAACAATTCCCGATAAATAATAACGTCGCTCTCCCCTCGGTGCTATGCAAGTCAAATAATGAAACAGATGAAAATAATGATTCAAATTAAAATTGATGTCACTGGATGAAAGTTCAACTGATTATCTCTGTGCCGAGGGCCTCTGCAGAGCGAGAGGCTTACACATCCAGGTCCGTTGAAGTGCTGAGAAGAACTGGGAAGGAGCGTGCGCCGGCTTTCGCCACCTGAGCGCAGTCTACGTCACACGATGAAACGATGAAACACAATATACACTAAAAATGATAATGAGATGAAAGGGATATGAATTAAATTAAACTAAGAGTACATAATTTTCCCTAAAACAATACACAATAAAAAATTATTTTACTAATTCTAAATGTTTCCATCCTACCAGCCACAGTATTGCCAAATGTAAAATGTCACATGTCTCTGGCTGTGGCTGTGCAGACTGCCTCCAAATGATGACAAAACAATGATATAAAATATATACACTGATGGTATTAATACATACACTGATGAAATACACTCACACGGAATAAATTAGAAACACTAATGCACTTGCACTCGTGCACTCGCACTTGCACTCGTGCCCACAAGTTTGTCGGTGTTGTGTGTCTGCTCTGTGGACAAGACTGCGGCAGTCACAGTGGGCATAAAGGACTCGTGAATGTGCGGTTCACGTAAGAGTTATCGAAGAAATAAGGGTAATCGGAATGTGATCACTACCCCAGGTATTGTTATGTACCGACGAGATTAAGCAGCCGGAAAGACTGGCAGAAACAAAAGTTAAATCAATTGTACTTGATTGAGAATGTGGAGGCACGAGCCATGTAGGTTGCATACCATTCAGTAAAGTAAAATACAATGTAAGTAAAAATTCTGCCAAATGGCGACCAGAGACACCCTAGAAGGGATTACCCCACATATGATGGTGCCAATTGAAATCGCCACCCACAAGTGCAGGTTGTGTAAATTGGGGGAAAAAAAAAGAAACCCAATCGTTTTATGAACATCGAAATTTAGGATGGACATAGACCGAGATGATAATGATATGAAAGCAGCCTAGATACGAAAGAATCGCGACAGCATCAAAGCTGTGGAAACTGTCAGGATAAATAATGTTGAAAACCTCATCAGCATGATTTTCCCGTAAATATATAGCTGTCCCTCTGTCACCCTTAAGGGGGACGACAGACCGAAGGGGTCTTATATAAAGAGAGTGGGTTCGTAACATCCGAGTTTCTGTCAGGGGAAATGTCTGTAGTATGAGCATCCAAATAATGAAGGAGGGGAAATCTATAAGACAGGAGAGGTCTAGTGTTCCACTGTATTGCGCAAAAGCATGGAGGAAACAAGGGTGGCAAGAAATAGGAATAGAAAAGCAGACACTCACTTCAAAAAGACACATTCCCTTATAGGAGAATTTGAATATATGATTGAACAAGTCATTCCCGGCCAAAATTATAAGTCGAGTCTTTTTTTTTTGCTAAGGTGAGCATATGCTCAATTGTGTCGATAAAGGAATTCAATTTGTTTTTATTGAGTCTAGGGACCTCACACACCTCAGTGGGTTGAACCTCGTCAGGTAGTGGGGTAGGAACAGGGGAGAGAAAGTTGTCGACAGCATCTGGTTTGAATTGAATATAAAAGAATTGATTTAAGATGAAGGGGTAACAGTGTTAGAAGTCACTGGAGGTAGCGCCTTGTACCAACCAGATAGCCATCGGACCGCACTGTGACCATTCGGGAAAGTCAGGTAGAGCCCTGTGTAGCTAGTGAGTATGTAATCGGCAAAACCGGAGGCACCAACGAAGGAGGAAGAATTGATAGTGTGGGGCAGAAGTGGAAATAGAGCTAGTTAGGTGGGTGGGGATATAAGTGGATACGAAGACTGTAGTTGTGGCATCGGAAATTACCGGAAATCATGATGTACTTCATGTTGACATCTTCATAAGGAAGGTTGTAGTAGGCCATAACATGTTTGACATCGCGCTCCATCTCCCAAACTGAACATTTAGCCTTATCATTATCCAGGTGCTGACCAGAACAGTGCTTATAGACAGGTGTATCTGCAGTAGGACAATCTGATACATCATGAGGTTGGGAACAAGCAGGGCAGTGAACTCTTTTATCTTGGCAATGTTTCTGGACATGTCCGAAGCAGAAACACAGAAAACATCTCAAAACAGATTGTACACAAGGATTGACTTTGAAAATATCTTTGAATATTATGACTTCAGATGGTAGGTGCTGCCCTTTAAAGGTCAGGCTAACAATTCGGATAGAGACGAGTTCCGATACAGATCCATTAATGACATGTTTGGTTAACCTCTCTATGAAAAGAACCTTATAATCACTTTCCAGACCTTCTCGAATTTCATCTACCGACATATAGAGAGGGATACCATACACCAAACCTTGGTGTCGTACAAAGTTAGTATGTATAGTTACAGACACTTTCAAATTCGTCGGTGAATCTGAACACAGAAACTGATTGGTTGCAAGACCAGAAGTAAAAGTAACTTCAATTTAGCTGAGCCTACTCGTTGGATATGTAAAATATCTTGGTTGGGATGAAGTTTATGACCTAAAGTAATGGGGTTTGCCAATGTTTGAGTCTTGCAACATAACAAAAACTACAAAGGCACCTGTATTATCACGAGGATAGCATACTGTGGATGGGTTAACCTGACTCACATTATTAATAGGCTTCATCGAAAGCCACCAATCCCAAAACAATTAGTTTTTTCCTGACGACTATCATTATGAGCTAGCACAACTGAGCTAGTACACTCTTGTGCACAGTTTGTTAATCAACATTCATTGCTTAGCTGCGATAAATATTTTTGGATAGCACAAACCAGTTCGACCACATTACCACCACCTAATCTCTGCAACTGCACGCCATCCACAGAAATTCACAAGCCACTCATAACTCCACGACGACTCACAAATGAATGATGATGCTATGGGCAAATATTTGCTTCTCTTTTCTTCACTTCATCTAATAAGCGCAAAAGTGCCTGACCTTAAATATGTTGCCTGTGCGGCCAGTTAATACCACAAAAATTGAATACATTTCAAAAACTCAATAATCTTCGTAATGCGAAACATCCAAAAATTCAAAGTCCATTAAAATCGCCAAATAGTCAAATGGCGCATACACACACAAAACGATGTTGCAAACCGGATGCCGAGGTTCAAAAATCCGAACCGTCACCGATGGCAGATACAGAATAACTTAGATATTTGCTTCCACTACTTTGCCATGTTTCTGTCAGTAGACCCCATACCTCAGTGTAAGAATGTTACCAACTAATACAAAATAAAATACCTTACACTCGAAGTAATGAAAAATTTGATCTCGAGCTGTCACTGCAAAGTATCTATTAAACATATTCGATTCTAGCTACAATATAAATACCTTGTTTAGTGTCTCTACTATAGTTTAAATTAGCGAATAGAATGGGCACTGCACAATATTAGGAATTAACAGTGACCATTTTGATTAAAAAATATTTTCAGTAGTAAGTTTAACCTGCACGGCTGGGAATAGTAATGCGTACTTAATCCGGCGACTATATTAAGAAGAGTCAGAATATAACACAATATTCCTACTTCGAATAGAATGTTCACCAGCTCACTGGGTGAGCATGAAGTCACAGTTCTCAGGATCGTGGGCCAGCGAATACGTGAACAGTATCCCCTGACACACATGGTTCAAATTTACAGGGAAACGTAATATGTAGCCAGGATATTCAGGCTCCTAGCACTCCTTGATATTAACTTTTTACCTTATAAAAGAAGGATGCATTCTTGAGGCGTCGATGACTTCCTGAATAGGGCCAGGGCCTGGAATACAACACTAAAAGAGAATTCACAAGTTTCGGTTAATTTAAGTACATTGTATTGCCAAATAGTGTACACAGTTACATTTATGCAATGCAAATTACAGCAGACCTGACTCACAAGGTCTGCCAGCGGCCATTACTGTACAAAAAGGCTAAGAATGGTGGGAAAACTAACAAGAGTAATTGAAACTACTGGGTCGGCAAATTGAGCTGATGGAAGGGTACTGCGAACACGGGGAAGACTGTTGCTAAAGTAATTAAAAGTTCCAGTAAATTGCGTTAACCCATTGCAGTTAACTCTTCAGAACAAAGTACGAAAGCCCACGCGATGCGACGTAAGTGCATCACCTATGACCCGTGGAATCATATTGCCAGAGATGGCGCGAGTGAGCGGCGTCCTTACTGAGAGCTCGCTCCATTCTGCGAGGTAATTTAATTAACTAACCTCAGTAACATAGAACTTGAAACATAGACACATAAAACACTGAAACTTTCTGAATGAGTTTTCTTATTCCTACAGCGAGTTAAGACTTCTTAATTAAGCACTAATTTAAATACAAACCATGATTATATGGTGCATTGCAGAGCACTTGGGAAATTTAGGTCTGTTAAGTTTTGGGGCCTGCTACGACCTGAAGAGTCAGGTTGAAAGAAAAACTTGTTATTTCACACGTCACTAATTGGCTTGATTAGTCACACAATTGCACTTGGAAAATTATATAGAACACTTCAAATACCCTAGCCATGCTACTCTACACCACATTAAATATGCATGTGGCATGAATTTGTTATACGATTACTTCGCAATCCACAAAGGGCGAATTTCATTAGTATTTACCCATGGGCGTTAAATTATAATGATGTTTGATACACATTCTAAAACTTGTTTCGCATCCTAATTACACAGATCTCTCTAGGGACAACACAGGCACTCGGTTGGATCACTCTGTATCGGGCCTTGTCTCTTTCCCATGTGAATGATGCGGACACACATTGGGACGCACGACGTGCGTATTCCGCGGGTTGCACTGGTTCAGCGTCTGTGGGCCGATGTTGTGATGACAGAGGCCATGCCAGACCATGCAGGAGAGGTCCACATAACACTGATGCATGCCGCCTCCCTCCTCCCTAAGCCCGTTCGTCCTACTAAATCAGCGTTTTTTTCTAAGTGCTCTCTACTGGGGTTAGTCTGCCGGAACGTGGCGTTCAACCCGTCCACGACTCCTACACCGGCATCGGAGTACATCACCCTTTCGCTACAACCTGGTTACTGCTGGATAAAGTGACCATACTGTTTTCATGCCCTCAAGAGAGATGTTTTGAGGGCATGATAATTCGAGCCGACCAATACCAACAAGAGATTTCCTCAGTAAGAATACCGCCAGGGAATGAATGCAGCGAGGGAAACACAGTGGTTACAGTGTTCACAAAACTGACTGTGTGACCTCTTTCATTTTCTGTTCACGTCCTCGTGCGTGTGTTGTGTGTGTAGTGTGAGTGTGTAAATTATTCAGAAAAATATGGGCTCCTAGGCCACA
Organism: Clitarchus hookeri; assembly: GCA_002778355.1. Classification (NCBI taxonomy): domain Eukaryota; kingdom Metazoa; phylum Arthropoda; class Insecta; order Phasmatodea; family Phasmatidae; genus Clitarchus; species Clitarchus hookeri. The sequence goes on from NQII01003691.1 coordinate 76,903, forward strand.
TAAACAAGCCATGTGTTTATGTGCCACATTAAAAATGTGCCTTGTAATTTATGTATTCGATCATGGCTAACCACACCCCCTCTGGAGTCAGAGTGGACTCATCCATCGCGAGCCATATGTTGCCACATACAACTGTACTAGTGATGCAACGAATATTCGCATTCGCATTCGCATTCGCAAAAATGATGCCAATATTTTGTGAATGTATTTGGCAATGAAAATTGAATTTTTTTATTAAATAATAATGCAACTGCTATGATTAAGACATTTTAATTTATTAATATATTTTTTATGAATAAGAGTGTATTTTAATGATATTTGGGAAACACTAGATTACATAACAGAAACACACTCTTGATATTATTTTATTCTTATTTACCTAAGCAAAATCAAATCAAGGCAGGTAATTTCTTAAAACTTCTAAACTATATTATAACACAACTGTATGATCAAATACCATTGAACTGCTTTAACACAAAACAATGGAATAAGATATAACCCAACCTTTTTAATTATACAAATCAACTTTAAATGAGATCTTTTGTAAAAACACTTAACAATATGCATTTATGCAACCTAAAGTGTATCTCATTCAAATATGTGAGATCTTTTAATGAACTAGTAATCATATTTAATTGTAAATCAAATCGACTTCTTATGAATAAAGTTAAAAATATATTGTGATGAAAAAAAAACAATATAATAATTTTCTTTTCAATTAAAACAAATACGTTCTTAACATTCTGTTAATTTAACTTTGGTACTAATACAAACTCACTAATTATGTAATTTTTAAGATATCCATTAAACATTACTTCTTGAAATCGAAAAATAAAACTTTGAAAAATTGTTTATATCTAAGCACAATTAAGTGAAACACTTAGTAATTAAATAAGAGTAGAGGAATATTAAACTTCAGAAATAGAAGTTTTGATGCCTTTTCTCCTTGCAGCCTATTTCGGTGGGGTGTGTAAAGAAGACCAGCCCCACTAAAGACCCTTTCGCTAGGCACACTAGTGGGTGGTGTTACTAAATATTGCCTGGCTATGGGAGAAATAATACCATACTTCTTATTATTTACCGCCCACCATGTAAGTGGATCTACATCATTTTCCACACGTTTATCTAATAAATATTCACTGATGGTTTTTTTTATCAAAACTTCTATAGGATTTGTACATTCATTTTCTTCTTCTTCACTTTCGCTGGAATCCATCAGCAATTTCATGGTGTCTCTTAAAGATATAGATTTCTCTGTCAGACTGGCACTGGAACCAGATGTTTCAATCTGATGAGTAGTCATTCTGGCATGCTTAGGATTTGAACAAGACGATAGGCTTGATTCATCGTTTCCAAATGACTCTAAAATATTTTTCACAACTTGATCNCTTAGGATTTGAACAAGACGATAGGCTTGATTCATCGTTTCCAAATGACTCTAAAATATTTTTCACAACTTGATCTCTGGTTGAAGAATTTTAGAAAAATTTTAATTTTATCTCGGGTCAATAAAAGTTGCCGTAGCAAACAATACGTAATTTTCGAAATAGGAAAATCTGCGACATAGTTCTCGTTTAAGAACTAAAATCGTATTCCCAATGCATTCGTCGGTCACATCAAATTCACCAATAATTTTTTCCAAAGTGGACAATAATGGAATTACTGAGGATACAGAAATATTGGCTGCACTTAGTTCTTTTGTAATTTCTTCAAAAGGTCTGAGTAAAGTTATTATTTTTTCCACAATAATCCACTCTTCGGAAGTTAGTTGTGAAATCTTGTTATTCTGGGAAGCATAAAGACATAACGAATCTTTGTTTTTCAAAATACGCTCTAACATATACAAGCTGCTATTCCATCTTGTAGCACACTCTTGTATGATTTTCAGCTTTGGCTGATCGAGTCTTTCTTGTAGAGCAGCCAGTTCATCTTGAGCTACATTTGAGTGATGAAAATGTGTTGCCATCTTTTTACATTTTGCAATCACTGTTATAACGGAATCTTGTGCCTTAAGCCCCTCCTTGACAACCAGCTGAATTTGGTGTGACGAACAATCAATGTCTCTAATTAATAACAAGGAAATACCTTTTTTCATGTTTGTGCCACCATCTCTAACAATGCATTGCACTTTTTCTTTAGGTATTTCCCAATGCGACAACATGGTTTCAAGTTTTATAGCTATATTTTCACCAGTATGTCGGCCATCGTTAAATACCTCTGCGTTTAACACAATCATTTTTCTCTCAAAGTTTTTTGTTATACCATGACATGTAAGACTCAGCAAAGATATTCCTGAACAAGAATCAGACCAAATATCAGTTGTAAACGCCAATTTTTCAAATGACTTAATTAATCCCAAAATTTTATCTTTGACTTTGCCGTAGAAATTCTCACATATAAACGAAGAAAAATGTTGTCGGCTTTTTATATTATACGACGGACAAAGATGGTTCAATAGTCTGACAAATCCAACGCTTTCGACAAAACTAAAGGGTAAGTCCTCTAAAGCAATCATTTCGCTTATTAAATTATCAATTTCCAAAGACTTGGCATTGTTGTTATCCCACTTTTTTGTTTTTTCGACGCAATCAGTCAAAGACATTTGTTTCAGGTCGGTTTTCGTACATTGTCGCGAAGTGGAGGCCACAACACTTGTTGTAGAAGCATTTCGCTTTTCATTTTCCCTATTCTTTAAAGCATTATACTCGTTTTTATGCAAAGCTTCCAGGTGATTTCTCATAGCACTTGTTGTTCTTCCTTTGCGCGAGTATTGTTTATTACATATTTTGCATTTCACATTTTCAGCATCACATATTGTAAAATAAGTCCAAACTTCGCTAACACACGACCGCTTCATTTTGAAATATCACTTATCACTGTACAATTACAACAATAGAGTCTTTACAAGTTAAAAACAAAACTTAAGTATGTTGACTCGACGCTGCTCCCACCTGTACTATACAGGATGGTGGATAGCAGGGTACGTAGTAATTTGTTACGGTGCTGGCTAACGGCACCTTGGGCTGCTGTAAGAGGGGTGACACAAAGACGTAACTGGGTTCGGTTTATTCACGCTTAACTTTTATTGTCCAAAGTTACAGTGACCTGTACATCTATGAGACCTAGCCCCTTTTATATCTCCTCGGACGGTGGAATCTAGCTATCCCGCGCCCTACACATGTCTCGGCGAATGTTTGCGTCGGGGGAGAGGTTTCGGTGGGTTGCTGAAATTACCTCGATGCTGGTGGCTGGCGTTGTCATGCTGTCTCGGTGTCTCTCCCGGGAAGTCCTGGGATCGATCCCTGGACGTGCAGTTCTCTCCTCGTCGCTCGTCGTTCCTCGTATCTGACTCTCTCGTGACTCCGGCATAACTCCCGACTCCGTCGTAACTCCGTCGTAACTGTCTTGTCGCTGCTGCTCCGTCGTAAACGTCTCGTAACTCTCGCATAACTGACCTCAACTGTCCTTCACTCTCGCGTAACTCTCTTAACTGTCGCGTAACTGACTTAACTGTCCTCAGTGGCTCCTGTATATATACGTTTCTGTTCTATTTTCCATAGAACTCGGGACTTACCCTCTCGTGTTTGCGGTGGGATAGGGGTAGGCGGGATGCACTGTTTTTCCCCGATTTGTAATTCCTTTTGGCGAGGGGCGATAATATGCCCGGGACTCCCCGCGTTCGCAGCGTCACGTCGTGACTCAGGCAACATGACAGGTGCAGTTGGTTCGAGCTCGGGGATTCCTCTGGTCGTTAGGCCATCGGTTTACTACATGGGTAAGAATAGCATCGCCACTACTGGTAGGTATGAGTGGTATGTGTCAAGGTAACATCGAACTAAATCTTTACGAAAACATTATTAGCAGCTAACTTCATTCAGTAATACTGCAATCACGATTTGTTTACTTCGTTCAGAGTCGGGGCATATGGGCTACTCTCGGTTTTAACATGGCCGCCCGGCCGGCCAGTTCTAAACGCACGGTAAAATTCGAGTTCGTAGGCGCACGCTTTTGGCGCCATATTTGAAAAACCAACATTCGCATTCGCATTCGCATTCGCGAATGTCGGAGGTGAATATTCGCATTCGCATTCGCATTCGCGAATGTGGAAAAATCGACATTCGTTGCATCACTAAACTGTACACAAATAAGGGTGCGTTTGATTTTTCCCTTACTTAAATAAGCGGATTAAAATGAAAACAAACATTATATATACGCAACAGACAACGACAGACAGCCTCGAGGCATAATTAAATGATTTTGCATATACATTTTATTATAAATCAAATTTCACATTACACTAAATTATCCCAAGCAAATTAATATATATTAGTGTTCTCGTATTGTAGTGCCAAGCATATGTTTTTTATGTGTTTGTTTGAAGCATGACAGTGTCCTGCCTACCAGACCGATGGCACACCATGCGTCTACCACATCAACCGACACCAGCATGCACTTAGTGCACAGTGTAGTGCTGCATGCAGCATTGTGTGTGACCAGAGCAGATCAGTAAAGTGCAACTTCGTACCACCCCCTTCAGCATGGGTGGGTGATGGCACGCAACTATAGGGCAATTTTAGATAAATTAATTAAAGGTAAAAAAAGCCACACCAGGTGTGTACATGCTGAAAGTCACCACCATAAGAGTTTCAGTGCTTTAATTATGTTAATTTGAAAATTAATGTATTTTTACCTCAGTTATTTCACCTTCATTTCATGCCATCAACATTTAAATTGTATTTTTTCATGTACAGTTGAATTTTATGTATTTATTTACTTATGTTTTATTCAAATTTTATGTCCATTGACATGTACAAGTGTTTTAGTTCAACTGAAAGTAGTGCATTGCGAGCCGCATGCCGCAACAGTCCGCGCCTCGTGAGCTCACCAGATTCTGTCACCATCGAGTGTCTTAAGGGGTGTGCACCTGCTGCGTCGTACTGCGTATGCTTTCGTGTTTTCGGAACACAATCAGTCAACACATTAATTATGTTGTCTCTCAAAAACCCGGTCATACCAATTATTTTATTATGTTTTATTAAGCAATGTATGCAACCTTAAAAAGTCATATTTAGGATTTTCTGTAAAATGTGGTCCTTTTTCGTATCACATAAACAAAAAGTATTAATTTGTTTTTCATAAAATTACCCAAAAAACACAGGTTTCCAAAACAGAGTTTAGTAACTATGATTTCGGCTGACGGTACAAATGTAGTGTGTGAGACTTTGTCCGTCTAATCTTTTGGCTAATGACGCGGTAGACCATTTATTTGTCTTTGGTCCATGTACTGGTATGTGCTCAGCTTTGACCTTCTTCTCAACTCAATTGTCAAAGACACATGTTCAACAGTGTTGATCCCAAGGAGGTGAGAATAGAGGAACGTTTTTGTTCATGTTTGAATTTCCTTCGTTTCTATAACAGTATGATCTGATTACCATATTTGGTTAATTTTTGTTGAATTTTGTCATTATATTTATACGAAATATTAGACGTTTCTGGCTACACAAGAGAAAAAGAGATTTGGCCGCGATCCATTTGTTTCTTAAAATATCTATATTTGATTAATCATTATTCTAAATGATAATCGAAAATAAATCGATACCTGGATAAATATTTATAGAAATAAAAAGTAATCTAGTCACATTACCGTAATTCTTTCATATGTTAAGAGACAACGAATTTGATATAAAGCCCCTGTCACATTGTTAAATTTTCGATTTCATCTATGTTTGACAATAACATTTGGACTTATAAATTAATTTTCTTATTAGCATATTTCTTTTCAATAAAATGTTCTTAATTTTAAAATTCCTTAATGTTAATTTTTATTGTAAACGATTCTAATTGTCTGAGACCATCTTACATTTAAAAAAAAAATTTACAACCGGTCCAATCTTAAAATGTTTGATGGTGACTAAAGCCATCCTTGCCGTTGAAAATATGGGAGAAGTAATTTTGTCACTCTTGTGTCATAAATGTCCAAATTGATTTGAAAAAATTAAATGGAATTAGTGTGACGGAGATATTTGTGAGTGTGACTTTTACTTAGTTTCATGTGTGTTGCATTTATAAATATCTGTTTTCATTTTTTCAATATATGATGTCCCACCAGATTAATATCGCTTATGAATACTTTAATTATTTTTTTTTTATCTATCGATATATATCGTCTATGTTTTTGAAGGAAAAGGAACATCTCTAAATTTTTGTAAAATTTGCGGTAAAGCGTATTGTAGTTTATATAAAATAAAAATTGAGTTGTAAAGAATGTTGAAGTTGGGAGACACCTTTCCAAATTTTAAAGCAGATACAACAGATGGCACAATACATCTTTATGAGTATCTTGGAGATTCGTAAGTAGCTATAAGTTTGTTTTGTATTTGAATGTTTGACATAAATTTTTAATCCCGGTACTAACATAATATTATTTTCTGGGAAATTCGTAAACAGAATGGTTTCCATTTTAACATTTTGTGTAAATTTTGAAACACTTTTCAAACACTGTGTAAAAAAAGTTTTTTTTTTTTTCAAAGTTATTTTGTGATACGGAATTAACTTACTGGGTAATTATGCATTTTAGGGGCTTTTAGGTAAAAAAAACCCCGAAAAGTGGTATATTTTTACTCTACTAATTACGCAGAACACTAACCTACTAGGGTCATTATGGTATGACTAATTTCGTAATATGTGCGCACCTAACTTAACCTAACCTAACCCCATGATGAGTGAATCACTATTTTACAGTTTTAAACTAACCTAGGATTGTAAGGTGTTAAACTAACCTGGTATAGTAGTATTCTAAACTAAACTAGCATTGTAGGGTTTTAAACTAATGTATAAACTAACCTAGGATTTAAGGATTTTAAACTAACCTAGGATCGTAGAGTTTTACACTAACATATGGATGTAGGATTGTAGGGATTTAAAGGATCCATAAAACACACCAAAAGAATATCAATGATCTCACCTAGGTAGGCGGCTGGTACAATTCCTCTGTCAACGGCCAATTCAACCTTACCTCACTTGACGAAACCCCATGTACCACTAAAATACCACAAACCGAAATATAACACCTAAAGCACTCGTTCATAGCCGAATATTACGCACTGAAGCACTCGTTAATAGGCGAATATAACGCACAGAAGCACTCGTCCTTGCTTTCTCCGTTTTAAATCCTAAGGATTGGAACAACACGACAGACGCCGGAAAATCAAAATGGCTACTAAGCTGTTTGAAAAATTGTCTATTAAATTGACCGAGGTAAACGGAAAGTGCCGGGCATCTGGTACTTTTAACTATTTTATTTTGTACGTTCTACTTATTTTAACATGACCCCCTTCTGAGTATGAACTGGGTAAGCTGTGCAGAAGCCATCAACGCTGCTTTTGTTGGTCAAGGACGTTTCGTTCAGAAAAGCCTCTAAACTGCACAATTACCCCGGACTCAGTAAATTCAGTAGAATTATTAGTGTCCAATAGACTACAAAATTTTGTACTTGTACAGATGTTTTATAGAACTCCTCGGATATGCAAATTCCAGGGCTTAAAACTAAGAAGGAAAAAAATGTATATATATAATCACATAATTTGTATACATATTGTTACCCGCTGACTGCTGTACAAGGTGCGAGCACTATGCGAACTCTGCTCTGTGGGGGTGGCCCACCTTGACCACCCCCTTTGCCCAGGTAGACCCGCTCACGTTCCCATCCAGGGGAGGGACACTGGATAGAGCCTACAAGTTCTTATTAAACTTGATTATGTGTATACCAACATTACAGATAGTACATACAAACTTGAATAGTTTGTTAATTAAATAGAATTCTGGGCAAAGTAATACATGTTTATTATTCCAGTCATATGGTTTTTGATCTTTCAAATAATTTTCATTGAAAAGTAATATGGTAAGCTATTTTCGGTTTATGAAGCTTGGTGCGGTAGTAAATCCGTTTTGGTAGCACCTCCTGTTTGAAACAGTTTGTCCGTTGGGTAGGTCTGGTTTCATTGAGCGCAGTTTTTTGTAAACGTTACAAAGATGTTAAAAACGTTTGTTAAAGTTTTCGTCAAGATTTTTTGAGTGCTTTGTTGCAAAAATTCTTACTACAAATTAATTGTGTAAATTGTAATGTTTACTATTATAAACTCGTGACTTCTTAAATGATGTACTTCAATTTTTTTCATATATTACACAAGTTTATTGCATCGTACAATGAATTTATCATTTTCAAATGTTTGTCAGTCTTGTATAATCGCGTAGCCATCAATATCGCCCTGCAAGGACAAAACAAATTTCCTCATAAAAATTTAAAAGAAATAATTGTATAATGAAAAGAATTAACTACGAAATAGATTAATACATTTTCCTGCAAATAATTTTCTTTGAGTCCAAAAAGGTTAATAACAGTTTGGAGAATGATTACCTAATAGTTTTTTACGCTGCATGGTTGGCAGTAAAGAATCGTTTACAGCCCTGAATGTAGCCACAAATAAGAAACAAGGCCTAACCTGGAAGTGCCAACTCTTTCTCCTTACATGCCCCTTGGTCCTGTTGCCGGACAGCCAGGGGAATGATTGACAACTCCTGGCTGGTGTCATAGCCCCTCGCCCCTGCAGGTGAAGCAGACGACTTTAGAGGATGCACAAGAATATTCTGGGAGCTAGAACCCTCGGCGCAATGTGGCATTTACAGACCTGGGCGGTGGCCAACGACCCAATAAATATCGCAGCGGTCCAAGGGTTATCACTGGAGTCTTTTTGTGGAAGCCAATTGGCTGAGTGCGGTGAATGAGCTATGTCTTGTGCAGCGAGGGACATCGGCGAAGGGGACGGATGATGATGGGAGATGCGAGACGACAGTGGGCGAGGTGTTTGTGGTGTGAATGGACGAGATGGTGTGAAACCCGATGATTGAAGGTGGAAAGAGATTTCATAAGCCTCTTTTTCCTATAAGTTTTTATTATTATTTATGTTAAAAAAAACTACATTCAACAAAAATTTCTACAAATTTTGTGATTGATTTCTTTGTTTACTTTTTTTTTTTTTTTTTTTTTTTTTTTTTTNTAGAGTCGAAATATACCACTTTCTGGAGTTTTTTTTCTTATTTTCAGGAAAGCCCCTCAAGTAAAATTTTACCGCATGTTGTTGTTCAGGATAATTTATTCTTGTGCATTTGATTTCCAAAAAATTGTTTTAGTGACATTAAGTAGACCTGGCTGTATTTGATGCGAGAAAGTAATTTTACTGATGTCAAAATTAAAAGATACACAGATAAAAAAATTTATTTTGTGCTTATCAAAAATTGTTGCACTTGTTCGCCCAGCTCCTTCTCCCAGTACGAGAATGAGAGCTCAGGGAACAGAAATGGGCCCTAAGTATTTCTCCTGTATGCTCCTTGATGCATCAGATTGTCAGCACTCTTCCAGCTCGCAGCTTTTATTATTGATTAGCAATGTTGTGGATATAGGTTTCAAAATTTCGAACTGCATTCATGTCCTGTTCTTTTCCTTTTTCAGAGTATTGTAACTCGTAACCTAATGTAGAATTTGTGTGATGAGTGATATGTATCTTAAGTGTGAAACCTTGGCCCTGTCCTACCCCATTACAGTAGGAATATGCTCGCATGTACATAGTTGTGTAGTGTAGTTACTCTTGTCCAGATGGGGTGTGCTGTTCTCTCACCCGTCTGACTTCACGCCCGTGTGCACCACAGAACTGGGGCGTGTGCTCACGCTCATGCCAGAATTCGAGAAGCGCGGAGTCAAGGTGTTGGCATTGTCCTGCGATCCTGTCGACAGTCATCTCAGATGGATCGAGGTACGTCCAATCTTAAATTGCGGTAGGTGCAATTTTTTTAAATAATTTCAATTGTATACCATGCAGCAGTTACAGTTTTGTTCATATATTGCAGTCATCCCAAACTGTCTCGGCACCAGCTGCTTCTCACAGATTTTGAGATGTATTTGCTACAAACCATAATTTTTGCCTCCCTCCCTCCCACATTTCTAAAATACCAGTGTTAATCAGCATTTACAAATTTTATAATTAAATTTGGCATGCATAACTGGATAATGTTAGTTAAATGAAAATGAGATTATAAGAGTATCTGTGTTGGCAGCTGAGGAATTTCTTTGCTTAGTGCAGTGGTCACCATAACAGAGACGTCTTTCTGCATCACATTCCTTGCTGATGATGCTTATGAGCTTCAGACAATGCATGCATTATCACAGTGTATTATAGTTGACTATTATAAGTGGTTTTATTTTCTTCATCTAGCACCCTCTAGTATCCAGAAATTAGTATAATTCAGTATTAAGTAATTAGGAAACATTAACTACAAGATAAAATTTCAGCTCTAAGCTCCAGCAGCTAAAGTGTTATTGCTAGCATGTGTTCAGGAATGGTATATTTTATATCTGTGTGTGTACTCCATGATGTTTGGTTTATGATACGTATTTAACACATTCTTGGGTATCTCACATAAATATTGTAAACTATGACATGTTCTGTAAGCGATGGCTTTGTGCCAAATGGGATCTCGTTGGTCCCCTTCTCGGGGACTAGGACATCGTACCTGAGGACATTGGCTATTTTCTGAGACAGGGCTGGCAGACTACACAGCTCGTGTGTTGGAAAATGTATTGCAGAATATTAGTGCCTGTGACGTGTGATAACGTAAGTTGTACAAGGAAGCAAATGAAAGTGATGGGATTAGCAGGGAAACAANATTAGTGCCTGTGACGTGTGATAACGTAAGTTGTACAAGGAAGCAAATGAAAGTGATGGGATTAGCAGGGAAACAGTACGTACCTCGTGAACCCATGATCGGTTATTGCAGGCAGTGCACACGGGCCAGTCTGCGTCACTTGCATACACGATTGCTGCTGCTGTTGTGTCATTTCTAATTTTATGTACGTCTTTTTATGCTTTATTATTCAACTTTTTATGGATAATTCCACATATTTTTCTAAACTAGTAAACCCCAAGTATTTTTAATATTTCACTTGTTGTAATGTTTTATTTTCTATTACAATTTTTGTTCTCACAGGAANATTAGTGCCTGTGACGTGTGATAACGTAAGTTGTACAAGGAAGCAAATGAAAGTGATGGGATTAGCAGGGAAACAATACGTACCTCGTGAACCCATGATCGGTTATTGCAGGCAGTGCACACGGGCCAGTCGGCGTCACTTGCATACACGATTGCTGCTGCTGTTGTGTCATTTCTAATTTTATGTACGTCTTTTTATGCTTTATTATTCAACTTTTTATGGATAATTCCACATATTTTTCTAAACTGGTAAACCCCAAGTATTTTTAATATTTCACTTGTTGTAATGTTTTATTTTCTATTACAATTTTTGTTCTCACAGGAANGTAAACCCCAAGTATTTTTAATATTTCACTTGTTGTAATGTTTTATTTTCTATTACAATTTTTGTTCTCACAGGAAATGTGTCCCTAAAAGCCATTTTCTTAATTTTATCAGCAGAAATTGTGAGCTCGTAAGTGCTTTTAACCGTACTTAAAATATGTTCTGTTTTATTTTGCATGCAGCTAGTCTTCACTATCTTATAAGATGACTTGGCCACCTGTATAAAACAAAACATTTAAGTATGTTATACATTTTTCCTACGACAAAGACTTGGATGTATGCTATGTTCAACATGTATACAGCATGGAAAAAGTTTACGAGAAAGGTTGTAACCTTGGCTTCCACCTTTTTATTTGAGGGAATGTCCTCTGTGTATTTTCAATTTATATCCAGACAAACAGTGGTTCCATCATAAAGGCATTGAATACATTCAGTAAGAAACGTGACTCGAATATCCCAGTTTCTTAAGAATTTGCCATTGTGAAGTTGATACTGAAATTTATCTATCTGCTTGAGCCATGATACACAAATTATATCAAAAGTTCCCGTTATAGTGCTGTGAAGTGGTTAACAATTGCATAGATTTTCTACTTTCCAGTGTGTTGTAAATTATAATTATTGTATCTAGGTACACTTGTAAGCCCCTTTTTTTGGTGGCGAGGGGGCTGCAGCGGTCAGACCGCTTGTCTCCTACCTAGGAGAAACCTGGTTCGATTCCCGGCAGGCTCACTCCTGGATTTTTGCATGTGGGAATCGTGGTGAACGATGCCGCTGGTATGCAGGTTTTCTCTGGGATCTCCTGTTTCCCCCGCCGCTGCATTCCAGTGCTGCTTTATACTCTACTCTTTTCACCCTCATTGGCTCTCAAGACCTTGATGTTAAGAGCTGCCCAGATCTCTCCACTTGGTGTATGAAAAATTTGGTTTGTGGTTATCTCGCTGTACCCCGCTACAACTACAGTCGCTCATAGCTTCAAAACAAGTATTGTGGCTGATACATCTTATTTTCAAGAAGTTTGTGAATTGTTTCTACACAATGCAAAAGTTACCACATACTTGTTTGGTACTGTGTTCATTTGTTCCTATTCTCTACTCGTTAGTAGTTATTGTATGCCTCTCGGACAGCCCGTCAGCATGCAGTGCAAGTCAAAGTACATATATAGTGTTATGATATGATTTATGAGCCTTTCATACCAAAAAGGGCTATAGGGGCTTAGCAAGTTATTGATAAGAGTTGCGTAATGAACACTATAAAAGGGGTTTATTTAACACGAAGGTTGTACAATATTATTTCAATATAAACATTATTGAATATATGCGGGGAGCTATACAAATATACTGAAATATTAATTCATATTAAATTATATAGATCTAACCAGCTATATTCTGAGTAAAGTCTAATTTCGGTGGTCTTCTCGTTCCAATGGCCCGACGACAAAAGACATCACCCACGGACTACACTGCCCTATATCGGCTGCGTTGTCCCATTTTGGAGGGGTTTTCCGTGGTTTGCCATTTAATAACTAATTTCAACAATCACGGCCAGTGTCCTGGATAAATATGTGAAGGTGTGATNTTTCCGTGGTTTGCCATTTAATAACTAATTTCAACAATCACGGCCAGTGTCCTGGATAAATATGTGAAGGTGTGATCAGGCAGGCCGCTAAGCTAAGGCCTGATCACAACTCGTAATAATACGTGGAGTTCCCCGTTCCCAAAAGCACTCGCNCAGGCAGGCCGCTAAGCTAAGGCCTGATCACAACTCGTAATAATACGTGGAGTTCCCCGTTCCCAAAAGCACTCGCGTGGCGTCCGTGAATGTGCGCCAGGGCTGTCCAGTGTCGCTGGTTCACTATTTGCATTCTTGCTAGATGTAGATGTTAACAGTGTGAAAATAAACCTGTACAACAACTATGTTCCCTGATTTGACAAAAATGTTTCAAGATTTCAGATAATATGCCAAAGGACTCTCATGCATGTGATGCACAGGAAGTATTTGTATGTAGTACGTAACAGCTTCCTTCATGTAGGATTGGTCACTCTGTGTATCAGTTGTGTGTTTCATGGCTCTGCACAGGATCATGGAGGATGTTTAGAGGAAGGGCTGTACTAATTACAAACAATGCATCATACATTAAATCAGAAGTAATGCACAATCTGTAATGTGTACAAACTTCTAGAAAGTTGTACGAATATCTCTAAAGCTGTATAACATTGTTGTACTATTGAAAACCGCCTTGTTAAAATAACAGCGTATAGTTGCATGATTTGATAAGAAAAATTTTTGCCTTTTATAGTTTCAAACTACCTCGTAAAATGTACACATTGTAGGGAAAAACTGTTTAGAACATAAGATGTTCCAAAATTTTAAAAAAACTAAACACAAAGTTATCCTAGGCTTTCAAAAAGGTATTTTTTCACTTTGTACTTATTCAAAATGACTGTGGTTGGAAATATATAGCATCTTATTGATGTAGAAATATTGGAAAATATCCTGTGACAGATTCACAGCCTTGTAAAATCAATATCAAGCATTGTAGGTGACAAAGTGTGTACTAGTCTTAGGAGGGTTGTAAATGAGGTGAAATTAATGATTTGTCTGAAGACCTCTTTCCTGTCTCTGTGTTACTCCATGGTCTGTTGTGCATCAGCACAGCTGTCAGAATAGCAAACACAGCATACGCTTCCATTCGTTAGCACATCAGCTAATACAGTATATTGTAGATTGCTAGTTTTGTTTGTCGTGTCACCACACACTGGCTGTCTTTGTAAATGAAATGGGCTCTGGTCATTACTTTCATTACCTACAACTGCCATACAAAGATTGCTCAGTCAACATTAATTATATTATTTTAGTGTTTAATTGTTATTGAACAAGCCAATATTTTGGGTAATGAGAAAAATGTGTGCCAAAGGAACATTATTAAATTGCCAGCCGGTGTGGGATGGGTATTTTTTTTAACTTAATTATGGTAATGATGAAAAAAAAAAGTAGGGGGTGTTTTTCTTCATGTCACATTGTGACGGTGGTCGTGTGGGCAATGTTGGCACAGGACATCAAGAAAGTGGTAGGGTACACAGAGGAAGGGTTCCCATACCCCATCATTGCCGACGAGGACAGGGAGTTGGCGGTCCAGTTTGGGATGCTGGATCCTGTGGAAAAAGACAAGGATGGTCTTCCTCTGACATGTCGAGCTGTTTTTGTAATTGGTCCAGATAAGAAGCTGCGACTCTCCATCCTGTACCCAGCCACGACCGGCCGCAACTTTGAGTAAGTTCCTTGCAAAGTTGAGTAGGTTTTGCTTGTGCTGCTATTAAGTGCATGTGTCAGTAAGGAGCAAGTTTTTCCATATTTCTCTACACATGGATGTTATTTTTTTAACATCAGCTACAGTTCTCATGTTTCTTAAAATAATTGTGATGAAATGCTTGCTCCGTGATCAGAAAATCACATTGTGTACTGTGCGTAAATCTGCGGACCAGAAATTTTTGAACAGGATTTTAATGCTTTGGGCAGGTGGTTTACATTGCTTCTTCTCATACCCTCTGACCCTGCCTGTGGTCACAACATGCAGATCTGCTATTAAATTATTTTTTTTTTCATTTCGCTGTGTTTGTGTTTTAGTAAGTTCACTTTGAAATCTAACATGGTACCAATTGTGATACAAGCGGAATAATTTTATTAATTTTGATATNTTTTAGTAAGTTCACTTTGAAATCTAACATGGTACCAATTGTGATACAAGCGGAATAATTTTATTAATTTTGATATCCCAATGAAGCAGCTGTGGCCATAATTGTAAATTAACAGTTCGTTGAATTGTCGGTAGGACTTGCTGGGAGACAGCATTTCGCGTGCATGAACTTTGACACTTTCAGGAATTTACAATGTACTACAGACCCTACGCGTAGTGGTAATGGTCATGAATTTTTTTTCAGTGAAATATTGCGTGTCCTTGACTCACTGCAGATCGTAGAGAGGTTCAAGATTGCCACACCAGCCGACTGGAAGGTAAGTGTACTTTGTTACAATATTCATGTTAAGTGTTTGTCCTTGAGAGTCTAAGGGTGTCTTGTTTTGTCTTTGAAAGCTAGACATCACCTCTTATGCGNCATGTTAAGTGTTTGTCCTTGAGAGTCTAAGGGTGTCTTGTTTTGTCTTTGAAAGCTAGACATCACCTCTTATGCGTTTTTACAGTTTTTATCCCATTTAACCGATTGTAATTTTTATATCACGAAGGGGATTACAGGATTGAAAGGAAATATCATGGATTTTATTGAAATTTGTGCCAACTTTGAGCAGTCTGCGACACATGCAGTATTTTGATTAANAAAGGAAATATCATGGATTTTATTGAAATTTGTGCCAACTTTGAGCAGTCTGCGACACATGCAGTATTTTGATTAATTAGCTCGAAATGTTATCTTATTTAACTGTTGTCTAATCTTTGTGATTTTAAAAGATGGTTTTGTCGGAAACAATGTGTGACACCAGCAAGATGCCTTGTTTACTGTCCAGAGCGTGCATTAGTTCTCCCGAGTTGTGTTGACTGACTGTCGCTGTAGAATTCCAAAAGTTGCAGTAAGGTTTTTGAAAACAAAAAAAAATTAATACTCGTAGCTGTTTTTCGTTGTGTAACACATGAATAAATAATCAGAATGAGAACAGAGAGTTACTGTATGTTATGTTTATAACCTGCGCTACGTGAAAGGTTATAGTAGCACCCTATGCCTTAAGCAACACATTAGCAATTAGTGGAAAGTAGATGCTGATAATTCCATGGAAATTGTTGTGATGTACAAGAAAGACCCTGTGGAAGTATTGTGTGATTGTAAACACAACAGTAGTGAAGTGTAAACATTAGGAACTTAGGTGGCTGAAAAAACAATTACATATAACATGTATTTTAACATTTTAATGTTGCACAATTTCAAAAATAATTTTTGTGAGTTGCAGTGCTGATTGATTTGGAGCAATGCTATCAAATACAATTTTAGTCTGAAACAAAGCATAGGTCTATTCTGTCAAATCATTTGTAACAAAATTTCAATTTATCAGTAATTTTGTTACAAAATACAAATAAGACATATTCNCTATTCTGTCAAATCATTTGTAACAAAATTTCAATTTATCAGTAATTTTGTTACAAAATACAAATAAGACATATTATTCCACTCACAAGTTACTGCTTAACATAATCTTGCACGAGTTATAAATCATTGACGATTCTTATTTTTTTTTACTTGTGATATTTTTTTACTTTGTTTTATTCTTACAAAGAGAAGTAAAGTAAGCCAGTTTGGAACATTCACTATTGTGTGTGCAGAATAATTCTATTTATGTCTGTAGTTGTTTGGCGATCAGTGGCAGCCCTGGTTTATAGCAGAAGCCGGATACAACTGTCTGTTGTGCTTGTGCTCCAGGTTTGGGTGACAAATGGGGAAAACATAAAAAGTTGACTAGTTGAAATATTTTCTACACAGCAAACAACTGTGCTACATCCTCCGTCTTCTTTCCTTTGGAAGCCAACATCTGGCGGGTGGCCAGGAGGAGAGTGATGAGTTGTGGAGTCTGGTTACTGGTGCTGAGTGGAGATGAGTGTCACACACATCGCCACTCACCAAACACACTCTCTCTCTTTATATCCTGGAAGGCATGTGTGTATTATAGCAATTTTGTGATGTTGGGAAGGTGGTTAGTTTTCGAATGTTCTGAGTTGGTTGCGTATTATCTTGCAGTGTGAGAAGTATTGGTTTTCTATCTTGGTGTAGGAATTGATGCAAGTCCAGGTTTGAGGATACATTACATTTCCAAACATACTATATTCATATATGTATTATTTAAAAAAAATTCATTTTCAGTAATTGCCTCCCGCATTTGTCCCCATTGTTTGGCCTCATCTTTAATACTCTGTCCCATACGAAGGTTGCTTTTTGGCAATTTGATGGCAGGCAGAATGTAATGCTCTCTAAATAGGACACGGTTCGTCAAACCATTTTATGTCGTATTGACAAAACAAACACAAACAGCATGGCCTTTGTGTGTCATGGCAGCTCAGATGAAAGGATACGTTGTCAAAACATCGCTGGTGCTACCGCAGAACTGCCAAACGGTGGTGTTCGTAACCGAGACCGAGTACACAATGTTAGCTGCATGGCGCGAGAGTGGGGGAAGTCGGCAAGCACCATATTGAAGTATCTTGTGTGTACTGCAGGTAGGGGAGAGGTGCATGGTGCTGCCCTGCGTCAAGGAGCAAGACCTGCCGACCTTGTTTCCCCAGGGCGTTACGGTGAAGGACCTCCCCTCGGGGAAGCGCTACCTCCGTACGACTCCCACACCACAGCTGTGATGTACGAGTCCCGTACTCCTCCTCAAGACTCACGCTTGCATTTACACAATAAACACTATAGCACTTTAGTACCGTACTTATGTTTGTCGTAATATTACTGTAGATTTTTTTTTTTTTAGCGTGTTGTGCCTACAGATTGTTTGTACTTAACGGAAACTTTTCTGAATGATTCTAAAAATGCTGTATATTNTTTTAGCGTGTTGTGCCTACAGATTGTTTGTACTTAACGGAAACTTTTCTGAATGATTCTAAAAATGCTGTATATATTGTTTAGTTGAATTTTTTTTTTAATATTGCAAAAAAAAATGTTGGCAGTGCTTCAGATGGAAGTATGTACTGTAATTATTNGTTGAATTTTTTTTTTAATATTGCAAAAAAAAATGTTGGCAGTGCTTCAGATGGAAGTATGTACTGTAATTATTTTATAAGGTGTTCTGTCTAAAGTTGGTGCGATCACATAGTATGGAAGTGGTTTAAAGTAAATGTCGTTGAATGCAAGGTAAAGGATGCTTGTTGCTTGTGAAGTATTTGTTGTTGNTTTTAGCGTGTTGTGCCTACAGATTGTTTGTACTTAACGGAAACTTTTCTGAATGATTCTAAAAATGCTGTATATTGTGTAGTTGAATTTTTTTTTTAATATTGCAAAAAAAAATGTTGGCAGTGCTTCAGATGGAAGTATGTACTGTAATTATTTAATAAGGTGTTCTGTCTAAAGTTGGTGCAATCACATATTATGGAAGTGGTTTAAAGTAAATGTCGTTGAATGCAAGGTAAAGGATGCTTGTTGCTTGTGAAGTATTTGTTGTTGGGGCAGGAGTTAGGGTTCATTCACCAGCATTAGGTGAAACTTGTCATGTACAACAGCTGCAGGTAGACAGTGTTTGTTTGAAGGGGGTGCAGGAAAAAAGTGCCTTCTTACCTTCCCTAGCCATACTTCGCAGGAAGAGAGTGAAATTGGATTTGTAAAGGCAAACATTTTTTACATACAAACTAATATGGATTTAAATCTTGTAATAACTCTAGTCTAAGTTTTAATATTAGTAATTGTGAATTTTTTTTTTTTGGTAAGGGGTGGGAGGAAATACTATATTTGGTTTTCATTCTGGTTTGTGCATCTGCTATTTGTTTGCAACAGCTGAGAATGTGTTGACATTAGTGTATGCTATAGTAGTTTGTATTACTACAGGGAACTGTTTTGCAATGGCTAAGGGAGTCTGTATGAGTACGTAGTTTCCTAAAGCAACGGTTGCTGCCATTACGAAACCAAGTTGTTAATGTTCCTCGTGGAGAAAATGTATTTTTACTTCTAACATACCGTTGGCTGTGTTATTTTGTTTTACGCCTGTAGACTTCTGGGACTTTACTGTTGTGATTATTTCCATCACAAGCTGTCCACGTCTATAGGCTGTGTTAAGTGCAAAGGCCGTAGCTTGAAAGTTCAATTTAGCAAATGTAAGTACATTCAGGTAATTTGTTACATTTCTGTTTGGTGTGTGCTGAAGCTATGTAATCGTTGAGAAATAGTTAATAATTTTGCAGAATGCTATTTGTAGTTTGTTTGCATATTTCTGTTCTTAAGTAAAGCACATTGCTGTAATGACATGTTAATGATTCTAGCATTATCTAAGGCCAGGGCTGTTAAAATACAATCAAACACTGTTGCCAGTGACAGACGGTGCAGTAGATAAGACCGAGAACTCCTGTTGCAACCTGATTAACTGTATGATGGAGAAAACACTTAGACATATGTACATTTGCTTTTCTTATTTTCGACATGTGTGCTGTGCTAATACTGCTCCGGAGCCTCGTGTGGCCTGCATGGGGCTAGGCTATTTCAGCCCCACACAATAGGCAGACAAAGGATTACAGCCAATCAAGCAGGACCAAGCAAGTTGATGTAGTGGTAACACTGGACTTGCACTTGGTAGGACGTGGGTTCAATTCCTGGTGCAGTCATATTTATTCCCACTGTACATGGTGATTTGAAAGTATATTAGTTATACAGCCTGTGTGTGAATGAGCAAGTTATGTTAAGTTGTGCCAGTCAAGTTTTAGGAAGGTGCAGGGGAGGGATGATATTCAAATGAAATTTCAATAGTAATATTTTTAGACAGCATTTTGTTTTCTTACAAAATAAAAAATGTGCATCAATCATTACAATCAATGTAAATTTTAAATGCAGTATTTATTCATAAGTTTTTACAGATAAGCTGATCATACACTAGACCAGATGTACCCCATTGTATGACAATGTTAGAAAACAGATGTGAAATATTAGAACAGATGTGAGATATTGTAAGTACTGTAGTTACAGCCGTAGCCATAGTTAGGAAGTTTGCGGTTGCTCAGTAGTCGGTGGTGGTGCGGACGTAAGTAATGCCGGACGGCATGCTAACTTTCTCTACGCCCTTCGGGAACAGCTTGGGCAGGTCTTCGTCTTTCACTTCAGGGAGGATCATTACTTTTGTTCCAGGCTGTGAACAGACATCGTCATGAGCTACTGAAGTTGAGGTACGGTAGTGTTTGTGTATTCAAATTAAACCAACCCCTGTATGTACAGGTTCCTGGTTCAGATTATTGAAGGTTTCTTTAGGGACTACGAATGTTTGTACAAACAGCGGTATGAATGAGATCGTGGTTATACAATATCCAACAGTAGTTCAGTCACGGCTCTTACACTATTAACCACACAACTATAAAAGATACGTGTCACGCCAACACTGGTAGATTGCTGGCTCACACTGCTTCTTTGGCCAGGATCTGAAATATTTGGTTCTTACAGCAAAAGAATTGGGTATTTAATCAGAACAATTATGTGCTAGCTTAGTGTATCGCACTAAGAGAAAGCAGGTGTTTGAAGCATCTTTACAATATACGTAACGACCATTTATATCACCATGGCTTTGCTTTACAGTCCTACGCTACTGAAGCAAAGTGGCCAATGTGTCAATGGTGCTGTTAGCTGTATATTATAGTGGTACTCAATCCCTCGTTGTAAAACCACCCTAATAAACAATTTTTTGTCTCTAAAATTGTGGAGGAGTTGGATGGACTAATGAATCTCTGAGGAATACTACCAGTAAAGTAAATCAATTATAATTGTAAACTTTAGGTGACGCAGTGCATCAAATACATTCATTATGAGCTGCCACTGCAGTAGACGGTGTCAGTTAAATTATCTATGAGGGTTCACTTGTGGAGTTGTACAGCTCAGTTTCCTAGGAAATGCTCTACTGTAGCTGCAGTGTGATCCTGTGTTAGAGGCACTCTCGCATGTCGGACAGCACAGCTGGCATTTCTCGTTAACTACTGACACTAAGATCAAGGCCCACTACATATGAATTATAAATTCTCTATCAGATTCCTTACAAGTTTTATTATAACATTTTTTGTGGGAAGAAATATTCCAATGGCATCTCGCTGGCAATTCAAATGATGCAAATTTAAAAGTAAAGTTGTTCAGTAATTTGTCCATAATACTTGCAAAACATGGCTGTGTGTTCTGGCTTTATAGCTCAGTGAGGTGTGTCATCTGGAAGGAAAGCTGGTGATCTGGAATGGTCTAAACCTGTACTTACTACTTAGGCTTTCAATACGTAACTGAATTATGCTGTTACCATTATGACAAATCATTAAGACTAATGATTTACAAGCCAATGATATATCACTGTTATTTAACTATGCAATAAAAAACCACTGAAGTCATTCCAAGTTCCTGTAGCAAGAAACAGCTGATTGAGGTATGTGGCTTATGGTGTTTTATGTCAATTAATGAAAGTTTTCTGTATGCTTTTCAATGTGACTACCAGATACAGCTGTCTGAGACATAAAATTTAACTTTCAGTCTTAGAATTCTCATATTAAGGGGTTGGTGGTGAGATGCGCTTCATAGGCTACTAACTTAAAGGTCCAGGTGATAACCGCTCTGGGTAAGGCATCAGCGTGACTGCAGTCAACAAAATCGGCAGCAAATATGTCGCACCCTGCAGACAGTAGCTATTTCCCGGCGATAGGCAGTGGAATTGTGCAGCAGTCGGCAGTATGCATTGCGAAAAAGTCAGATACTTCTACTGGTGCTTCCCATATCCATGATTTAAGCTGGATTCAGAACCTTACGTAACTTGCATGACTTACGTATGTTCGGTCGTGGCTAGCATTCGCACACAGACGTAAACTTTGCAAAAAGTAGACAGACGTACACTCTGACGGCAGAAGTTGTCGACGACATTTTCACGCTGGTTTGTTTTGTTAGTGGATCTGCGAGGATTTCAAAATATGGAATATATCACCTAGCCAAATCAAATTATTTATAAAAAGCGTAGCTGTTTAAATGTACTGAAATGTTATTGGCCTTTGAAATTGACAACTCTGATTGGATGGAACAGTTCCAGCACTCCCGGGTACGTTCTTAGCTGGAGTCACAGCCTCTGCGTGACGTACCTATGTACAAAAGTTGAGCTACTCTGTTCATTTTCCCATGTACGTACATACGCTAAGTGTAAATGTACATGCATGCATTTATATAGTGTGTTGAACTTTTATACGTACCTACGTATGCCAAGTGGAGGTTGTGAACCCACTTTGTCACATTATTGTTCATTGAATAACACGCATTACAGGCAACTGACATTTTGTCTGGACAGTTTGTTGAATATTTCGCCGTAGTCTTGGTAGTAAAGTAATTTCTAAGTGTGTACCCTTTTCTGCATCCCACGTAAGAATGGTATTGCAAATAGATTTTGCATGTACCATGGCATTGAACTTCCAATTTTCATTATCAATACAAAATTTTTAAGCAAACTTTTAAGGGGCTGAGTGTAATAACTCACTATTCAAACTTTGTTTCTTAAATTACATATGCTTATATTATAATTGCATGTGGAATGCTGTCACTAAAAATATATATATTCTCTCCCCCCCCC
>NQII01003691.1:99583-179386 GCA_002778355.1 Clitarchus hookeri
AAGTTTGGAATTGAGTAGTGTGTTATACACTTAGCCCCTTAAAATTTTGCTCCTGTGAAAATGTTGTATTGGTAATGAGAATTGGAAGTTCAATGCGATGGTACTTGCCATCGTGCTGTGTGCTGCGTATTTCAGAACTGTGGACGAGATGTGAAGTGCACAATACTTGACAAGTGTGATTGATGAGCAACAGGCATGCCAAGAATATGATCGAGGGAGCTGTTCGAACAACTGACGTAAGTGGCGGGGTGGATGATGCTTCGAATTGCTGGTTATCGTCGCTGTTCGAACTTCACAATGAGGTTGTGCTGGGAGCATCCACACGTAGTGGACCAGTTCTTGACAACCCCAACAGACCATCATGAAGAAGGACTATTGGTCAGACAGATATTCTCGTCAACCATTTAAGGAACTCTAGCTTCACTAGAATACTATTACTCCATCATAAGCATTTCCAGACACTTAGCACAGGCAAGTCTACAATCGGACCAACCTTGACTTGTTTTGCCATGGTGTCAGCAGAAACATGGAATGCTATGGACTGGTGGAACATAGTCTTGGCAATTAAGAATTACTCTCTTTGGATACAGTTGACCACCGTGCCAGATTCTGGAGGATGACCGGTGAGCGCTAAAATCTGCCTCATTTTACAGTGTCGCCACTAATGATGTGATATTCTGGGAAGCCACTGTACATGATCATTATTTGTCATTGGTAGTGAAATGGGGGTCTTTGAAAGCACAGACATCCTGCAGTCCCATTTGCTTAATTTTGTGTCCGAGTGTCAAGGGGCAAGTTTCCAGCAAGATAATTCTCTCGTGCACACAGCTCTTGTATCGTAGAAATGTTACATTATGTTTGAACACTTCTGTAGCCTATCTAGTCATCTGGTCCATCACTTGTCAAGCAAGTGTGAGACACCAGGTTTGTTTTTGTAGAAGTATGTGTGTGGTTTGGAACATTAATTAATTTATTAAGCTTCCACTTTACACTAGGATTGTGTGAATGTGACTTTTTTTGCTCGCAAAATGAAAATGAAAGATATGTTATGAACTTTTGCGAAAATGAAAACTAACGGTCGTTAGATCTCGGCCTTAACGAAAGATTAATGTATTTCATAACATTTTAGTAAGTTATTCATTATAACAAATTAGTTGCTAAATCAAACCAAAAAAATGTATGATATGGAGTATTTACCACAGGGGTCTTGTCTGCATTTAAATTTTCGTTTTATGCAGTTATTTCAGTTATAAAATAATAAAAACCAACAAGATGATTTACAGGCAAAAATTTTCTTCGCTGGTGCACTTAATGAACATTCATTTAACACCTGAAAATTCATCAAAATCAAGAATTTTTGTTGTGTTACAACTTTCGGAAACTAAAGTTCTTACCCAAACGAAAATGAAAGTGGTCACCGTTCGTTTTTGTTTCAGTGTACCGAACATTCGCACAATCCTACTTGACACAACATATGTGCTGGAAATTGTCAGTTGCACATAATGGTACATTAAAAAATACATAGAAATCTCACAAAAAAAAAAATTGTACGAACAAAAAACTTGCATATAGTTACATAATTTAAAATAACCTTTGCAAATCTACCATAAGATAACACATGGCATTTCCTTCATATGCCTGACTACATGTAAGATAACGCAGGCGGCTGGGAAATTGTTCCGATGCAACAATATTGTAATTACTTATTTCTTTGGTGTGTACCATCACATTAATAAAAATTTTGTTTTAACATAATTGTTACCGTTTTAGTGCAAAAGTTTTATGGCGATGGTAGCTACCTGATTATTATGTATAAATTTCAGATACTTTATACTCACCATCCAGTTGGCAGGAGTTGCAACAACCTTGAGACGCGATGTTAGCTGCAGTNCATGTTTAAATTTCAGATACTTTATACTCACCATCCAGTTGGCAGGAGTTGCAACAACCTTGAGACGCGATGTTAGCTGCAGTGAATCGATAACGCGTAGAATTTCACTGGTGGGGAAAAAAAAAAAATTACATGTTAACTTGCTATATGAAAAATAAAAATAGATAAATAGGCAAAAAAAATTTTAAAACATGCATTTCTTTTTTTTCTTAAAATTTATTTCAAGCACTATTTAATCGTAGAACAGTAAAATTGGGTTTGTAAATTGGCTGGCGTAGTCCTATGCGACTGCCCAGACGGGAGATTCCGTAACACCACAATGGAAAAGCNTGGGTTTGTAAATTGGCTGGCGTAGTCCTATGCGACTGCCCAGACGGGAGATTCCGTAACACCACAATGGAAAAGCTCAGTAAGAGAGACCACTGCAAGATGCGAAGCAGAGAAAATCACAAAATAGTGCTAAATATTGACACGTAAGTGTACTCCACCATCTAAAGTTCGATAAGACATTAGTTGGGCGTTTCATTAGGAAACCAGTACTTGCCTGTACCGTCCATGCTCTAAAGCTGTGGCATTTAGAAGTAATAACATGGGCGTGCGGCGAGAAACGCCCGCACTTGGCGACTTCTACTACAGTGGTGGAGCTCTTACCATAGGCAGCAATCATTTCCTTGATGGATTGAGACAAGACGGCGCTCTGCCCGCAAAGGAGAGGCATGAGCATTCAGTGCCGGTGGAAGTGAACACTCGTGAGATCTACTGTTTATTGTCAGCATTTACTACATTTTCAGTATACNTCTACTGTTTATTGTCAGCATTTACTACATTTTCAGTATACAGAAATTAGATTTGAAACATTTACTAGGAACAATGCCTCGTTATTTAAAAATAAATATTGGCACTTTGTGTGCGACTTTGGCAGTTTTGCCTACCAGTAGAGTGGAGCTGCTGTGCCCGAGCGATAACACAAGCGAGCAGAAGCTGTTGGTCAGTGGGTACAGTCTGAGCACGATACAAATACAACCAGACATGATTATCAAACAAAAGGTATTTATCTTATAGCAAGTCGCACCTTAAGCTTAAATACTTTTCATTAACAAAATTATTGCTCAAAAAGCTTCAAATGTCAACTGTTTGACTGCCCGCCCAGTCGGACCAGCCTGAAAGCCACGTGCATCCATTCCTGGGTCATGCGCCCATCGGCAGCGTAGAAAAGGAGGCATGTTGTGTAAAAATAAGAAGGGTCTGTTGTTACCGGTCGAAACTGGTCACAAATTCGATTTCGGGAAACCACGAGTCCAGTGGAGAGCTGAGGGGACTTGAGTCCCTCCCTTGGAGCATGATTTTNTTCGGGAAACCACGAGTCCAGTGGAGAGCTGAGGGGACTTGAGTCCCTCCCTTGGAGCATGATTTTGCACTGCATAAAATTAGATTATTCTTGAAAGTAAGTAACAATGCAATGTTAATACATACTGTGTACTGAGCATAGTAACAAGGAATTTTAAACTGTGTTTAGATGGCCTGTGCACCAAGTACCGACATTTATGTATAGTATTAAAACTTGGATGTTTATTGGTAAGCTTGTGGTTTGATCCCACCCCTCAAGTAGCCCCTTCCTTAATGGATCTTTAGCTCTGCCACTGACCATGATGTTCTTCTTGAGTAAAGATGGTATCTATTCTGGATGAAGATAGGGTGCGTAAGCAGATTCAAAGCCAGGCCCGCACATCTNTGGGTTTGTAAATTGGCTGGCGTAGTCCTATGCGACTGCCCAGACGGGAGATTCCGTAACACCACAATGGAAAAGGAATAGGTAAGAAAAGCTCAGTAATAGAGACCACTGCAAGATGTGAAGCAGAGAAAATCACAAAATAGTGCTAAATATTGACATGTAAGTGTACTCCACCATCTAAAGTTCGATAAGACATTAGTTGGGCGTTTCATTAGGAAACCAGTACTTGCCTGTACTGTCCATGCTCTAAAGCTGTGGCATTTAGAAGTAATAACATGGGCGTGCGGCGAGAAACGCCCGCACTTGGCGACTTCTGCTACAGTGGTGGAGCTCTTACCATAGGCAGCAATCATCTCCTTGATGGATTGAGACAAGACGGCGCTCTGCCCGCAAAGGAGAGGCATGAGCATTCAGTGCCGGTGGAAGTGAACACTCGTGAGATCTACTGTTTATTGTCAGCATTTACTACATTTTCAGTATACAGAAATTAGATTTGAAACATTTACTAGGAACAATGCCTCGTTATTTAAAAATAAATATTGGCACTTTGTGTGCGACTTTGGCAGTTTTGCCTACCAGTAGAGTGGTGCTGCTGCTGCTGCGTCCGAGCGATAACGCAAGCGAGCGGAAGCTGTTGGTCAGTGGGTACAGTCTGAGCACGATACAAATACAACCAGATATGATTATCAAACAAAAGTTATTTATCTTATAGCAAGTCGCACCTTAAGCTTAAATACTTTTCATTAATGAAATTATTGCTCAAAAAGCTTCAAATGTTTGACTGCCCGCCCAGTCGGATCAGCCTGAACGCCACGTGCATCCATTCCCTGGTCATGCACCTATCGGCAGCATAGAAAAGGAGGCATGTTGTGTAAAAATAAAAAAGAAGGGTCTGTTGTTACCGGTAGAAACTGGCCCCAAATTCGATTTCGGGAAACCACGAGTCCAGTGGAGAGCTGAGGGGACTTGAGTCCCTCCCTTGGAGCATGATTTTGCACTGCATTATTCTTGAAAGTAAGTACGTTGTTAACAATGCAATGTTAATACATACTGTGTTTAGATGGCCTGTGCACCAAGTACCGACATTTATGTATAGCATTAAAACTTGATGTTTATTGGTAAGCATGTGGTTTGATCCCACCCCTCAAGTAGCCCCTTCCTTAATGGATCTTTAGCTTTGCCACTGACCATGATGTTATTCTTGAGTAAAGATGGTATCTATTCTGGATGAAGATAGGGTGCGTAAGCAGATTCAAAGCCAGGCCCGCACATCTCCCTTGTATGACCTGAAACCGCTAACATTATTGGTGGGGCACAAACATCCAGAAACTGGTGCTCCTTAGGTATTTGAAATGTGTGTCCATCTCCTGTGGTTACACTTAACAAAACAACTCATTGTAAGTAATTTTCTCTGTTAGTACTGCATTGCATATTACAGTAAGCTGTAGGCTATTCNCCCATCGCCAGTGGTTACACTTAACAAAACAACTCATTAAGTAATTTTCTGTGTTAGTACTGCATTGCATATTACAGTAAGCTGTAGGCTATTCATGGTGAAGCGAGCACTTTTCAAGGCCGTCCCAACAGGCATTAACCGCTTATAAATGTGTTTTATTGCAGCCTCAGACATTAACATTTGAGAGTGGTGAAAGTATATGCTGCATTTATTAATTAGCAATGTTGACATTAAAAAGCTGCAAAAATGTAATGGCTAAAAGGAAAAATTTACAAGGACCTTGAAAAGTGCTCACTTTACAGTGAATAGCCTGTTACGGTGACTGATTATACAGTTAACCTCGGTGTTTATTTGTTTTTTTCAGTATCATGGCAGGGGTATTAGATTGTAACAACACATAACCTGTCCGCCCATGTAAAGTGCTAACTGAGCAACAAACATTAAAAAAAGAAAACAAGAAACTTGTGTCGTCACTTACTCCACATTGCGACCAGTTGAAGCCGGGTATAGCATGGACAGTTTGAGCTTCTTGTCTGGGCCGATGATGTACAGAGAACGCACAGTCAGTGCAGTTTCTGGGTCGTTCTTACTGTCCTCATCGATCATGTCTAGGAGCACCGCCAACTCTCTCTTGTCGTCACCAATGATAGGGTAGGGAAACTCCCCGGGAATGTCGAGGCAGTATGATTTGATGTCCTGGAGAAAGTCATCGCAACAGACTTAACAATCATTTAATGTTAAACATTCCTTAAAATGTTATTGCAAATATTAACATTCTGCAGCAATGTAAGGTAGTATAGATATATGTTTTGTGTCAATTAAACTTTGTGTCTCATGTTTGTGTAAGTTATTTCCATAAACTGTTACGAGCACGCTACAATCCAGTATACACAAGTGAGCATTATAGTATATGTAGGTGCGATGAGTACCAGACCATAACTAAGCATGTGTAGTCACGTTCTAGAACGACAACCTAACATTCCATTCAAGAGGAGGTGGGTCCCGTCCCAGCTGATATTCTGCACCACAGTCCAGTAATATGCCTGTGCTCTTCCTTGGTTTCAACACTCTCCAATCACTGAGACCCCGGGCATGACGGCCAGAGGGGGGGTGAAGTTAACGGGATGCGTTGCCCAATAATTCTCTAGCGGTTCTAGTAATTTTCCCACGAAGTGGTAGGTAACTTTAATATAATGTAATTTAAAATAAATTTTGTAGAAAGATAATTTAGGAACAATTGTTATTGAATGTGTAAGATCAGAAATTCAAAGAATGTTGTTTTGCTACAAAATTTAACTGTGGTAACAATAGCATGTCGCATATCTGCAGCACAGATGAGCGACTGAAAACACAGTACGATAAATCCTGCCAACTAAAATAAGTGAAAAAGAGTAAATATTTCTCCGGGAAGATCTAATGGACTAGTAACTTTGTGTGCACGTCTGTTTTGAAAGACTTCGGTGAGAATGTAAAAAAAGACACTCTGAAATGAATTGGGATATTTTATACCCCACGTACGTGTGGTGATTCAGGAGTAGTTATTAACGAACCAAGCTGTCAAATAGACAACTTGTATATCGTAGTGGAAACAATAGTAAAACTTGTAGGAGAATGGCAACATTAACAAGAGACTAGTAATAATTNGAGAATGGCAACATTAACAAGAGACTAGTAATAATTATAATAAAAAATATACCACTACTGAGCAAACTACCAACCAATAAAGCAATTAAATTATTGGGGAGCATTTAATTATTGCATTTTAAGTTTGGTGAAGAAAAATAAGCAATCAATGCTCGTATATAAGANACCTGAAACCGCTAACATTATTGGTGGGGCACAAACATCCAGAAACTGGTGCTCCTTAGGTATTTGAAATGTGTGTCCATCTCCTGTGGTTACACTTAACAAAACAACTCATTGTAAGTAATTTTCTCTGTTAGTACTGCATTGCATATTACAGTAAGCTGTAGGCTATTCATGGTAAAGCGAGCACTTTTCGAGGCCGTCCCAACAGGCATTAACCGCTAATAAATGTGTTTTATTGCAGCCTCAGACATTAACATTTGAGAGTGGTGAAAGTATACGCTGCATTTATTAATTAGCAATGTTGACATTAAAAAGCTGCAAAAATATAATGGCTAAAAGGAAAAATTTACAAGGACCTTGGAAAAGTGCTCACTTTACAGTGAATAGCCTGTTACAGTGACTGATTATACAGTTAACCTCAGTGTTTATTTGTTTTTTTGAGTATCATGGCAGGGGTATTAGATTGTAACAATACATAACCTGTCAGCCCATGTAAAGTGCTAACTGAGCAACAAACATAAAAAAAAAAACAAGAAACTCGTGTCGTCACTTACTCCACATTGCGACCAGTTGAAGCCGGGTATAGCATGGACAGTTTGAGCTTCTTGTCTGGGCCNGTGTCGTCACTTACTCCACATTGCGACCAGTTGAAGCCGGGTATAGCATGGACAGTTTGAGCTTCTTGTCTGGGCCGATGATGTACAGAGAACGCACAGTCAGTGCAGTTTCTGGGTCGTTCTTACTGTCCTCATCGATCATGTCTAGGAGCACCGCCAACTCTCTCTTGTCGTCACCAATGATAGGGTAGGGAAACTCCCCGGGAATGTCGAGGCAGTATGATTTGATGTCCTGGAGAAAGTCATCGCAACAGACTTAACAATCATTTAATGTTAAACATTCCTTAAAATGTTATTGCAAATATTAACATTCTGCAGCAATGTAAGGTAGTATAGATATATGTTTTGTGTCAATTAAACTTTNAAATGTTATTGCAAATATTAACATTCTGCAGCAATGTAAGGTAGTATAGATATATGTTTTGTGTCAATTAAACTTCGTGTCTCATGTTTGTGTAAGTAATTTCCATAAACTGTTACGAGCACGCTACAATCCAGTATAGACAAGTGAGCATTATAGTATATGTAGGTGCGATGAGTACCAGACCATAACTAAGCATGTGCAGTCACGTTCTAGAACGACAACCTAACATTCCATTCAAGAGAAGGTGGGTCCCGTCCCAGCTGATATTCTGCACCACAGTCCAGTAATATGCCTGTGCTCTTCCTTGGTTTCAACACTCTCCAATCACTGAGACCCTGGGCATGACGGCCNTTCTGCACCACAGTCCAGTAATATGCCTGTGCTCTTCCTTGGTTTCAACACTCTCCAATCACTGAGACCCTGGGCATGACGGCCGGAGGGGGGTGAAGTTAACGGGATGCGTCGCCCAATAATTCTCTAGCGGTTCAAGTAATTTTCCCATGAAGTGGTAGGTAACTTTAATATAATGTAATTTAAAATAAATTTTGTAGAAAGATAATTTAGGAACAATTGTTATTGAATGTGTAAGATCAGAAATTCAAAGAATGTTGTTTTGCTACAAAATTTAACTGTGGTAACAATAGCATGTCGCATATCTGCAGCACAGATGAGCGACTGAAAACACAGTACGATAAATCCTGCCAACTAAAATAAGTGAAAAAGAGTAAATATTTCTCCGGGAAGATCTAATGGACTAGTAACTTTGTGTGCACGTCTGTTTTGAAAGACTTCAGTGAGAATGTAAAAAAAAAAAAAAACACTGAAATGAATTGGGATATTTTATACCCCACGTACATGTGGTGATTCAGGAGTAGTTATTAACGAACCAAGCTGTCAAATAGACAACTTGTATATCGTAGTGGAAACAATAGTAAAACTTGTAGCAGAATGACGACATTAACAAGAGACTAGTAATAATTATAATAAAATATATACCACTACTGAGCAAACTACCAACCAATAAAGCAATTCAATTATTGGGGAGCATTTAATTATTGCATTTTAAGTTTGGTGAAGAAAAATAAGCAATCAATGCTCGTATATAAGANAATTATTGGGGAGCATTTAATTATTGCATTTTAAGTTTGGTGAAGAAAAATAAGCAATCAATGCTCGTATATAAGAATACATGCAGCTTGATTTCAAAATGCTCAACTCAGAAAATAATTACATTTGGCAGTGTAAGTTACTCTTTTCACACTAGAGAAAATATTGTTCAATATACAAAAATGTCTCGCTTGTTTTTATTCCATGTCAGCAAATACCTTTCCTTGCCTCGGCTGTTCAGATTTATAAAATATGCAGGTAGAAGCATTTATAGAGTGACGTATTGTCCCAGTGTGGAGTGTTAAGTATTCTTTGGAGATCAAAAGAAAGTCTGGATCTTGCTCAGACCTTGCTTGGTGTGCCTTAAACAGTGATAATGATAAATCCTTTTCATGAATTTGTGCTGCATAACTTTTTCGGTGTCGTATTCTTAACTTCCCTCACAAATTATGCACTTATCCTTTTTCGGTGCATGAATTCAAATATTGCACTGATTCTGGGAAATGCAGCTAAAATCTTTCTCGGAAACTGGTGTGATGCCCTCCCATAAGTAAAAATCAGATTTGTAAATATTGTAGTCAACCTCGTCCTGAGCCGGTCCTCTGTGTGGGGATGCCTTCATGTACCGACTGCTCCCAACAGCATCGGCCAGTACGAACGACATGGTGGGCTATACGGCGATACAACTAATATGTGGTTTTCAGCCCGATTACGAATCTTCTCTCGAAGTCCGTCAATTGCGAAAAGCGACGTCTTTGGCGTTTTCTTCGCTATGTACGCTTGCTTGGTATCGTCTGGGTTTTCTTGCGTTAGTGCGGCATCGACTGTATGCCAGTATGGTGAGTAGTGGTGAATCTTCGTTCTAACTTAAACAACTTAATTGCGTGTTCTTCGCCTTAGTCCTAGTGACTGTTCTAACCAGCTGAAACTCTTTGAAATTATAATGCCAAATGTACAATATAATTCTTTGTCAGGAAGTAAACTAGTAAATACTACCGTTTATGTAACTTTATTTATAAACAATTATATATTAGTGTTATGTATTTATTATTTACATGTTAGGATACGTTTTGCGTTAAGTTGTTTTCGTTCCCGGCTGCGTGAGGCGTTGTACGGAGTTGGGAGTTGCGCACTCTAGTGCGTGGTGGGGTCTTGCGTGTGACCTATGGAAGGTGTACGCAGCCCAGGGAGATGTTTCGTTACCGCTCGGCTGAACAATATCACAGGATTGTTGGCCTGATCCAAGCGGCCATATGATCTTGACTTTGCCTCGATGATGCATATCATATACGACGAGTGAATACATGGGCTTTATTGTGAATTTACTAGCCATGCGATGAGAGAATAGAGATATAATCTCAAGATAATTTAAAATCGCGGACTGTTTTGTGCTTCGTTTTCATAGAAGTGAACTGTTCTACATTGCTGTTTGGGACCTTAGTCTTGGAGAAAAAAACTTCACCGTTGTCGAACATCGCCTCGCCCCATTTGTCGGCGAGTGCTTGACAGCTGCGGGCGAGTTCTGTTGTCCAGAAACAAAACATTGATTGCTGTTGTGTGACAACAGGCTTCTTCATTTGAGGGGTTAAAACTGGTTTTTACCGTATGCGCCGAAGGAAACAAAGTGCCGTACTGCATTTTGAACTTTTGGTGTGGCGTGTTGAAACCTTCNTAACTTTTGGTGTGGCATGTTGAAACCATCCTCTTTCGCTGCATGTTCATCAAATAACATAACCTGCCTTGGCAACGGCGAGTTGGTAAGTTGTATATTGCAATCGGCCTACGATGTTGTTTGTAGAGAGAAAAAGGCGGTCTGGAAACAATATTACAAGAATTGGTTTTATTGCAAAAAAGGGTGCTCAGACCATCTATAGACAGAGCATGTATATTGAGCGCAATACCCATTTTCCATTACTTTTATAAAGTTAGCTGTTGAATATTTATATAGACGTATGAATTCATTTAGTTTAATACAAACATTGGTGTGGGTAAATGCAGAAGTAATCTGTCGGCCGACAAAATGAGGTCTATAATTTTGTGTACCCATATTTTTTAATGATACACTTCGTATTTTACCTGATGTTTGATGAAGTGTTTTTAGATGATTTAAATGTAAAGAACATATTTAATTAATACCTCGTGGATGATTGGCACATAATAACCAATTTTACTATGCTTGCATTTAGGTTAAGGAGTGAACTTCCTCGTGGAGCACCCAGCTTAAGACCAGTGCCTGCATGGGATCATGTGCGTACATACTCTCGCTATTTATATCGTTTGTAGGTTGTTGCATAGTTTCTTCGTGGTGTGCTATTTTCATTATATGGCAGTCTACAGTATCTGATATAATGTATCTGGACACCCATACAAAACTGTCCTGTAAGCGTCCTTCGGGTATACTGTTCAGTAGCAGACATTATGGCTCCAATCCTGCAGGGAGACTGTAAACCAGCTGTTGAAAGGTGTCTGGAGGGAATGACTGACCATTCTTGCCGCAGCACTGTAGCACATGTAGTTAAGCGATGCGGACCATTGGGTTTGGCATGCAGTCGCTGTTTCAGTTATTTCCCGAGGTGAAGAATGGGATTGAGCTCGGGGCTCTTGGCTGGCCAATCCATTTCCAGAAACCTATTCACGAACAGACCATGATTTATAGCACAAAGCATTTCCATGCTGAAACACACACACAGTTATCATCTCCAAACTGGTCTTCTATCATAGACAACATACAGCTGCTCAAAATGTCTTTATAACCTTCCGACTTTTATGAGCCCCGTATGGCCAAATCCCTTCACTGTCACCCCACCTCCGTCAGATTTCACAGGCCGGCATGTAGCATTCACCAGACCCGAACCCTCCATGGACTGTCACATTGTATAGTATGATTCATCACTCCAAATCACGCATCTCTACTCCGCATTCCAGTGGCAGTGCTCTATACACCACCGAATGAGGCACTTGGTGTTCAAAGGCGAAATGTGTGGTTTATGGGCATGTGCCTGATATTTAACCCCAGTCCTCGTAACTCCTGGTGCACAGTCATGGTGCTAGCTGCACAATTAGTGGCACCGTGGAATTCACAGGTGAGACACTGTGACATGCGATGTTATTGTACCACATTCTTCAATGTTCGACAGGTCTCTGTTGGTCAACACATGTGGCCTACCCAGATGTGGTTCTGTTGTGGTTGTGCCTTCCTGTTCCCACTTTACAATCATATATCCTCGATGATTGACTTGGGCAACTTGAGAAGGGCGGAAATGTATTGCTTATCGATGTGGCAACCAATAACTAAACCAAGTTCGAAGTTACTGAGCTCCCTTGCTTCGCCCATTATAACAGTATCATGTAGCTCTGACCAACACTGAGCCTACTGCCTAGTTTTATAGCGGCAGTGGTAATGACATCTTGGCGCGAGCTTATATTTACAGAGGATTATCCAGATGCTTTTTATCAGATAATGTACATTGTCCTTTTCCTCTCATATATACACTACTTACATTGTTTTCCGAAATCACTCCAGGCAAATGCTGTAATGGTTCATTACTGCGTTCAATTCCTCTCCTGTTCCTAATTGATTCAGCAATCTGCTCCATCTAATGACCTCGGTGTTGATGAATTTTTAAGTGTATCTGCCTAATTTTCCAAGACCTTTGCAGCTGACCTCCATCGTGGTTCGAAATATAACAACAGTATATAAAACTCTATTACAAAATCAGTGAGAAAATGTTTAACTACCGTGGGNNNGGGGGGGGGGGGGCGCCTAAACATTGTTGCCTGGCACAGGCGCTGAGTAACTTCTAGGCGGACCTGCGCCATAGTTGGAGCCGCAGAAGCTCAGCGGCTAGAGCTCTTGCCTCCCACCAACAAGGCGGACCTGGTTCGTTTCCCGGATTTTTGCATGTGAGAATCGTGCCGGGCGGTGCAGCTGGCCGGATGGTTTCCTCCGGGATCTCCTGTTTCCTCCACCCTTGCATTCCGGCGCTGCTCCATGCTCACCCTCAAGACCCCGATGTCAAGAGCCGCCTATAACTCTCCACTCTCTAAAAGCGCATAATAAACCGCGAAGCAGCCATGTGTGGTGGTCGGGGAAGTACTCACGGCGACCCAGTTCTTGTGGTCGTGGAGCTTGTCGCAGGAGTGGGCGATCACCTTGACGCCCCTCTTCTTGAACTCGTGGTCGTGCACGGCCATCCTGCCCAGCTCCGTGGTGCACACCGGCGTGAAGTCGGCCGGGTGCGAGAACAGCACGCACCACCTGCACAGGAACATTGCGCATGCGCTCATACATACTGTGACNCACAGGTTGGACATTCCAATGCTTTTAGTTTTGCAACTGAACATTTTCGCAATCAGCGTGCACTGGTGTGAAGTAAATGGGGTAATTGCAATTTTCAGACACAAATATAATAGTGCAGAATCTTTCGATTTGCATTGGGTCAGAACTTATTTAAAGAATAAACTTTTTTCTTCGCAATAAAGACGAAATATTTTCACATTTTGTTTAATATTCTGTCGTAAACAGGATTTAGCAAACCATTAGTTTACACAATTACATAATGTAAATACAACTGAATTAAAAAAAAAATTGTAAATTGTTAAAAATATTATTTTTAGAATTTCCCTTTTCAGGTGCTTTGTAGGACAGGAGAAAAGTACAATACTCCTTTGGTGACATCAATATTTTTATTTCACACTTACATTCGTTAACGTTTTTCGATTGAAATAAGTTTACTTANAACGCTGAATCTCAAAACACAGGTGTATTTTTACTGTTTGCTCTTGTAAACAGCATTGGAGGGCTTGAGCAATAATTAACCAATAAAGTTAATACTTAAAATTTTAGCTGGGGCAAGTATATACACAATTCGAACCAAACACGAACTTTTACACGCAAACTTCAGCCTTGAGCTATATCGTCGTTGCACACAAATAAATGTAATTTTCAATTTACTGCCAGCTGGAACATCAGTGCACCTTGCGACGGAAAATTTCCCTATGCCAATCTCTCCCATAAAAATTTTCGTTTTGTTCGTTTGTATTCATCTTTTTTATTTTTGTAACTTGCCGTTAAATTAAGGCCGGGAACTGGTCTGCCTAACGTCTTGATTTCAAGTTTCTCGGCGCACCCATTGAATTCATTATTAAAAAAACTTTCACATTATACACACTACGTCCGGACACGTTGTAAACAGAATGGAAGTTGGCCGGAAACTGGTCAAGCCACCTAAAAAATGGTTGTCATCGTAAATCTTCGGTTAGTGTCGGAGGGTTTCGGCGGTTGCGGAGGGACATTTGTGTTGCAAGGAATTCAGTAAGCTCCAAACAAGTTTCCTGCAGCACTTGAAAGTGCGCGAACCCCTGCTGCTTCTACCTGCCAAGACGTCGCCTTTCCGAGCACTGCACGCCATACCAACCCCTGCACCGCGAGTCCCCGCAGGGCGGCAGTTGGCAGGCGGGGAAACTTCCTCACTGGCAGAGGAGCAGTGTAACCTCACAGCTACACACGTGGAGTCGCTGGCCTCTGCGGTGACCTTGGACCGCGCGCCGAAGAGGGCGATGCCCCGAGCCTTCGAACCCGTCTCAGCGGCGAGGCGTCTCGACTTGCATCATCTTCCCAGCAGCCAGGTAGGCACGAGTCCTGTCTACTGTCGGCCACACCCGTCCACGCGGACATGTCCGGATCTCGGCCTTTGACGCAACCCGATACGGTCCACAAATAAGTTGTCCGAAGTTAGCTTTCAAAATCTGACACTACATCGTGGTAAATTCGGCACGTTATTTGTAGTTACATAGTGCTTTTTTTTATATTTAATATTGCTGAATTATTGATCATTTAATGTTTACGAGATGGAATATTTGGATATTTATTTATCTTCATGATTACAGGCCCGTGCTGTTTCATTTTAAACAAGTTCGCCAACTGACATCCAAGAATTTTCTTTGAACTTTACGTTTTTAAAAGTTTCATCCTTTACACTAAATAATTCAGACCGAACGAAGACAGCTCTAATTATCATTTCATCACGTTTGTCTTGAGAAAACGCACCTTGCAATTCCACTGTTTGCATTTACGACGTAAACATTCCACGAATGCGAGCGAAAGTATTGGAAGTCTTTTTCTGTCAACTTGGGGCAAAGGTTCTGTTTTCCGAATGTTTTAACATGGGACTCAGGTAGACTTGGGACACGGGAGCTTGGGCCAGGGCCGTGATGTCAGAGGATCGCGTGCACCAATCAGCGTACCCTTGTCCTAAGAGAGAAATTGTAGACACATATCTGAAAGTATTTTGTGCGTTAGAGGCCGAGAAACGAGGGAGCGACAAGGGCGATAAAGCCACGCGCACCAGATGCTCCATAGCTCCTATGAGCAATGCTCTGAACTGGCATGCAAAGTTGTCGTGCAGCCTTTACCTATGGAATTGTAAGCGGTGACCCCATATTTTTATTTGTGGAAAGTCTGAAGCAAAGTTCATTGCAGGGCCCTATAATCGCTTCGCATGTTTCAGACCAGTATATGTATTGGGGGGGGGGAAGGGGGGTTACAGTGTGTAAAAGCAGTTTTTAGCTATATTGGAGGGCTCGGGAATAGTATGTCTAATGTGCGTGATGTTTTTAGAGTGTTATTATTACATCGTATGAAGTGAGTTCCCTATTAGTATATTAGTATAATGGGAACAAATTAAGGGTTGTCGTAAAAAAACACGGATTTCGAACACTGCAACGCAATTCAAACGACAGGTAGGTGGCGCCCTTAACTTCGGGGTCTTGAGAGCCGACGAGGGTGAAGCAAAGTGAGAATGGAACAGCGGCGGATTACAAGGGCGGGAAAACTGGATGTCCCTGAGAAAACCCTCCTACCAGCGGCATCATCCGATACGATGGTCACGTGCGAAAATCCGAAAGCGACCCCGCCAGGAATAGAATTCTGTTCGCCGATGTAGATAAATGCTTTTTACCTTTCGTGGAGAAATTTGTATTCGCAGACGACTTATGTACAGAGATACGCATATACACGCCGACACGGATTTCACAAACAATATTTTACTAGAAAGTTCCCTTAGTNACTTATGTACAGAGATACGCATATACACGCCGACACGGATTTCACAAACAATATTTTACTAGAAAGTTCCCTTAGTGTGAGCGTTGTGAAACTGCCTCCAGCGCGGCCACAAGTGATTGGTTGAATTGGAGAAGGGCTCATCTGCATTTTTATTGAAAAATTAATCTTTTCGTGGTTTTAATTTTTTTTTTATAAAATGTGTTTGATTGGAGGCATTTTTATATTATATGCCTATTTCTCACAATAATAACAAATATTTATGAAATAATGACACTTTAAAAAAAAATTCTCANTTTTATATTATATGCCTATTTCTCACAATAATAACAAATATTTATGAAATAATGACACTTTAAAAAAAAATTCTCATACTATTTGTGATTAGGAAACAAACACGTTTCTCCTCTTGCCAAGTTATTGTGGAGATAATACTTTATCCAAATGAACCCTTTGGTTTTTTTTTTTACTTCTATAATTTTTTGAGACAAAACTTCGTCTATAAACTTTATAAAATTAGATTAGCCGTACAATGACAAATGGATCGGCTGATATCAGCATGTAAATAAACAACACAGTTGCTACATAACCCACCCGCTGATGGCGGAGGGATACACACGAGAAAAGTAAACGTCGGTGTTCAAAATACGTGCTTTGCTGCCCTCCAGCATGGCTGTGCCGTGCTGCAGGTTGCCTAGGCTCAAGCGTAAAGCTATGATTTTTCGATAGCACTCTACCTCGAACGTCTTGACGTGAGTTTATGAATGAATCATTCTTATTTTCCTTTCCTTCATCGTTCGTATGCGTTTCCTCGCTCAATTAAGGCTGAACTTGTATTATTCAATTTTGAGACAAAGTTGTTAAAATAAAACAATGAGCAATAAAATTTGCCCCGTTTCCCCCAAATTTACATGATTTAAAGTAGATGTAGAATAATTTCCAATGGAGTATTACNCAATAAAATTTGCCCCGTTTCCCCCAAATTTACATGATTTAAAGTAGATGTAGAATAATTTCCAATGGAGTATTACACCTGACTGTACCACACGCACAGTTCATTCAAGAGTAGAACACACATTACCAAAATTGTCATAAAAGTGCTTTACTGAGGGCTACTAAAGTTCTACTTCCGCCTCATGCAAACAAAGTTTGACTAAGTCTAGAAAATTACACAAAAATAGAAAATCACACGCTCTGTTTGCATTTTCTTAGTACCTATTTTGCAAGAGAGCTATTTCTTATGAGGCATTACCAACGCACCTATTTCATCTGTGTTTTTTATTCCTACTAAGAATAAATATTATTATTTATGGATAAAATGAAAGTAACAGTTAAATTTTACCAAAAATAAGTGACTTTTAAGAGAAAACTCCATACAAATGGGATTTTTCAAAGGTTTGATTCGAAAAGCGAGAAGATGCCGCGTCCCTTCCCAGAAAAGAAAGGTTTATTTTGNAATAAAATTTGCCCCGTTTCCCCCAAATTTACATGATTTAAAGTAGATGTAGAATAATTTCCAATGGAGTATTACGCCTGACTGTACCACACGCATCAGAGTTCATTAAAGAGTAGTATTACACCTGACTGTACCACACGCACAGTTCATTCAAGAGTAGAACACACATGACCAAAATTGTCATAAAAGTACTTTACTGAGGCCCACTAAAGTTCTACTTCCGGGCTAAGCCTCCGCCTCATGCAAACAAAGCTTGACTAAGTCTAGAAAATTACACAAGAATAGAAAATCACACGCTCTGTTTGCATTTTCTTAATGCCTATTTTGCAAGAGAGCTATTTCTTATGAGGCATTACCAACGCAACTATTTCATCTATGTTTTTTTTATTCCTACTAAGAATAAATGAAATATTATTATTTATGGGTAAAATGAAAGTAACAGTTAAATTTTACCAAAAATAAGTGACTTTTAAGAGAAAACTCCATACAAAGGGTATTTTTCAAAGGTTTGATTCGAAAAGCGAGAAGATTCCGCGTCCCTTCCCAGAAAAGAAAGGTTTATTTTGAATTAACAAACACAAACGTAGATTAAACACCTGACCCAGGACGCGTGGTTGGCTCAGTTGGTCTGTAACCTCTGGAACCCCGGTTGGCGGGAATTGTTTCGGACCGTGGGGGGAGTGTGGAGAAACTTCCGTAGTGTGGTGGTTTCCTCGGGGCTCTCCCGTTTCCTTCCTCGTATTCATTCTGCGGCTTCACCACCCCCATCTCACCCTACTCCGTCCTTTCCTCGGTCTCGCTGGAACTACTACTCTGGTCCAGTGTGAACCTGCCTTAGACAGGAACACCAGAATGATGTTCATTTTCAATCAGTTGACTTAACTTATGGTGTTCGATAGTTTTTTATGTAATGAAAACGTCATAATTCAAGCGCGCATTAATTTGTAAGTTAAAATGTCCATAATACCTCATTCACGACATTGTATCTTAAATATCTTTAATGNCAAGCGCGCATTAATTTGTAAGTTAAAATGTCCATAATACCTCATTCACGACATTGTATCTTAAATATCTTTAATGGATTTTTTTAAAACTTAACTCAATTTAACGTTACGCAAAAAAAAAAACCAATCACACAGTCTATTTCTCAATGAATTCGTCATTTTAAGTTCTCTAAAACTCTACTTGTGTCCAAGATAAATAAATGATTCGACAACTCGCTGATGTATTGGTACATCTATTTTTGACTGGTTCAACTTCTTTGAATCTTTGAACTCAAAACGTAATCTATGAAATGAATTTTCAAATAAATCCTAACTAATATTGCAAATGCGAATGTGTGTTTGTTTGTTTGTCCTTTCACGTCGCAACGGATCGACGTGCTTTTTTGCACAGAGATAGTTGGAGGGCCGGGAAGTGACATGGCTACTTTTTATCCCGAAAAAATGTCTCATTACCTCAGGATTTTTTCTTTAGTAAAAATAGCGCTCGGGGTGCAATGCTGCGTCAATATAAGTTGTTAGTGTGGGACGAAAGCACAATGTCACACAAAAAAA
This sequence comes from Clitarchus hookeri, assembly GCA_002778355.1. NCBI lineage: Eukaryota > Metazoa > Arthropoda > Insecta > Phasmatodea > Phasmatidae > Clitarchus > Clitarchus hookeri. The sequence goes on from NQII01003691.1 coordinate 118,635, forward strand.
AGCGATAAAGGCCCTAAACGGAACTCTACAGGATATACGAAACAATACAGACACTATGGGAGGAATGGTTGTATTACTGGCTGGTGACTTGCGCCAAACTCTACCGGTGATTCAGAGGGGCACACCTGCAGATGAAATCAAAGCCTGTCTCAAGTCGTCAAGCTTATGGACAAATGTCAAGAAATTCAGCTTGACGACAAATATGAGAGTGCACCTCTACAATGACGTTGATACAGGACATTATGCTGATACACTATTACAAATTGGAGATGGGCGGTTAGAGACGATGCCGAGGGCTGTGTGTCACTACCGGGGGATTTTAGTAATTTGATGCAGAGTGATACGGAACTAATTGCTAGCGTTTACCCAGATCCACATAGAAATATAAATGACGACCAGTGGCTATGTAAAACAGTGATTCTATCACAAAAAAAAAAGACATAGCTAGTGCTCTGTTCTGTGTTAATGATCAGTGTCTGTATACTAACAAATGCCGTTATTTCTCCCTGTAAGTTTGTTGCTATAACAACGCGAGCGATGCCGCGGGTAATAACTAGCAAAAAAATAATTTAATCTCCAGTTCCTCTCCAGGAGCAAATTACATGTACGCCACTGGATCTGGCGCCGGCAACAGTGCGACCGCCTGCGGCCCTGGAGGCGTCTACTCGCGGCGCCTTCACACTTTTCAAACAAACATTTCAAAAAATCCCTCACATATGACATGTTTGGTTGTTCCCTAAATATGCCGTCTATCTCAAGCGTTTCGTACTCGCCTTACCATTAAATGTTCTAAATAAAACCTTAGCTTTATTTTTATTGATATTTAGGTTAAATGTAGTATTAATTAAAAAAAATATAAGAGGTGTGTTGGTAACGGCTAGCAAGAAATAGTTGTTACGTAAAGCATTATTAAACTACACTGATGAGCCAAAAAAACTGGTACACCTGCCTAATATCGTGTAGGGCCCCCGCGAGCACGCAGAAGTGCCGCAAGACGACGTGGCATGGACTCGGCTAACGTCTGAAGGTATGCAGGAGGCAATTCAGACCATGAATCCTGCAGGCCAGTCCGCAAATCCAATCTGCGCCAATTTAAGAAAGGTTTGCACGTCTGTCACGTTTAATGATTCTCGTCAGTCGTCGTTTGTCCCGTTCTCTCATGATATTTTTCCGGCCGCAGCGATGTCGAAGATGTGATGTTTTACCGGATTCCCGATATTCACGGTACACTCGTGAAATGGTCGTACGCGAACATCCAAATGTTATCGCTACCTCGGAGATGCTATGTCGCATCTCTCGTGCGCCGACTATAACACCACGTTCAAACTCAGTTAAATCTTGATAACCTGCCATCGTACCAGCAGTAACCGATCTAGCTGCCGACCGCATCGCGTTACTCTGATTGGTTCCATACCTCATTTATTTGCATACGCACGCCTATAACAGTTTTTTTTGGCTCCTCAGAGTATGTTACTTTATTTGTAGGTTTTCAGGTAACTTTGTTGGATGCACATTTTGTTATGCATTTTTAAAAATGCATGTCTGTCCAGCGCACAAATACGGCGCGTAGTCCCCCTCCCCTCCTTCTCCGTACACAGGGTGTGTTGCCCTACAGAGGTGTTGACATAACGAGTATTCCTAAAGTAGAACTTGGGCGTGGTTTGAGAAAGGCTGTGAGTAACTGAGAATGGACTTGAGTTACTCACGAGTTGCCGACCCAGTCGTAGAAGTGGATGGGGCCGTGCGTGGTTTCCGCCCGGAAGTTGGGGATGGTCNTTTTTTTTTTTAATATAAGACATGTGTGAGCCGATGTTTATAGCATTTTGTGGTTCTATATCTGTATATTAGCGCATTGATTGTAAATAATATTTTCACTAACATTTTTTTATTATTATAGCTTCCATATTTTTTCCAAAAATATAATTTTTTTACTAAATTTGTGGCTATGACCCTGATGACTGCCGATGAGTACTGAAATCACTGTTACTTTATCAGTGTTCGTAAGCAGTAAGGGAACAGTCGTCAGTAACCAACAAGTATTATCGCTCGGCGGTGCATTAATAGTTTCGGAACACCGATATCAAATCCCGATTTCGTAAAAAAATATTAATTTTATTGTCGATTTATAAAAAAAATAGGTGATGAGTGAATGTACATGCAAAGCTGTGATGCATGCTGATACCTTAGTTGATTTTCAAACGTTGAGAAGTTTACATGATTTTGGAAGCATTCCCTCGCTTTACAGTGAAGATAAATTGCGAATAAAGAGGCCTGCCTTTGACCTCAACAAACATGGAGTCGCGACCTGCATCATCGCTGCCTGATCGTCGTCAGTGTCAATTCTGCGATCGAGTTTTTACCTTCAGTCGAAATGCTCGGCGACATGAGAGAATCACCTGTATGAAGAGACCTTTTGGCACGAGGAAACATTACGGCAATGATCACATGCAGTGTATGAAAGGTGACACAACAAAGAAACACATCAAGAACTGCAAGGATTCGTCTTTTGCAAGCAAGCAAGTGTTGCCGCCGATACCTCTTGCTGCATCGATGCGTACTGATTCCACAGGCGATCGTGATGAGTGTGTTAATGCTGAAGACGGAATGAGTGACCGGCATCGTGCAGAAGAGTAGCTTTGTGCGGAACGTACACTTGCAAGACTTTCGTGTGAAATCGATGCACTTCAAAATAAACGCAATCAGCTCTAAAAGCTGATGACCATACAATTCCTGCTACAAAGAAAAGTAAACTTGATATTGAGAACGAAACAGGAGGTGGAGATGGCCATTAAGATAACATTGACGAAAATGAACATGAAGACAGTGATGGTGCTGAAGACGATAGTGTTTTTCTCGATGCACTGGCACCACTCTACCACATTTGCTGCAACGAGCGACACGAAGATGGCAGAAGATGCTGAGAACACTGGCTACATATTTCCCGAAGACCCGAATGAACTTGTTGATAGACTGACATTTGATCGCTTTGCAACATCATGGAGATTTCTCGCACATCAACGAGATAACCTCAATCATCAGTGAACTGAAGGTCAGGGATTATAACACATGATGTGATGAACTGCTTTCTACTGAAATTGTAATTACAAAATAATAATACTTAGTTATAAAATAATTTTTTTTTCTGTAATTTTGTGTTGTATCCTTTTTCCCCCTCACATCTTTAAAGTGGTTTTACGAGCACTCTTTAACTAAAGTACATATATACTCGTACATACAGAATATTAATAAAGACTTTAAGTATAAAAAATTCATGGATTGTGGACTGCATACAAAACACTAATGCAGTCGTCAAGTACAAATGTGTGTAGACAGTGGGGTGAATGAACGTTTTTTTATATGATGGATTGGGGGCAGACGACAAAAACACGGATTTATTATGGATTGATGATTGTTTGAAAGATTGGACGAAGTATTGAAATATTGATGGGAAGATTCGAAGATTAGAATATTGGTAGAAAAATTGGAAGATTTATGGAACGACTACGAGATTGATCAGATTGATGTAAATATTGCGAGATTAGTCGAAAGACTGATGGGAAGATTGCGAGATTTATCGAAAGATTGGATGAAATATCGAAAGATTAACGGAAAGATTGATATTGTTCGAAATATTGGAATAGTGAGGGAAATAATATTGATGGAAAGATTGTGATATTATTCAAAATATTGGAATAGTGATGGAAATATTGCAAAATATAGATGGAAAGTTTGGAAGATTGATGGAAATATAGCGAAAAATTGGAAATATTACAAGACTGACAGAAAGATTGGACGAAAGATTGAACAATTGATGGATTGATCAAAATATTAATTGAATGATTGGATGATTAATGAACTGGTTGTCAATAGTGAACAGAATACAAGACTGACTATCAGAGTTTCTCTCATGCATTCCTAGTCTCAAAGTTGGTATTTAAATTATTACCAAACAATGCCTATACAAGTGATAGATGCTGATCCATGTCATAATATATCATCATAATATACTCATGCAGGTGGTCGCTACTCATATGAAGGGGTTGGTTTAGTTGCTTATACATACATTAAAAAATCCGAGTAGCATACTTATAACTACAAAACGGTAGAGACAATGAATAATGTGCAGATTCCACCATTGTTAAACAATTAGACTTCAAGAGATGAGACCGGAAATGTAGTACCTGAATGAAAGACTTTTGCGTGGTTCTGCTTTACTATACGTACAATTCTGGTACAAATTTACAAGTGATAAAATAATTTTTGTGATTAATAGTATTTTTTAAAATTGAAAAATAAATACAGATTTTTGATTTGACATACCCTATGTCTATAAAAGCAATATGGCCGTCTGCTTTCAGAAACATACATATATGCTTGAATAATGAGTGGATGTAACTGGTGTGCACCTTCGGGTACATTCGATAATCCTAAGTTGAAGGCTTCCGAGCACCTTCTGAGTCAATCCCATTTAAAATACACTGCGCCAGAACGAATGTAATAAAAATACTGATATGGTTGTTGTGTTCCATTGGTGTAATAGTTTTTGAATAAATTGTAATGGACACAATCGCGCACAAATCTGTGTCTCACAGGAAACACCAGGGCAGTGGAAATGTTTTCGAATATTGCAACGAGTTTGTGTTGTGGCTTGATGCCCCTTGAAATTACTTGCATGAATGTGCTGTAACATCATATCGCGAGCATCACGCGGCACACACACGCCACAGGGGACCTGGTTGGCAGCTGTGCATCTCAAGGTGTCCATACACTACTCTCCACCCCACGAATGCTTGCTGTAGCACTCCACAATTTGGCGTCGAGCATTTAGGCGCTGCTGCTGTGCTTGTGTGACGTGGTGGTACACATCGCCCAAGTTCCAGCTCGGTTCCTCGGTGGTGGTAATGCTATTGCAGTTGGTGGTGACGTCATTCGGGCGACTTTCAGCAGAATTGTGTCCAATTCGTCTTCGCAGAGAGCAGTGTTAGATCGTCAGCCAGCTGACTGTCTGCCTCGTGTATATGTAAGACTTCGAAGTTGTAGGACTGCAGCAGTAGAGACCAGCATGCCGGCTTGCTGCAGGCCTCCCGTAAGAAATGTAATCATGCACGGTAGTTATGGTCAGTTCTTAAAGTGATGTGCTAATACCTCACGAAGGGGCGGCACTTCTTAAAAAAGCCCCCCACTACAGCCAAACATTCCCACTCGTTTATGTCATAGTGATTTTCAGTCGAGCCGAATTTTGCACATCTGCATTCAGTAACACGGTGCTCACCACTGTCACCGATCAAAAAACAACACACGTCCCTTCTTGTTCGAATCAACATACGCATGCATGAAGCACTTGCGAAACCTGTACTTAATTTCGCAGAATTAGCGAGCTGGTGACAGCATGTATGTAAAATGTGCATAGAGTTGGTGGTGTTCAGCAGGGCATGGTTTGTCCTCGCCAATTAGCTGCCCAGTAGTCCGTTATCAACCTACTATGCTACCTGCTTTTCGTGAAATTATCGTTATACGCAGATGAAAAGGAAAATTGTCAGATGTCTGGGTCTAACCGAGCCAGCGGAGAAAGGTGGCATCCTGCCAGGTAATATTGTTGCAAGTACTTTGGACTCTTCAAATTCTGACAGTTTACTAGTCAAAATGATTAATTTTTTTGATAGTGCCATTAGTCTTGAGGAACTGGCCGTGATAGGGGTTTGTAAGCAGGTTATGCAGGTTCCAGAAGCTTCTAGAGCAGAACAAATTGAATGCCTTTTCCGGAAGTACTGGAGGAACTGCTAGTAAAAACCAGAGAGTACCTTAACTGGCGACAGGATAAGGCCGTATCTTAAATACTGCAGAGAAATAGGGATGCTTTATCGTATAGGCCAAATTACGGTAGAACTACTAATGTGGCCTGCCACTACATTGATACAGGAGACACCAGGCCCATAAAGCAGCCAGCAAGATGACTGCCACTAGCATCGCATGAGGCAGTTGAGGAAATTCTGAAAGAAATAGCTGTGATAGAACCATCAGTTAGTCCATGGTGTCCCCCTCATTGTACTTGTCAAGAAGAAAGATGGTTGTCCAGGATTTTATGTAGATTATCACCAACTTAACAATGTGACAAAGAAAGACTCTTGTCTGTTTCTAAGGATAAACTACGCACTGAACATCCTAGCAGATTTTAACTGGTTTTCTACTTTGTACATGAACAGTGGGTACTGCCAGTACGAGGTGGCCCCAAAGGACCAAGACTGTATGTTGTGTTGCCTCCAAGGAAAAGGAATCTGGCAGTTCAAAGTTATGCCTTTTGGGCTGTGCAATGCCTCTGTCACCTTTGAATGCCTAATGTAGAAAGTCCTGCTTTTAGATATATGTCAGGTTTACCTACATGACGTGACAGGAAGGACATTTGAAGAACACATATCATGCTTAGACTCCGTATTCCACAAAGTGGTCACAGCCAACATTAAAATAGTTCTGAAGAAGTACCACCTTTTCCAAAAGAAAATTAATTAATTGGGACATGTAGTGTCTGCGCACAGAATTGAAACAGACTCCCAAAAGACCAAAGCCATAAGAAATTGGACAAAACCAACACTTGCGTATTACCATCAATTTGTACCTGGGTTGCCATGATCGCCAAGCCACTACATGAACTGACTGAGGCAAAAAGGAAATCTTAGTGGCTCACTGAGTGTGAAGTTACTTTTAGTAAGCTGAAGGGAATTCTGGTATCTCCCAGAGTCCTGGGATTCCTGAAAAGTGAGAGCAGATTTATTTTGGATACTGATGGTAGTGATGTAGGCACTGGAGCTGTGTTATATCATGTTCGGGAAGGGAAGGAGAGGCCACCATAATACTTCAGTAAGGTATTGCACAGGTCTGAGAGAAATTCCTGTGTTATGCAGAGAGAGCTTCTGACCATGGTGAAGGTAATTTCACACTTACACACCTGTACCTTTATGGCAGACATTTTATTCTAATAACTGACCATGCTTTATNGGTGAAGGTAATTTCACACTTACACACCTGTACCTTTATGGCAGACATTTTATTCTAATAACTGACCATGCTTTATTATGCTGGCTACTTAATTTCAAGAACCCCTGAGGTTCAGTGTATACAGCATCTTCAAGAATATGACGGCACAGTCTGGATGCCTTCACAGCAATGCAGATGCACTTTCTAGGAAACCATGTGAACCATTCTGTAATCACTGTGAATGTCAAGAAGAAAGAAGTGGTGAAACGCTGAAGGTAACATGCATTCAAGGTTCTGTACTTTGTAATGGGTCACCTACCTGGAGTGATGAGGGTATTAGGACAGATCAGCTAAATGATCCCACTTTGCAGCCATTACTAGAATGGAAAGAGATATCCTGCTTGAGCACAGCAGTCAAAACATACTGGGCACAATAGAATTCCCTCATACTGGAAAATGGCATAATTTATGGGAAGTGGGAAAGTAATGATGAAAAACACACATGCTTACAGTTAGTCGTTTCAGAATGCATTGTTCCCAAAGTCTTAAAAGAACTGCATAATGTGGCAGCCAGTGGGCACTTTGGTGGTAGCAAGACCCTCGACAGAATTTGACTGATATTATACAGACTTCGTTGCCAGGAGTACGTTGAGAAGTGGTGCCAATGTGTGATGCCTGCATGGCGAGGAAAGTCTCAAGGACAAGCGGACAACATCATATCCAGAAATACATGTTAGAACGCCATTCGAGAGGATGGCAGCAGATATTTTATGTCCCTTTCCTGTCNAACATCATATCCAGAAATACATGTTAGAACGCCATTCGAGAGGATGGCAGCAGATATTTTATGTCCCTTTCCTGTTACAGATATACGTAGTCAGATCTACTGGTGGCACAAGATTACTTTACTGAGTGGCCTGTTTCCGGCTCTCCACACCTCGACGTTAAGAGCCGCCCAAATCTCGTCACTCACAGAGTGGCCTGAGGTCATTACCCTCCCGAACCAAGAAGCACGCACTGTGGACGATACACTCATTGAAAACATCTTCTCAGTGTTTGGTGTGCTACTAGAAGTCCACTAGAAGTCCATTCCGGACAGGGAAGAAATTTTGAAGATGCCGTATTCCAGGATTTAACAAAGATTCTGGGGATGAGAAATAATAGAACTACAGCCTTACGCCCTAAGTCGGATGGAATGTTCGAGAGGCTAAAACTGCAATCTTGAGCAGTACCTGTCTATATTTGTTGCATAACAAAAAAGGACTGGGATTCAAAGGTGCCATTGTTTCTTCTTGCTTACCACTCAGCAGTTCACGAGTCCACAAGGGTAACGCCATCTAGGATACTGTTTGGACGACAGCTACGTCTCCCTAGTGTCCTGCTGTTTAGCCGTACAGAAGAGGGAGCTGCTTCCCCTGATTATGCCAGCAAACTAGTTAGCATTCATGATTTTGCTAGACAGCACCTCAGAATAAATAGTGACAGGCTGAAGATGCGGGATGACAGGAGAATGTAAGGTGAGATATTTCAAGAAGGAAAATTGGCGTGGCTGTACAACCCACAGAGGCAAAAGCTACAGAAATGTTGGGAAGGTTCCTACAGGATTCTGAAGATCTATGATGTGGTCCTTTGGATTTTTATAAAGGCTCTCAGGCAAAGCAGGATGTTTTCCATATTGAACGACTACCACTCTACGAAGGTCTGGATTTTGCAGTGTCTGTTCGGAACGAACATACTTGAAGAGAGGCATTGTTACGTGCTGTCTAACTTGCATTGCTTCATTTGACCTGTCCCGTGCGAGCGAAGGATGACAGAGTAGTAATGTGAGAAATCTGCTGCAATTTTTCAAAAGGCTTGCCGCCATGTGCTGCTGTGATAAGCCTACCACAACTCACGTTCTCCTGACTTTCAGAGGACTGAATTTCTGCAGTTATCTTAAAGAATGTTCCGATTCATTGCCCTTGCCTCTTTCAGCTAGACTCAGGGTGTGGGGAACCTTCCAGATCGGGCCACAGAGAATATTTAAGCCACGATGGGTCTCTATGCCGACAGCTTTGAGAGTTCTGAGAGTTTGGATGATTGCATGACATTAAGTTCACATGTGTGCGAAGACAACGAAGTGACGAACTAGCAGAGCATTAAGTGGTGGCACCAGTGACCAATGGGAGTGAAGTCTGTGGACTGCAAGTATAGGTGCAGCTGAGAGTGAGACCATCAGGCAGGACTACTTAACTGAGTGCGTGAGTCTAAGACAATTGGAATGATGGCATACAGACTAAACATGTGTAAATAATTATTGCAAATTAAGTGACTACAACCAGTTTAGAGACATTGAGAATGACTAATTATAACTGAGATAGAAATTATATTTTGTACACACTTAGAATTAAGAGTAATAGTGGAAATAGATAGTCTAATGTTGTAAATAATAGCTGTGTGAATAAATTAAAAATAAAATTTGGTTCTTTTATTTTTATTAAGACTTCCTTCCCTCACGAACTTGGATACGCCCCTCTGGCGTTCTGCAACAGTATGTTCCAAAAAAATAACTTTGGCTTTACCTATGTGGTATTTGTGATTGGTGCACATCCAGCCATTTATGGCTAGTTTTTCTAGTACTAAGGTGAGATGGAGTGTGTGGTTTTCCCACGTTTTTGACCAAATAACGGCATTGTCCAGGTAGTCGAGGGTAAACTCTCACACCAGGCCATCGAGCACTCTAACCATCATAGATTGGAATGTAAACAGGGTGCACTTTAAGCCAAAAGACATTGCACAAGATTGGAAATAACCGCTTGTCTGGCAGGGTGAATACTGTTTAGTGCTTATTTTCTTCTTTGATTAGGACTTGCCATTTTTAACCGACAAAAATTTTTTCTTTACCTAGAATGTTGTAAGCATCCTTAACCCTAACTTATGGTGTAGGTGTAGTTTTGGTGATTACACCGATATGATGAAATTCTACACAGTACCTCTGTGTTCCATCTTTCTTGGGTACTAACGGTATCGTGGAATTATACCAGCTTTCCGTGTGTTCTATTATGCCATCAGATATCATTTCATGTAACTGCTCCTTAATGATTTTGTTTTGGTGCTATAGGTAACTGCAAGGTAAAGGATGAAGAGGTTGCTGATGTACTGTTTCTGTTGCATATTCTGTTCGTTTGTGCATCTCATACGATCATCTATAGCAAATGCATGTCACATCGCTCTTCTAGAACCTTCTGTACTGCAACACTGCAAGCTGGCGGGGACATTGTGGTCTAGAGCCTCCAGATGTACACTTTGAGCACTGTTCGTAAGACGGGGATCTATGTTATACACAGGACAGTTATGCTTGTCTTCCATATCGTTTCACCACTACCGATTGTGGTTGGCAACTGAACGTTTTCATTACAAGGTTGCAAAATTCTAAGAGCAACAAAACATGACCTGCCAAAATTGTGCGAAGCAGCTGTATCAACAAGTACTGATGTGGACCACTCCTGCGTGGTCTGGCACGGCCACTGTCATCACGTCAATGGCCCACAGTCTCTGCACCAGTGCGACCCGTGGAACACGCACATCGTGTGTCCCGACGCGTATCCGCATCTTTCACTTAAGAGCAGGTCATGACCCGATATCGAGTGATCAAACTGTGTGCCTGTGGTGTTCCTAAGAGAGATCTGTGTAATTAGAATAGGAATCAAGTGTTAGAATGTGCAATAAATAGCATTAGAATTTATCGCCTACTGGCAAAATGATTGTGAAATTCGCCCCTAGGAGATTGCGAAGTAATCGCAGAATAAAAGCACGCCACGTGCATATTTAATGAGGTGTAGAGTAGCAAGGCTAGGGTATTTGAAGTGTTCTATATCATTTTCCGAGTGAAATTGTGTCTAACCAAGCCAATTAGTGACATGGGAAATAATTAGTCTTTCTTTCAACCTGATCGTTCCGGTCTTAGAGTGCCCCAAAACTTAACACAGCCANTGACATGGGAAATAATTAGTCTTTCTTTCAACCTGATCGTTCCGGTCTTAGAGTGCCCCAAAACTTAACACAGCCATGTGGTCTCTCAGCAGTGGCACCAGCGTCCACGCTGGCCTGCTTCCAGTCCCTGCCAGGATTTGCAGGCCTGCAGAAAGATCCTTCGGCCTTCCTACACGATTGCACGAGTCGGTTGCAGCATTACAGTGTAGAAGAAGAAGACTGGCCGAACTGTGTAGGAGACTGTCAGTGGTAGCACAACATTGTGCATTACAGCATAATTCGCAATGCCTTCAAGTACCGTTTTGCGGGTACATTCACGTGTCTACAGGCGCGCAGCCGCATTATCCTGGAAAACCAAAAGCCCGATGAGCTCTTGTCTACTTTTNTACATTCACGTGTCTACAGGCGCGCAGCCGCATTATCCTGGAAAACCAAAAGCCCGATGAGCTCTTGTCTACTTTTGCCAAGCAGAAAATCAATTTAGTGCGGACGTACCATGCTCACATGTCAATGAAGGAGGTATTGGAAGCAGCGGCCGGAACTGTACGACAGGAATTCTGCGGCGCGCTAGCCCCACTCATCCATTATGCGCATTACCCAGTGGATGACTTCATGCACTCTATAGTGATTTTTGAACAAACTTCTGCATCAACACCTGTGCCACCACGTCGCAACTCTTCACACTTGCGTGGGTACCGAGAAGACGAGGCAAAAGCGGGCCCGGTTGTAAGGGAAACAAACTCCAAAGACACCGAAAAAATTTCAAAACTGCCAAAAACCTCATCACCTAGTGACGGACCTGGTACGGAGAAAAAAGGACTAAGGGACCCAATTAAAACCCGCTCAGGACGTGGATCGCCGCTGTCTGCCTGCCGTTTCTGCGACGGCCAACGCATGCACTGGCATGATGAGTGTCCGAACCACTCTAAATGGCCGCATGACTGAAAGCCAAAAACGGGAAATGACAGGAGGGGGTAGAGCAGCCGGACATCACCTACCCCCAGGAAATCTGTGTTGATCCTGGACAGACTCCACAACAGGTATTAATCTCTCAAATTTGCAGTAAAAAAAATCAAGTCATCCACATTCCCGTCATTTTAAATAATCAACAGTGCCACGCCTTAATTGATATCGCAGCTTCTCATAATTTTGTACATGTAAACTGGGTAGATATGTGCAAAATAAAACCAGCAAACCAAACCGTTCAGCTAGCTACAAAAACTCATACCGGTGAAACCATAGGGGAAGTGAAAATAACAGTGCGCATTAGGGACACTGAAACGACCACAACAGAAATACTCAGAATACCATGGCTAATGGAGCAAAATACCGCTGTGGAACCCGCTGCTAGGCGAATCCATTTCGGCCAAAAGGAATGCTGGTCTGTTTACAACATGAACCCACAAACCACACGTGTCGCTGGACGAGCTAGACCACGCCGTACGGCCCACCTATTGTGATGTTATACAGAGCCTGCTCAACGAACGCCGTGACATTTTCGCCGCTGCTGACCCCTTGCATCACAATAACATGGCAGAACATTGAATTCCACTAACAGAGTAAAAACCAGTGTACAATAAACCCCACAAATATCAGCCTCACCAACACCGTATAATCAAAGAGCAGATTCAAGAAATGCTGGACAAAATTATCATTGCGCCCACTGACAGCGCTTTCAATTCCGCCATAACTTTAGCTACGAAAAAAGATGGAACCCATAGGTTGTAGTGACGCAATATTCATAATTTTTCGGGACATGGGTGTAAAATTCTTTCGTGTGTTTGAAGCTTTGGAAAGCTTCGTAAATTTTATCGGATTCAAGTTTAAAGCCGTGGTGGCTCGTTTCCCGTGTTTATCAGGCAGATGTGTGCGTTTGTAGGTTAATGGGCGGACGTCTGCTGTTTACGTTTTATCAGGAGTCCGGTTACAGTTTTCGTTTCGAACTTTGGTTTTTTGGGAAGCGTCAGCATTAATTAGATTAGTTCGTTTCTGTGGATCAGGCAACGTCGACAAGTTTTAGTTCCTCCAGCACATTTTCAGGCAACGTCAACAAGTTCTTGTTGTACGAGAGGTTAGTTTCTGTTGACGGCGCAGGATTAGTTTGTGCAGTCAATTACGATAACGTTGTGGAGAGCGTGCGTGACCAGACCGTTATCTCAGGAGAGGGGGGTGATAGGCAGCACAAAAAGAGGCGTCTGTCTATCGCCCTTAGAGCAGTCTTTTTGAAGTCAGTCGTCGGAAGAAGGTACTTCGGGGCAGTCGCCCGTGACGGCAGGTCAGAACAGTAGTCGTCGTAGTACAATGATAGTCTAGATTGCGTCGTGTGTGACGTGAACCGCCACATCGGCCACTAGACTTTATTATTTTATTTCTCTGCCGGTGTGGGAGGTAGCCGCATATGATATTTATTTTTATGCAAGTTTTGAGACAATAACCNTCTGTGAACTATGTGGCTGAATGTTAAATAAATAAATAAATATATATATATATATATATATATATATCAAACTAATCTGGAACTTCTTTCTTAAGTAACTAGCGTCCCATTAACTGAGTCTCGTGTTTCTACCTTCTGATCTAGTCGAGGGCAAGCTGTGGCAACGTAAATATTCGGCAGTGTAACAAGTGCCGAACGTTAACAACATGGCGCCTAACCTGTGAGGCTGTAATATTTTAAATATAACGTAAACGTAACAAAGGCGGAACTTTACAAGGACTTGCAATGACTTCAAGCCTCTCAACCTCATTGCTGAAAATGCTCCACCATCGTTCATAAATGTTAGACGTGCTCAGCAGCCCTGGCCGCGCGAAAATTCTGACATCACTGGAGCTCCGCAGCGGTTACTGGCAGATACCAGTAAAACACGAAGACTGGCACACCACAGCATCCACCGCTCCAGATGGACGTCTCATCCAGTTCCAGGCCATGCCTTTTCGCCTGAAAATTGCTCCAGCTANAACATCATATCCAGAAATACATGTTAGAACGCCATTCGAGAGGATGGCAGCAGATATTTTATGTCCCTTTCCTGTCACAGATATAGGTAGTCAGATCTACTGGTGGCACAAGATTACTTTACTGAGTGGCCTGTTTCCGGCTCTCCACACCTCGACGTTAAGAGCCACNCCTTTCCTGTCACAGATATAGGTAGTCAGATCTACTGGTGGCACAAGATTACTTTACTGAGTGGCCTGTTTCCGGCTCTCCACACCTCGACGTTAAGAGCCACCCAAATCTCGTCACTCACAGAGTGGCCTGAGGTCATTACCCTCCCGAACCAAGAAGCACGCACTGTGGACGATACACTAATTGAAAACATCTTCTCAGTGTTTGGTGTGCTACTAGAAGTCCACTAGAAGTCCATTCCGGACAGTGAAGAAATTTTGAAGATGCCGTATTCCAGGATTTAACAAAGATTCTGGGGATGATAAATAATAGAACTACAGCCTTACGCCCTAAGTCGGATGGAATGTTCGAGAGGCTAAAACTGCAATCTTAAGCAGTACCTGTCTATATTTGTTGCACAACAAAAAAGGACTGGGATTCAAAGGTGCCATTGTTTCTTCTTGCTTGCCACTCAGCAGTTCACGAGTCCACAAGGGTAACGCCATCTAGGATACTGTTTGGACGATAGCGACGTCTCCCTAGTGTCCTGCTGTTTGGCCGTACAGAAGAGGGAGCTGCTGCCCCTGATTATGCCAGCAAACTAGTTAACATTCATGATTTTGCTAGACAGCACCTCAGAATAAATAGTGACAGGCTGAAGATGCGGGATGACAGGAGAATGTAAGGTGAGATATTTCAAGAAGGAAAATTGGCGTGGCTGTACAACCCACAGAGGCAAAAGCTACAGAAATGTTGGGAAGGTTCCTACAGGGCTCTGAAGATCAATGATGTGGTCCTTTGGATTTTTATAACGGCTCTCAGGCGAAGCAGGAGGTTTTCCATATCGACCGACTAACTCTACGAAAGTCTGGATGTTGCAGTGTCTATTCGGGACGAACATACTTGAAGAGAGGCATTGTTACGTGCTCTCTAATTTGCATTGCTTCATTTGACCTGTCCCGTGCAAGCGAAGGATGACAGAGCAGTAATGTGAGAAATCTGCTGCAATTTTTCAAATGGCTTGCCGCCATGTGCTGCTATGATAAGCCTACCACAACTCACGTTCTTTTGCAGTTATCTTAAAGAATGTTCTGATTCATTGCCCTTGCCTCTTTCAGCTAGACGCAGGGTGTGTGGAACCTTCCAGATCGGGCCACAGAGACTATTTAAGCCACGACGGGTTTCTGTGCAGACAGTTTTGAGAGTTCTGAGAGTTTGCAAGTTTGGATGATTGCACGAAATTAAGTTCACAGGTGTGCGAAGACAACGAAGTGACGAACTACCAGAGCATTAAGTGGTGGCACCAGTGACCAATGGGAGTGAAGTCTGTGGACTGCACGTATCGGTGCAGCTGAGAGTGAGACCATCAGGCAGGACTACTTAACTGGGTGCGTGAGTCTAAGACAATTGGAATGATGGCATACAGACTAAACATGCGTAAATAATGATTGCAAATTAAGTGACTACAACCAGTTTAGACTTTGAGAATGACTAATTATAACTGAGATAGAAATTATATTTTGTACACACTTAGAATGAAGAGTAATAGTGGAAATAGATAGTCTAATGTTGTAAATAATAGCTGTGTGAATAAATTAAAAATAAAATTTGGTTCTTTTATTTTTATTAAGACTTCCTTCCCTCACAAACTCGGATACGCCCCTCTGGCGTTCTGCAACAGTATGTTCCAAAAAATTAACTTTGGCTTTACCTATGTGACCTTTGTGATTGGTGCACATCCAGCCATTTATGGCTAGTTTTTCTAGTACTAAGGTGAGATGGAGTGTGTGGTTTTCCCACGTTTTTGACCAAATAACGACATTGTCCAGGTAGTCGAGTGTAAACTTCCACACCAGGCCATCGAGCACTCTAACCATCATATATTGAAATGTAGACAGGGTGCACTTTAAGCCGAAAGACATTGCACAAGATTGGAAATAACCGCTTGTCTGGCAGGGTGAATGCTGTTTAATGCCTATCTTCTTCTTTGATTAGGACTTGCCATTTGCCACCGACAAAATTTTTTTCTTTACCTAGAATGTTGTAAGCGTCCTTAACCCTAACTTATGGTGGAGGTGTAGTTTTGGTGATTACACCGATATGCCGAAAAACTACACAGTACCTCTGTGTTCCATCCTTCTTGGGTACTAACAGTATCGTGGAATTATACCAGCTTTCCGTGTGTTCTATGATGCCATCAGATATCATTTCTTGTAACTGTCCTTAATGATTTTGTTTTGGTGCTATAGGTAGCTGCAGGGTAAAGGATGAAGAGGTTGCTGATGTACTGTTTCCTTTGCATATTCTGTTCGTTTGTGCATCTCATACGATCATCTATAGCAAATGCATGTCACATCGCTCATCTAGAACCTTCTGTAACACAACACTGCAAGCTGGCAGGGACATTGTGGTCTAGAGCCTCCAGATTTACTCTGAGCACTGTTCGCAAGGCGGGGATCTATGTTATACACAGGACAGTTATGTTTGTCTTCCACATCGTTTCACCACTACCGATTGTGGTTGGCAACTGAACGTTTTCATTACAAGGTTGCAAAATTCTAAGAGCAATAAAACATGACCTGCCAAAATTGTGCGAAGCAGCTGTATCAACAAGTACTGATGTGGACCACTCCTGCATGGTCTGGCACGGCCACTGTCATCTCGTCATTGGCCCACAGTCTCTGCACCAGTGCGACCCGTGGAACACGCACGTCGTGTGTCCCAACACGTGTCTGCATCTTTCACTTAATAATGGGTTATGACCCGATATCGAGTGATTAAACCGTGTGCCTGTGGTGTTCCTAGAGAGATCTGTGTAATTAGAATAGGAATCAAGTGTTAGAATGTGTAATAAATAGCATTAGAATTTATCGCCTATGGGCAAATGCTAGTGAAATTTGCCCTTAGGAGAATAAATGCAAGCCACGTGCATATTTAATGAGGTGTAGAGTAGCAAGGCTAGGGTATTTGAAGTGTTCTATATAATTTTCCGAGTGAAATTGTGTCTAACCAAGCCAATTAATGACATGGGAAATAATTAGTCTTTCTTTCAACCTGATCGTTCCGGTCTTAGAGTGCCCCAAAACTTAACACAGCCATGTGGTCTCTCAGCAGTGGCACCAGCGTCCACGCTGGCCTGCTTCCAGTCCCTGCCAGGATTTGCAGGCCTGCAGAACGATCCTTCGGCCTTCCTACACGATTGCACGAGTCGGTTGCAGCATTACAGTGTAGAAGAAGAAGACTGGCCGAACTGTGTAGGAGACTGTCAGTGGTAGCACAACATTGTGCATTACAGCATAATTCGCAATGCCTTCAAGTACCGTTTTGCGGGTACATTCACGTGTCTACAGGCGCGCAGCCGCATTATCCTGGAAAACCAAAAGCCCGATGAGCTCTTGTCTACTTTGACCACGCAGAAAATCAATTTAGTGCGGACGTACCATGCTCGCATGTCAATGAAGGAGGTATTGGAAGCAGCGACCGGAACAGTGCGACAGGAATTCTGCGGCGCGCTAGCCCCACTCATCCATTTTGCGCATTACCCAGTGGATGACTTCATGCGCTCTATAGTGATTTTAGAACAAACTTCTGCATCAACACCTGTGCCACCGCGTCACAACTCTGCACACCAGCGTCGGTACCGAGAAGACGAGGCAAAAGGGGGCTCTGTTGTAAGGGAAACAAACTCCAAAGACACAGAAAAAATTTCAAAACTGCCAAAAAAACCTCATTACCTAGTGACGGACCTGGTCCGGAGAAAAAAGGACTAAGGGAACCAATTAAAACCCGCTCAGGACATGGATCGCCGCTGTCTGCCTGCCGTTTCTGCGACGGCCAACGCATGCACTGGCATGATGAGTGTCCGAACCACCCTAAATGGCCGCATGACTGAAAGCCAAAAACGGGAAATGACAGGAGGGGGTAGAGCGGCCGGACATCACCTACCACCAGGAAATCTGTGTTGATCCTGGACAGACTGCACAACAGGTATTAATCTCTCAAATTTGCAGTAACAGAAATCAAGTCATCCACATTCCAGTCATTTTAAATAATCAACAGTGCCACGCCTTAATTGATATCGCAGCTTCTCATATTTTTGTACATGTAAACTTGGTAGATATGTGCAAAATAAAACCAGCAAACCCAACTGTTCAGCTAGCTACAAAAACTCATACCGCTGAAACCATAGGGGAAGTGAAAATAACAGTGCGCATTAGGGACACTGAAACGACCACAACAGAAATACTCAGCATACCATGGCTAATGGAGCAAAATACCGCTGTGGAACCCGCTGCTAGGCGAATCCATTTCGGCCAAAAGGAATGCTGGTCTGTTTACAACATGAACCCACAAACCACACGTGTCGCTGGACGAGCTAGACCACGCCGTACGGCCCACCTATCGTGATGTCATACAACACCTGCTCAATGAACGCCGTGACATTTACGTAGCTGCTGATCCCTTGCATCACAATAACACGGCAGAACATTGAATTCCACTAACAGAGTCAAAACCAGTGTACAATAAACCCCACAAATATCAGCCTCACCAACACCGTATAATCAAAGAGCAGATTCAAGAAATGCTGGACAAATTTATCATTGCGCCCACTGACAGTGCTTTCAATTCCGCCATAACTTTAGCTACGAAAAAAAAGATGGAACCCGTAGGTTTTGCAATGACTTCAGACCTCTCAACCTCATTGCTGAAAATGCTCCACCATCGTTCATAAATGTTAGACGTGCTCAGCAGCTCTGGCCGCGCGAAAATTCTGGCATCACTGGAGCTCCGCAGCGGTTACTGGCAGATACCAGTAAAACACGAAGACTGGCACACAACAGCATCCACCGCTCCAGATGGACGTCTCATCCAGTTCCAGGCCATGCCTTTTCGCCTGAAAATTGCTCCAGCTANACAGCATCCACCGCTCCAGATGGACGTCTCATCCAGTTCCAGGCCATGCCTTTTCGCCTGAAAATTGCTCCAGCTACATTCCAGGCAATTATGGTGCAGGTGCTCGACGGCTACATAGGTGAGTTTACGATGGCTTATCTTGATGATATGGCCCAAGTCATGGGACGACCACGTTCGTCAATTGTCACTCGNTAGGTGAGTTTACGATGGCTTATCTTGATGATATGGCCCAAGTCATGGGACGACCACGTTCGTCAATTGTCACTCGTACTTGAATGCCTCACTACTAACCGTCTCACTTGTGCCAACAAAAGTGTCACGCAAAGCGTGCACCCACTCACGCTGCCTACATAGTGTGCCACCGCCAGACCAGGTCGACTATGTACACCAGCTCACTCCAAGCTAAGGCACACCCACAATAATAAGCCGATAAGGCCACCCAGCATTCTCGGCCTGAACCCGCATGAAAGAATCCCCCCTCCCCCTGTAGACTGGGTGATACGTCGCATCATTGCTATCACACATCAGGCTGATATAGCTTCTGGCTTGGATTGGGCAGCAGTCCGCGTGCCTACCCTGTCCTACCGTTTTCCGGTGGGGATGACCTTGCCCGGGCAATCACTATGCCGGTGATATTTCTGGCTGGGACAGTTGCTTTTTAGTCTTGTCCCACAACTTTCCACCATTTTTGATTACTGATGGGGTACACGTTGGTGGCAATCTATGTCCGGAGTCCATGTCTGTTTTACGTGGCACGTCACTTTGTCATGGCATATCAAACCGTCAATTACTAGGGACTTGCCCTACAAATGAGGGCACGCTGTCTTCCTTTCCTAGGGACTGGACTGAAGCTTATATGCCCTTCCTGCTGGAGTGAGCTACATCATGCGGAATGGGGTTGTAAGNAGGTGAGTTTACGATGGCTTATCTTGATGATATGGCCCAAGTCATGGGACGACCACGTTCGTCAATTGTCACTCGCACTTGAATGCCTCACTACTAACCATCTCACTTGTGCCAACAAAAGTGTCACGCAAAGCGTGCACCCACTCACGCTGCCTACATAGTGTGCCACCGCCCGACCAGGTTGACTGTACACCAGCTCCCTCCGAGTTAAGGCACACCCACAATAATAAGCCGATAAGGCCACCCAGGGTTCTCGGTCTGAACCTGCATGAAAGAACCCTCCCTCCTTCAATAGACTAGGTGACGCATCGCATCATTGCTGTCACACATCAGGCTGATATAGCTTCTGGCTTGGATTGGGCAGAAGTCCGCGTGCCTACCCTGTCCTACCGTTTTCCGGTGGGGGTGACCTTGCCCGGGCAATCACTATGCCGGTGATATTTCTGGCTGGGACAGTTTCTTTTTAGTCTTGTCCCACAATTTCCCACCATTTTTTATTACTGATGTGGTACACGTTGGTGGCAATCTATGTCCGGAGTCCAAATCTGTTTTACGCGGCACGTCACTGTTGTCATGGCATATCAAACCGTCAATTACTAGGGACTTGCCCTACAAATGAGGGCATGCTGTCTTCCTTTCCTAGGGACTGAACTGAAACTTATATGCCCTTCCTGCTGGAGTGAGCTACATCATGCGGAATGGGGTTGTAAGACACCCAGGGCATGGCCTCTTCTCCCTACTCATGGACGCACGCGGCTGGGGGGTTACAGGTGGTGAGTCGGCTGCTGGAGACTAGAGGTGCGTTTGCTGCAGGTTGTGTCACTACTCATTCAGTAGAAATGAATTGGGTGAGACAGGGCAAACCAGCTCTGTAGATGTGCATGAAGGGGGAGGGGGTTTTGCGATGCCAACGAGAAGGCTTGTGAAGCAGTAATTTATGTTCGTTGCATGAAGTATGACTGGAACACCCAGGTCCATCTGCTGGTTGCAAAGTCTGGAGTGGTAAAAGTGAAAACAGTTTCCACTGAGAAGCTCGAAACTGCGTATGGCATTGCTACTGAGTAGACTAGGGCAGCATATCAGGAAGCTTAGGAGTCGAAGTTGCTAAGTTGGTGTTTCATGGTTGGACAGACTCTATGGTAGTCCGCGTGTGGTTGCGACTGTTGCCTCACAGGTTGAAAACTTTCGTAGCCAATCGAGTCTCAGAAATTCAGTCTATTTTACACTCCAGTTCATGGAGTCACGTTCTATCGAAGCACAATCCTGCAGACATAGCTTCACGAGGTTCTTTTCCAGACCACTCGCTTAAAGGTCCTACTCAGTTCACAGGTCTTAGCTGCCTAGCTCAGGCATTTTGGCTATTATACGAACATGGCAAACAAGACTCGCTCCCGGAGTTGAAGCCTCCTTTGACTAATGTACTGATGGGGCATCACACACACATGAAATCCTCAGAAGATCCATTAGGCCTCAGAAGGAATGTCATTTCTAATGAAACTTCAACATGTAACAACATGCGTGTTGAGGGCAAAGGGAGCCTTTGGGCGTTCACCACCTCCTTTAAATGAATGCATGACAGTCGATGAAATGGGACATGCCTTGGCAACCTTAATCAAGTTTGTGAAGGCTTTCTTCTGGTTCCACGTGAAAATTGCAGCTCTGAAAAAANAACCTTAATCAAGTTTGTGAAGGCTTTCTTCTGGTTCCACGTGGAAATTGCAGCTCTGAAAAAAGAAGTGAAGTGTGTCCAAAGCTCACACAGTCATTGGCACCATTCCTGGACTCAGATGGAGTTGTCAGGGTGGGCGGGCGACTGCAGTGTGCCCCAGTTCCACACTACAGCAAACGTCTGATATGCCTCTTAAGCAGAGAAAACTTTGTAAGTTAATTGTCAGCCACTACCATGTGAACAATCTACAGCCACGATCCAGTACAGTGGATTCTCTATCCATCGTTTCTCAGGGGGAATGACAAAAAATTTCAATACATGTTAACTTCCAACAAATGTGGGCATGAAATGCATCTAAATCTAAAATGGNTCTGATATGCCTCTTAAGCAGAGAAAACTTTGTAAGTTAATTGTCAGCCACTACCATGTGAACAATCTACAGCCAAGATCCAGTACAGTGGATTCTCTATCAATCGTTTCTCAGNGCCACTACCATGTGAACAATCTACAGCCAAGATCCAGTACAGTGGATTCTCTATCAATCGTTTCTCAGGGGAATGACAAAAAATTTCAATACATGTTAACTTCCAACAAATGTGGGCATGAAATGCATCTAAATCTAAAATGGGTCCACAGAATATATTCCCTGGATGCAAACTTTCAATTCATCTACATAGAGGTTTAAGTTCACCAACCCCTATGATGGGTATACTACAAAGGTCAGGTTTCAACAAATAATGCCATTCAGATTGGTTGCAATTGACTTTCGGGGACCCCTTCCTACTTACTACACCAGTCGTAAAACAACAAATGACAGCTGTAAAGGTTTACATGTGTGTGTTTATTTACACGACTACGGAGGTGGTGCATTTAGAACTCATGATGGACCTCTTAGCTGCTGCATTTCTACCCGTGCTAAATCGATTTGTCTCTCCAAGGGCAATTCCATCATTAGTGTCCTCTGACAATGGTACAAATCTGGCAGGAGCACACAACTATTTGAAAGTTTACCGCTCCTTACTTCAGAGCGACAAATGGGCAAGACATGGTTAACGAATCGGCACCGAGCAGCATTTCAGTTTGCTTGTAAGTCCTCACTTTGGTGGTCTCTGGGAGGCTGCGATCTAGAGCACTAAGCAACACCTGAAGCGAGTTGTGCGTAAAGAACTGGCAACACTACTGGCGCAGGCTTCAGCAGCGCTGAACTCACGGCCACTGTGCGTGCTCTCCAATGACCCGCACGAGTATGACATGCCAATACTACTGGCGCAGGCATCAGCAGCGCTGAACTCACGGCCACTGTGTGCTCTCCACTGACCCGCACGAGTATGACATGCCAACACTACTGGCGCAGGCATCAGCAGCGCTGAACTCACGGCCACTGTACGTGCTCTCCACTGACCCGCACGAGTATGACATGCCAACACCCACACACTTCCTAGTTCTGGAACCTCTCGTGGCATTATCAGACCATGATTCAACAAAGTTGCCTATGAATGGACTGGACAGATGGCAACTAGACACCCAGCTCCAGCAACAGACCTACAAGATATGGTCTTCTGCACCAAGTGAACAAAGACTGCGCCCAACACCCAGGCTGGGCNAATAATGCCATTCAGATTGGTTGCAATTGACTTTCGGGGACCCCTTCCTACTTACTACACCAGTCGTAAAACAACACATGACAGCTGTAAAGGTTTACATGTGTGTGTGTTTATTTAGACGACTACGGAGGTGGTGCATTTAGAACTCATGATGGACCTCTCAGCTGCTGCATTTCTACCCGTGCTAAATCGATTTGTCTCTCCGAGGGCAATTCCATCATTAGTGTCCTCTGACAATTGTACAAATCTGGCAGGAGCACACAACTATTTGAAAGTTTACCGTTCCTTACTTCAGAGCGACAAATGGGCAAGACATGGTTAACGAATCGGCACCGAGCAGCATTTCAGTTTGCTTGTAAGACCTCACTTTGGTGGTCTCTGGGAGGCTGCGATCTAGAGCACTAAGCAACACCTGAAGCGAGTTGTGGGTAAAGAACTGGCAACACTACTGGCGCAGGCATCAGCAGTGCTGAACTCACGGCCACTGTGCGTGCTCTCCTCTGACCCGCACGAGTACGACATGCCAACACCCACACACTTCCTTGTTCGTGAACCTCTTGTGGCATTATTAGACAAAGTTGCCTACGAATGGACTGGACAGATGGCAACTAGACACCCAGCTCCAGCAACAGACCTACAAGATATAGTCTTCTGCACCAAGTGAACCAAGACTGCGCCCAACACACACGCTGGACAGCTGGTTCTCCTGAAGGACTCGAATTCGCCACCCCTGAAATGGAAAACTGCTCGTATCACTGCGGTTCATCCAGGTCAAGATGGAGTGGTCAGAGTTGTGACACTTCAACTTCACCCATTCAGTCAGGAGGATTTGCCACCTGCCTGTGGACTAGTGTTTTCACTGGCACAATACTTTTATCCGACCCTCTCTCTCCTGCATCCATCCATCCCTCCTACTCTTTCTCACCATCCATCCATCCCTCCCACTCTTTCTCACCATCCATCCATCCCATTCTTTCTTACCATCCATCNCAACTTCACCCATTCAGTCAGGAGGATTTGCCACCTGCCTGTGGACTAGTGTTTTCACTGGCACAATACTTTTATACGTCCCTCTCTATCTCCCCATCCATCCATCCCTACTCTTTCTTACCATCCATCCATCCATCCCTCATCCCCATTTTTTTTTTGTTGTGAAAATGTGCTATTTTTGGCAGGCGGATTGTTGGATATATACCATGCGACACTTAACATTTTTGTAATGAACTGCAAATTTGAATTCAAAGTCCTTCATATTGGATGAAAAACCACGGTGCCGTTAAGATGATTATTGTACCACATTGCTAACCTACTGCTTTGATTGTTATTCAAGATATTTGGCATTTGAATGACCCTGATAGTCAAACTGTACTGCAAGTTTAAATTTCCAGCATTGGTCAGAGTTTCCTCTTCTTCCAGACCAAGNCAAACTGTACTGCAAGTTTAAATTTCCAGCATTGGTCAGAGTTTCCTCTTCTTCCAGACCAAGCCACCCTGCCACGGCTGCTCCAAGGTCAGAGTCACTACAACTCATCCACAAACAGGAGGTGAGAGAGAAGCATCTTCTTACAAGGGCAGGTTGCCCCAGCTATGTCAAGTGCAAGTGGGTCGGGGCTGATGACATCCCCAAAGGTAGGTGGTAGTTCTGAATGCAAAACTTAGTTTCAAAAACTGCATTACAGTGTAACCCCCTTTTTTTTTTTACAAACTCTTAACTTTACACTTTCCTGTATTCACCCATTTTCTCTGGTCTCATATAATGATAACAAAACATAAGACTTGCTTCTTTTTACACTTTCGTGCATTTGACTACAATTTTACTCTGTCCCTTGATGAGTATAATAAACTCACAAATGAAAAATGTATACTGAACAACAATTAATACATATGCAAATGTTAGTTAGGATGGGTCCATTTAAATTTTAGAGTTCAGAGAATTCCAAATACACAGATTAAAACCGGTTACTTTCCAAAATTTAAATGGAAATATCAGCTGAAATGTAAAGACGTGTGATGTTTACTTAAAGCATTCAAAACAGCATTAATGAATACAATTACCAGCCAAAAATACAAAATAATTTGATAATATCTGACCAATTTTAATGAGCATCGTATGAGCAACGTATGTTAAAATGACAGCCTGACATTAGTTGTTTTAAAATTTCAATACATTTGTAAACAACCTCACAACAGCAAACACTTGATATTTATATGCACTCATATACTTAACAATAATTCTTGATAACACTTTAGTCTTTTTAAGCAAATAACATGCAATGTTACTTTTTTTTTTTTGCTGTGCAGTTTACAACATGGCCTTCATGTGATTTTATAATTAAAAACGTGTGCTGTAATTTTTCATAAAACTTAGCATTGTAGCTGCATTGCATTTTTTTGTCCACAGTGTCAGTTTTACGAAATAGGCATAATTCAAAATTGCTATTCACTTTGTGAAGAAAGTCAGAGGATCACATATTCAGACACAAAAACATATTAATAAATCTGAGGTCTGTAGACTATGAGCACCAGCAATGTGATTTCCACCAGTGCTGCCACTGCGACAGTAGTTTTACTGGGTGCAGATTCGAAAACACACATTTGATTTGTCTCAAAAACATTCACACCAACGTGAGATACAATAATGCAATTATTACAATGCAGGCTCTGCATTCTGCTTTGACAAATTTGATAAAAAAAAATATTTTTTTTAAGATGAGGTTATAAATGTGTTCCATTAATTGTGCACGACCAAAACTCAGTACTTTAATTTTACATGACTTTTTTATGCTGGGATTGGTTGTCTATTGTATATATGATATTTAAGTATGTGGCTTCAAAATAAATGTTATGAAACATTACAGATCTCCGCAAAAAGCCATCAATTTAAGTAAACCACATTTAAATACTTAGAGACAGCTGTAAAGGACTGCTATGGTTTGTCACCATCATACTGTTAATATCATGCATGTATACTTGCATAAAACCTTGAATAATATTGTAGGTTACCTTGGAGAGGAAAAAAATTAGTTTAACACTTTCATAAACCTGTGCTATGTTGGAAATGCATTGCAGTATTTAAGCTCTCTTAGAAATTTCAGCAATAAGAGACATGTAACAAACTGAGAATCTACTAAAAAATAGGTACTGGAACTAAACCCTTACTCATTAAAATCAAATACTCTGCCTTCAACTTAATCTTCTAGAAAATGAACAAAATATATTCCAGTTTGTTTTGTATACCATATGGGGTCCCAGTGAAATTCCTACATGGTAATTAAGACTAAAAATGTCGGCTAATATCAATCTTCAAATATTTTTTTCAATCTCACAAATTGTTAAAAAAATTATGTTCAATAATAATTTAATTATGAATACACAGAGGAAATATTAATATCTTCTAAGAAAACCACTCTAAACGATTGCTTATGTTATAAATATTTTTCAAAAAGTTTAAACAAACAAATTTATTGACAGCAAATCTTACAGGTGGGCTTTACAGTATTTAAGTGCGTCATTAAAAAATTAAACCCTGTTAAGTTTACAATGGATCTACAGCATCTTTAGATGTTCTTATTACCTGCTGATTACTAACTGATACAGGGACAATGAACGAAGACAAAGTCACGCCATTTGCCTAAATGAGGACGTTATATAAGCTCTACACATTAAAAATATGTACATATGGTAGAAGCAGAATAAATTTTCAACACACACACATGCATGCACGCACACGTGCATACACACCCTTTTTTTTTGTTGCCTCGCAGAGCATTCACATTTTTTTTACCATATTGCCAACTCATAATACATTCTTAACATGTCTCGCATTGTGCAGTAACACAGTAGTTATAAAAAATTGTTACAATTAAGGTTTTGATATTTTAAATTACACACCATGTATTTGGTAACCAAGAAATTGCATAGTCTATAAATAACTAAAGAGTAAACTGATTTCTTTACAATCAGGTTAAGAAGGAGTTCAAAGTGTGGAAAAGCACCACATTACGCATGTCAGCAGCCAAACTGGCAAGCAATTTGCAGACAAGCGGAGCGTAAACAATAGGCATCCCGCATGTCTCGACCTTGTTCGGCTATTGAGCTGCGTTCCGAGAGAGAGGGGGGTGGAGAGAAGTATTGCTCGCTTGAGCAGCTGACAGAGGGGAAGTAATCGAAAACAAGGAAGTGTGCCCAAGCAAAAGAGACTTGAGATATGACCATGGGAAGAGCAAGTGAATGTTGTGCTAATAGTCCTCAGTCTTCAACATTGTTTACATTACAAACAAGAACAAATACAGACTGCCTGCAACAACACAGCGCAGATCAAATTAGAGATTGTATCATTCAAACACTGCAATGAATGCGTAATGTTAAATTTCAGTCTTTGGTAGGGTGTATACAAATTAAGGATGGCAACAAAAACATTTTGCTCAATAAGAGAATTAATATCGCTATTTATTTTAATTAATATTTTTTTTTTTAAATGCAAACGATGTTTACATCATGTGGAAAACGCAGCTGTCAAATGGCCTGCATTGTATTTTATGGCTGATGTGTATCATAACATTCATAAAATACAGAATTTCCACAAAGTGGGTGTTCAAAAACTCTGCATAAAATTATGTTACACATTAAATTTTGGTTACAATGATAATCCATTATCAGGACTGTCTACCATAGAATTCTACGTCAACCAAAGACCTTCCAAACAGCAAACGTTCTACAGCATTTCTGGTTGAACTGGAGACTCACACTAAACAATAACAGTTTCAGGTTGCAAACATCCGAGGCACAGCCTTGGGAACCCACATGGCCTCCTCTTATGCCAATCAGTTCATGGGTAGACTGGGACATAACTTTCTGACCCACCAACCAACTCAGCCACTCTGCCGGATGTGTTTTATAGATGGCATCTTCATGATCTGGGATTCAGCTGAGGACAATCTCACCCACTTCCTCAACAACCTTACTGTAGCGGCATGAATATAGGACAGTATTTTTTCCAAAAAGTACAATCAGTAAATAATGGTGTCGACTTGTATTTGCGGCCAATCATTTTGTGTGATTTTTTAAAACTTAATTTGCATGCGGAAATTATTAGAATTGGCATTTTCTATATTGTAGGGTATAATTTACGTGTTATGCATATAAAACTTCATTGTAAATAAGACTTTGCAGATAAATACAATTTCAATAACCAAACGTAAAAAATGTTCTTATCCCCGTTTTGTGTCATAGAGTAAAACAGTAAAAACGTGTTGTTTGGAAGATCTGGTGACGTGTGTATTGCATTTCAGCGTTACTGTCAAACTGTGGCTGCCATCTTGATGCTTTTGTGGAAATTTTGAGCCTAGTCAACATCTAATGGTAGTTACATCACTTTACGAGTTTATTCTATAAACATCCCAGTTACGAAAGTGATTTAAAATTCACGTAAAATGGAACATGACAGGGTTGAAAAACGAGGTATTACGGCACAACAAATAGATAAAGGTCGGAGGCATAATTACGATGCATCTTTCAAGGTTGCAGTGGCAAAATATACCTTTGCAAACAACAACAGTGCGGCAGCAAGATGTTACGTCATCACCGAAACAAATGTTCGTCGCCGGGGAAAAGATTTTCCTAAGCTGCAAAATTGCAACAAGACACGTTGTGCATTTACATCCTTTTGATAAATTCTCATAATATTATTGTGTATAGTTTGTGTTACAGCCATAGACTACATAGAAATTTATTATTAAACTACATTACATGTGAGTGCAGAGGTAAGTGTGATCTTATATTTGGGCCAATATGGTAACTTACACAGTGTAATGTTGCAAGTAGTAGTAATTGATATGTGCGGGAAACATTTATTTTCCTATACGTTTGGTAAATAAAGTAATTTATTCAGTGTTTGAAACTTGGTGATAATAGTAACTTGTATTTATTTTATATATTTTGATTTGCGAAGTTTGTAATTTAATTTCAAGTTGTTTGACAATAGCATTGGTTACTTATTATACGTTACCAGGAAGCTAAGTACATGTAGTCTGCTGTCGTAATGTGGGTAGGGTGACTAGGGTCACGCTGTGACGACGTGATGAGACACACACTTGTGTTGCGAGGGGTGTGTGTGTGCTATTTTTAGATACGACAGCATCACGCAATGCCCCGATTGGGAAATTTTCAGTGGTGCAATAAAGCTTCGAGAAGACATTTGTAGTAGGCATGGCCTCCCTCGTGCCCCAGTTTTTCAGTTTCCAGTCAGTGAGAACCCAAGATAAGCATTTGAAGAGTACACACGAGTCGCGATGGCAACCCACCCCGGCAGCGCCTGCAATCTTTCTTTTTCATCATATTTTGGATGTTTTGGATATTTCCAAAATATGATAAAAATGAAACTTACTAAATCATTTCCGCCGGTGGGAGGGGTCCTCTCCGGCTTATTTGCTGTGAAGTATTCTTTTTTTGTGTGCCACTGCTGTAATTTAATTGCATAATTGTCTGTGCCAATATTGTAACTGAAGTGCTAAGTACAATTAAATGGAGTTGAACTGTATTTCTGGATTGTCTGATTATTTTTATTTTGGCGCCTTTATAAAGTTGAGTTTCAGTGTTCACCTCAGACCAAGTTAGGCGAGCTAATGTGCGACTGTGTCAACGACTGGCACGTCTCAAAACATAACAACAGCCTGCTAAGTTCACCTGGACCTACTCTAAATCACATGCCATATTTCTGGATGTGGAACTAGCCCTTCACAATGGCAAAATTGAAACAACAGTTTACATCAAACCCACCATCCACCTTCAATACCCACATTTTGATAGCTACCATCCATTCCATGCCAAGAAATCTCTGCCGTACAGTCCTGCCACCAGAGCGTATATGCTCCACTCAAAATGACTTGAACAAGCAGCGTGATATAATAGCCAAAGCATTCATTGATAGAGACTACACCAAATCCCTGGTTCATAAACAAATTCAGCTTGCCATTTCAACCACAGATCCTCAAACAAAGATCAGTAACTCGGATATCCCTCTGTGAGGGCGTGGACAAACTCAGAACCATTCTCAACTGTGGACGCAAAATTCTGGCCTCATTATCACTCACTCAAAACTTGTTCTCCAAACCACCCAGATTGGTTCGCCAAACCTCCCAGATTGGTCTTCAAACGACCCCCCAACCTCCGAAACAAACTGNTCCAAACCACCCAGATTGGTTCGCCAAACCTCCCAGATTGGTCTTCAAACGACCCCCCAACCTCCGAAACAAACTGGTGCACCCCAAATTACCACCCAGTTCTACAATCAGTAATATCACCACATCCAGGGGGAGTCTCATCCTTGCAACAGCCCACGTAGCAGCTCTCGTGCTATACACAAGAGCTGCAACGTCTTCCAACTCTTTCAACAGCAGACTCGCCAATCAGACTTACCGTATTTTATCGCATTTAAGTCGCCTGCGCATATAGGTCGCACCATTATTGTCAAAAGGTGTTAATAAAAAAAATAAATTTATCGTTTATAGGATGCGCTCATCCTTGTTGTAAATCTTGTACAACACGGCCTGCACCATGGGTGGCTGATGCACGCGACCTTGGCGAAGGTCGTGTGGCAGCTGTATCCTTGCAAGCAAGCGGTGTTGTCAAGCGTACAGCGCAGACACAGCGCGCCGCAAGTTTGTTGGACGTAGTTCGTCTGGAATGTTCTCATGTAGCGCTCGAGATGCAGCCTTGACTGCCGGAGTTTATATATTTATTGGAAAAAGAAATAACTTATAAACATGTAATTTAATTTGAAGTGATATTTTTACGACAAAAATTTTATCGAGTTTTTTTTTTATATATTTCAAGTATTTCTAACGATTTATGTTAAAAGCAAAAACCTAGCCATTATTTCTGCAGTTTATCTTTGTAAGTTTTAAATAAACATGCAAAATATAGAAAGGCATTTGAATATTTCCATTACGTAATTCCCTTCGCAATCCTTTACACAAAAAAATATTTTAAAAGAATCAAAAGGAATCGATTCTCGCTCAATAACTGACAATC
Source organism: Clitarchus hookeri (assembly GCA_002778355.1). NCBI lineage: Eukaryota > Metazoa > Arthropoda > Insecta > Phasmatodea > Phasmatidae > Clitarchus > Clitarchus hookeri. The sequence goes on from NQII01003691.1 coordinate 149,809, forward strand.
GATTATTTCCGAAAGTTTTCTGTGGAGCGTAAGAGGTAGCAGCACATTAGCGTTGATTCTTGAGTACCAAATGTTAGCAGACTGAATGTGCAGAAAGAGAATATAGCAGAATGCGCCGCATGTAGTGTTGTTTTGATGTGGCAGTGAAGAAGTGCTACCGTTTCTTAATGGAAAAGCGATGTACCTACACCGCAGGTTTCAAAATGAAAGTGATTTTGTTCGCTGAAGAGTTNCTTACACGTCTTTCTCTTATATCGTCTTTGCGCCGCATGTAGTGTTGTTTTGATGTGGCAGTGAAGAAGTGCGACCGTTTCTTAATGGAAAAGCGATGTACCTACACCGCAGGTTTCAAAATGAAAGTGATTTTGTTTGCTGAAGAGTTTGGAAATCTAGCCGCGGGCCGTGAATTCGTAGTAAATGAAACGTTAGTGCGGGGCTGGAGGAATTTTTCTCACTTATAAGTCGCACCCNGGGGCTGGAGGAATTTTTCTCAATCAGCAGCCTAGCAGCTTATTTCCACTATATCTCATCATAGCAATAATTTATCTTTCCATTCTCAGTTGTCATTACAGTGCGGTTCCACAGTAATTTCGCAATTAAAGTAAACTGAATTGAAGTTTTTCTTTAATGTTTTCAGTAATTACAGTATTGTTTATGGTTTCAGTTTCAAATGCTCCCTTTCCTATTTGTTTTATTTGATTCCTCTTTAACATACACAGCGAAACTCTCTTAAGACGTTTCTGAAGGGTCTGAAAAATGTTAGTTAACCTCGAAAACTTCTTAAAAGAGTGAAATGACTTATATTTTATAGACCAGGTGAAATTGTGTCGGCTTATTAAGCACGAAATTGTCTTAAGTGGGAACTTCTTAACACGGTTTTACGTACTAAGTTAATCATATCACTATACTAAACATTAATTTTGAAGTAATGCATTGTATGTTTTGGATCTACAAGTCACGTCCACATAAATATTCTATGCCTGCATATACAGAATTTTTCTGCCAGTCCTCTTAACAAATGATTGATAGAGAATCCACTGTATTTACAAATATACTTTTGTGACAATTTGTATCATTCATTGGGTGAACTTGAACTCTAGTAATTATTACAGGTTAGGTGTGTCCAGCATCAAGAATCAAAACAAGAGTACTGGAACTGAATTGAGAATAATTATCTGTAAAAATAAGGAACTATGCTAAGACTAACTGAAACATTAATAAAATGGATAGAACTCTGGAATCCCGTGGATTTAGCGATCCAAGGGGAGCTTCATTTGAGCTGCCCATTCAACACCAGTGCATTCATACAGCCAGACAAGATGGACTGGACCTTCCCAAAATAGTAACATTAACTTTACAACAGACTGTTATACTCTTTTTGTAATTTCTTATATAACGTTGCACTACGCAGATCAAAAAATTACTTGCTATTATTTTTTAAACAAATGTTGCACAGACATCAGAAGTGTGGTCATTTATAAAATGTAAAAATTGGAAAAATTACACAAATCTGGGCTACGCGTAGCATGGTTCTAATCACTGGTAGTGATGCTCAAGTAAAACCTCGGTACCAAGTAGTACGGCATGTGGTCCAGAACCAGGAGAACCTGTCTCCTTCCACACGTCTGTGCATTACCCTGCAAAGGTCAACACTTACCTTCACAACATTTGTTTAGTGCCTATGTCAATACAATAGTATGTGCACATAAAAATAATAAAAATTTAACAAATATAAAAAAAAAGTTACATTTGTTGCAAATAAACTGCAGATGCTTACCAATGTAATCAACAACCTTTTAGAAATTCCCTACAGGTAGAGAGTTTCAAAAGCTCAAGCAATGTTCATAGGATTTTCAATAATTTCCTAAAGACGACTAGATTCAGACGTAATCTAAATTGATTCCAAAATAATTAACTTATGAATTGATGTACGACACCTTTCAGTCAAAGTTGGAAAGGCACACTTCCTCATTGATGTCTACGTCCTCTAAGAGAAGGAAGGTCTTTAGTAACGACGGGAGGTAGAGATGCCGCACTCTGGCGTACACTTGCTCCCCAAAGCTGCGCCGCAACGAGAGGCGACACAGGTCCACCAGCCGCATGGGGCTGTGCTTCATTCGCAGCAGCCAGCACGTCAGCGCGTCCATGCTCCGCTCACGAGCCTCCGACAGCGGGGGCAGGTCTGGCGTGAAGCACTGAAGGTTGAATCCCGCATNTGCCGGAGTTTATATATTTATTGGAAAAAGAAATAACTTATAAACATGTAATTTAATTTGAAGTGATATTTTTACAACAAAAATTTTATCGAGTTTTTTTATTATTATATATTTCAAGTATTTCTAACGATTTATGTTAAAAGCAAAAACCTAACCATTATCTCTGCAGTTAATCTTCATAAGTTTTAAATAAACGTTCAAAATATCGAAAGATATTTGAATATTTCCGTTACGCGATTCCCTTCGCAATCCTTAACAGACAGAAATATTTTAAAAGAATCAAAAGGAATTGATTCTTGCTCAATAACTGATAATTGGTTATTTTCAAAAGCTTTCTGTGGAGTGTACAGTGATAGCAAGCAGCACATTAGCGTTGGTTCTTGAGTACCATATGTTAGCCGTGACTTACACGTCTTTCTCTTGTATCGCCTTTGCGCCGCCTGTAGTGTTGTTTTGATGTGGCAGTGAACAAGTGCGACAGTTTCTTGATAGGAAAGCGATGTACCTNAGCCGCGGGCCGTGAATTCGTAGTAAATGAAACGTTAGTGCGGGGCTGGAGGAATTTTTCTCAATCAGCAGCCTAGCAGCTTATTTCCACTATATCTCATCATAGCAATAATTTATCTTTCCATTCTCAGTTGTCATTACAGTGCGGTTCCACAGTATTTCCCAATTAAAGTAAACTGAATTGAAGTTTTTCTTTAATGTTTTCAGTAATTACAGTATTGTTTATGGTTTCAGTTTCAAATGCTCCCTTTCCTATTTGTTTTATTTGATTCCTCTTTAACATACACAGCGAAACTCTCTTAAGACGTTTCTGAAGGGTCTGAAAAATGTTAGTTAACCTCGAAAACTTCTTAAAAGAGTGAAATTACTTATATTTTATAGACCAGGTGAAATTGTGCAGGCTTATTAAGCACGAAATTGTCTAAAGTGGGAACTTCTTAACACGGTTTTACGTACTAAGTTAATCATATCACTATACTAAACATTAATTTGGAAGTAATGCATTGTATGTTTTGGATCTACAAGTCACGTCCACATAAATATTGTATGCCTGCATATACAGAATTTTTCTGCCAGTCCTCTTTAACAAATGATTGATAGAGAATCCACTGTATTTACAAATATACTTTTGTGACAATTTGTATCATTCATTGGGTGAACTTGAACTCTAGTAATTATTACAGGTTAGGTGTGTCCAGCATCAAGAATCAAAACAAGAGTACTAGAACTGAATTGAGAATAATTATCTGTAAAAATAAGGAACTATACTAAGACTAACTGAAACATTAATAAAATGGATAGAACTCTGGAATCCCGTGGATTTAGCGATCCAATGGGAGCTTCATTTGAGCTGCCCATTCAACACCAGTGCATTCATACAGCCAGACAAGATGGACTGGACCTTCCCAAAATAGTAACATTAACTTTACAACAGACTGTTATACTCTTTTTGTAATTTCTTATATAACGTTGCACTACGCAGATCAAAAAATTACTTGCTATTATTTTTTAAACAAATGTTGCACAGACATCAGAAGTGTGGTCATTTATAAAATGTAAAAATTGGAAAAATTACACAAATCTGGGCTACGCGTAGCATGGTTCTAATCACTGGTAGTGATGCTCAAGTAAAACCTCGGTACCAAGTAGTACGGCATGTGGTCCAGAACCAGGAGAACCTGTCTCCTTCCACACGTCTGTGCATTACCCTGCAAAGGTCAACACTTACCTTCACAACATTTGTTTAGTGCCTATGTCAATACAATAGTATGTGCACATAAAAATTATTAAAATTTAACAAATATATATAAAAAAAAAGTTACATTTGTTGCAAATAAACTGCAGATGCTTACCAATGTAATCAACAACCTTTTAGAAATTCCCTACAGGTAGAGAGTTTCAAAAGCTCAAGCAATGTTCATAGGATTTTCAATAATTTCCTAAAGACGACTAGATTCAGACGTAATCTAAATTGATTCCAAAATAATTAACTTATGAATTGATGTACGACACCTTTCAGTCAAAGTTGGAAAGGCACACTTCCTCATTGATGTCTACGTCCTCTAAGAGAAGGAAGGTCTTTAGTAACGACGGGAGGTAGAGGTGCCGCACTCTGGCGTACACTTGCTCCCCAAAGCTGCGCCGCAACGAGAGGCGACACAGGTCCACCAGCCGCATGGGGCTGTGCTTCATTCGCAGCAGCCAGCACGTCAGTGCGTCCATGCTCCGCTCACGAGCCTCCGACAGCGGGGGCAGGTCTGGCGTGAAGCACTGAAGGTTGAATCCCGCATNGCGTCCATGCTCCGCTCACGAGCCTCCGACAGCGGGGGCAGGTCTGGCGTGAAGCACTGAAGGTTGAATCCCGCATACACCAGCATGCGCGCTAGCGCCGCATGATTCCTCTTGCGAGCCAGGAACAAAATGTCGACCACGCAAGCCCCCGCATCGTACAGGTTCACATCTGTGCCGTGTCGGATCAGGAGAGCCGCCGCCTGGTACCGCTTCATCAGCACAGCGCGAAACAAAGGGGTATCGCCACCCGTGCAGGTCCGCACGTTCAGCCGCGCCCCACGTCTCTTCAGTAGCTCAAAAAGTGATTCGAATGCAGAGAAGTTTGAATCGAAGGCATGTTCGACTGCTTCATGGAGAGCTGTGCTGCCAGTCAAGGCATTTGGGTAGTTGACTGATGCACCTAAAAAAATTACACAAGAAAATGATGCTCTAGGAGTATATTATGTATGAGAAAAGAATATGTACAGTGGATGAAATATATTTCAAGTATTAAATGAGCTAAATTTTCTTATCTCATTTGTTAAAGTATTAAACTCGTTTAAAGCTTAATGGATTTCCAAAAGAACATAACCAAATCTGTGGGTTAAGTTCCCTGGCGTTCTGAAATACCAGCAATTTCCATAGTGTCTCATAAAATATGTTGCTGCAAGTACACAAATCAGAAGTATATTTCCTATAATGTAGTTCACAGTTATCATTATTTGGTAGTTAAGGTTGCAAGTAGGCGATAGACTACCAAAAATATATAAAAGGGACAGAAATTCAAGNTTATCATTATTTGGTAGTTAAGGTTGCAAGTAGGCGATAGACTACCAAAAATATATAAAAGGGACAGAAATTCAACTACTCGCAGTGTAGTACTTGTGGACAGGCACACACACACAAAGGACGACACATTTTCGATCGCGCAACCGCATGGAAAATGTGTCGTCGTCCTTTGTGTGTGCGCCTGTCGGCAAGTACTTTACTGCGAGTAGTTGAATTTCTGTCCTTTTAATCATTAATTGGGTGACAAATGCTTCTGCACCATATGTGATTCAGTTTGCAAGTAATGAAGCAATGCATTGTGGCGGTCAACTTGTCAGTTACCAAGACAGAGCTTGCGAATTTATTTACCAGAAAAGCAATATGGTTAGAAGAATGTAAATATATCACTTCACATGTTACCAAACTCTACAGCATCACTTACTGGATTCCTACATGGCCAGGTCCTGAATAACTACAGTGCCACTAAAAATTGAGGCTTAGAAATCTGAATGATTTTTTTTTTTTAAATAACTTAAACCTAAATTTTACACACACTAACAATTTCCCAAAATTTGTCAGTACAAACAAGTTGTCTGCACAAACAAAATATGCCAAATTTCGACCCATGAGACCCCTCTAAACATGAAAATTGCATTCAAAAAGCACTATTGTAATACCTCTAATAAAATATCCTGTTGCAAAGGCCATTTTGAAACATATTGTCTCACAAGTGTGATGGCCTGCATTTTGCTTCTGCTCATCTCGCCAGAATCAATCCAAAAAGTAGCATACATCGTCAAAAACTGTACCAAAAACTGACATTCAATTGTCATAACATAGGTCGTCAATAAATATAAATCCAAACAAATCAAAGCAAAATACAAATCGTAGTCGCTGAAGAAAAGCAAAAAAAATCTGTTGTTATAGCACTAGAGAGTCAAAAATGTATGCAACCACAAGCAGAACTACTCGCAAACAATTACGGAGAACCAAAGTGATGAGTGGAGGTGGAATTTTGACTTGAAATGTCCTCAGACGGGCAGGAGCAATATGACTAGAGATCTGTATGGCAGGGACATGTAACAGATTCAGCGAGATGAATCTGGTGGATAGAGTGAATGACCATCAGGGTACCTGTATAGTAGGAGGTGAAGTGACCAGAGTGAAGCTATCCCCTTTGTCGTGGGTCAACGAGATGTGCCCCAGTGTTTCATTCCTCGTCGCAATCATGTCAAAGGAGGCAAGAGGATGGTGTCCTNGTGGGTCAACGAGATGTGCCCCAGTGTTTCATTCCTCGTCGCAATCATGTCAAAGGAGGCAAGAGGATGGTGTCCTAGATGGGCAGATGGAGGAGCAACATGCAGAGTAGGCGGACATGACGATAGGACCGCTGATGGTTGGCCAGTGTACCTGGAAGATTGGTTGAACCTCCAGAGTATTCAAACAATCAGTATAGAATGCAACTAAAATCATGAACATTATAAATGAGACGCTTGGCAAGCCACGCGGTACAGTAATAGGATTTGCCACACTTGGCAGAAATACTGTATTTACTCGCATAATCCTTGCACTAATTATACAAATTTTAGCCACAAAAATATTGAGTGCAGGCATTATGCGGGGGAAAAAACTTGAGGGTGGAATTTTGTAATAATTGCTGCAAAACAACAAACAAAAATATGTACTTTTAGGCTTACTTTAAGTAAAGTAGCCTACGTTTATTTCTGGAGCATTTTAACGAATTATGTTATTCTACAAAGAAATTATGTGCACAGACAAAAAAAACATTAAAAACAATATTACACAAACAACAAAACCTCACACCAATATCTGAACTGCAAGACATCACAAAAAGTGACTACAGACCATGTTTATTCAGAGTCTGCATTTTCCAAATCGGATTCATAATCTGTGTCCTCTGCTTCACTCGGCTCACAGTCACACTCTTGCCACCGATTGTCGTCCTCACTAAGCTCAAGTTCCGAGGAGATGCCCGTCTTCTAAAAGCTCTTTACGATGATGTCACTTACCCGAGACCAGCTCTGTTTCACCCATTCGCATATCATTGGGAATGACGCACACTTCACTTTTCTGCCTGGGTAAGTTCTTGGGTGCCACTTGCCATCTTACTCTGAATGAAGCAGGTGGAGATGGCCCTTGCACGACTTGTTTGTGGAGACGTCAAGGGGCTGCAGGACTGACGTATGACTGCCTGGCGTCGCGGTCTTCCCCTCTTGCAGGACATGCTTAACCTGTTCTATTTGACGAGCACAAAAACTGTACTGGCCAACAAAGCTCTTTCCTTCAGAAGTGCTCCAAGTTGTTGGTTCTATACCATTTTCAACCAGTCATTGACAAGGGTGGTGCCCATCCGTGCTTTTNCAGAAGTGCTCCAAGTTGTTGGTTCTATACCATTTTCAACCAGTCATTGACAAGGGTGGTGCCCATCCGTGCTTTAATTTACACGTACACGTGAATGCCAGTTTGAAACTTATCGCCCCCGGGCATCATCATTCAATTGAAAATTTTCAATGAGGGAAGTTTCTGTTGTCAGCAGGTAACGTTGAGGTTTTCCACATTTTTATGTTTATCTATGGTTGCTGATTATTTATTAATTATTCCAGATATTATATTCACCTATGGTTATAGAGTATTTGATTGGCAATTTATATAATTTCCAAATGATACTTTATTATATGTTTTAAACAAAGTGCAGTGTAATCTTTGGTTATCTTGCTAGTTTATTGACATATTGACATAGAGATCATGTGTTATTATATACCATTTGTTTTTGTTTATTGTTCGTTTATTCCCTAGAAGGTAGGAAGCATTGAATATAGGAAAAATGTATCCTGGTTGGCTCTTGTCTCGCCACTGCTGGTTGGAGGAGGTTTGTGACGTGGTCAGACCACAGCCAATCAGGGATTAGGTGATAACAGAATTTAAGGTTGAAGTTCTAAGTCAAACGTTTTTCGTTAACAAAAATCATACCACTACCGCCAAGAACGTACGTGTGTGGGTGGTAAAAAAATTTTTTTTGGCAAAAAATTATTATGGTTACATAATTAATATTGCTGTAAGACTTTTTTATAAAGTTGAAGTATTAATAATTGAAAAGGGGTTATGTTGNGAAACGTTTTTCGTTAACAAAAATCATACCACTACCGCCAAGAACGTACGCGTGTGGGTGGTAAAAAAATTTTTTTTGGCAAAAAATTATTAATAATATGGTTACATAATTAATATTGCTGTAAGACTTTTTTATAAAGTTGAAGTATTAATAATTGAAAAGGGGTTATGTTGATTTATCTTGTTTGAGAAGACTAGTTAATTATGTGTTTAATTTGTTGGAAAAGAAGAACAAGGTAAATAAAAAAAAAATATTTAAGAAGCTGAGAATTTCGGCATACTGATTGAACTAATTTGTTAGAACTGTGTGAATCACAGTTACAAGCAGTGACAGCCAACATCACTGTGCAGCGTATCCTTTCGTTTCCCATCGTGCACATTGTCACATCAGATGCTCTCTTTTCATTTACCATTGTATTTTGCGGCTTATAAAAATTGAGGTGTGTTTGGTCTGCACCGCAGATTTGTGAAAGAATGTATTTGTAGGCTTTTCGCATTTCTATCACAAAACACTGGATGTTAATTAACTTGTTGCAGTCCTCTGGTAGCCGCTGGGAAAGTAAAGTTCTATGGCAGAAGGAAAAATTCTTCCACTGCACAAATCTCGTCGCCTAGCCATGACTTGCCTTGAAATGGGTATACAGAATGTTCTGGATGCGTGTGACTTCCCGAGCCTTAGACTGAACAATTTACACCCAATTATTTCGTAGCTCTTTGATATATCCCATCTCATATCAAGTTCAGGAAACTCGTAATGCTTGGGGACACAAAAAGCAGGCATGGTTGAATTTGTGTTCCACAATTTTTATTTCTGTTTTTTCACTAACGCAAGTATTCTTGCTCAGCTGCCCGATTCCCCTGTTGTTCCACATATGCTAACACACACAACTTGATATTTGCAGAGTACAAATTGCAATTGTTCATTTTTGCTTACAACTACACATTTTGAAACCTCACAGAACATGACTCCACAGTCAAACCACTCAAAATGCAAGAACTAACAAAATAGCATGCAGTCTTGTTGCCATGCACACACTACCCTTCCTTCTCCACTTCCACCCCTATCGATGCAGCCAATCAGAATATGCACTCATGGTCAGTGAAATTTCGTGTTGTCGATAACAGCCATGTGTTTACCGCCGGTACCTATATGGATGTTCAAAATCACATCTCAGTTACTGACTGAGCGCTTCAAAAATCAGGTGTAGGGAATATGCTGGAAAATTTAAACACCAAATTCTGCCTCAATAAACATGGGTGGAGGCATTACGCGACTAAATATGATAGTTGTAGCAAACCTCGAATATCAGACAGGAATTGTACTGGAAAGAGTTGCAACCAACAGAGCCATAGGAAAAAACCCTTAAAAACACCCCTGGAACTATTGGTAAGAAGTGTTCGCTCCCATGCTCTGAAGCATATGGAATTTCCTAAAGTTATATTAACCGTAAACTGAGCAAAATACATGCAACTCTCAACATTACAAGCTCAGGAATAATGACCATATCAAAATAACAACCTTTTTTTTTTGGGAACCATAAAAAATTAGGGTAAAAAAATTAAACAATTTGATGGAAATAGGCTGAAAAATAAGTCTGTTGCATTTATAATGGCTGCTAACAGTTGCAATTCTCTTTGCCACTACTGTAAGACGGAGGCAAAAAAATCTAAAAACAGACCCCACCCTGTTAGCACATGACTGTCCGTCCCTTCCACTAAGGTCACCAATGTTTACCCCTCGTGCGCCTGCCATTACGTGCTAGGGTTGCCTAGCCCAGAAACCACCCTCTGTGAGACAGCATAATAAAAACACTGGACTGAACTGTTGAGAGGAGGAATAACAACTATCTTTCTTTGACGCAACTCTGAGCAAATAGATTAAACTTCAAATTCATATCCAGGTCGATTTTTTCGTATGTGCAGGTTATTAGGACAACAGGTGAGGCAGAAACTTTGTGCTGTATTACAAATAAAACATTATACAGTAATTCCTCACCAACCGCACCTTTTTTTAACCACATTTTTAATCATCCAGTGTTTTTTATAGACAGTTTCGTCAACCACGGAACAAGGATTCTTTCTGCTGTTTTCTCAAAATGGGCTTTCGTGGCTCAAGTTGGTGTTTTTCTCACAATACCACAATTGACCCCTACTTTTTTTCATTCTAGGGCAGCATAAAGCAATAAATACTGCATACCAGAGGCTCGACAGAGGTTCAGTAAGCATTCCTTGTCACTGTCCCATGTGCCACTCTTGCTTTCACTCTAGGCCTCTCTTCCTTTTTCAGATATCAGAACAAGCTGCTTGAAGCTGATTTTTCACTTGCCAACACAGTTCCTTTATTCGCAGTAGATGCAGCACACACTTGGAGATCGTGTATACAAGACTGTCTTTTATTTGGCAAATACCTGCCTTTAAAGTGATAAATAATATTTTACTTAAAAAAATTTAATTTTTATGGGGCATAGGCAAATAAATATGGTCATTATATTTGTTTCTATATAACTTACAATAATTATAATTCAAAACCACATCCTTGAACTTGAGGTGTACCTATTGAAATAAATTAATATTTCAATAACACATTTTATATGCTGTTTTCTCAACCACAGTGTTTTTGGAAAATGCAATCCCACGGTTGGTGAGGAATTAATATATACTAAATTTGTTTTTTAATCATTTTTCTGACAATGTGATAATTAGAAAACTAACATTCCTGGCTTAGAAAAACACAAAGCTGCCAATAAACATCTTTCATAAATAAGAAAAATTGAAAGCTAAAAAATTTGCATGATACCGCAAGAGGGGGAAGGGAAATTGTCATGCGTTACTTCATCCGGCAGTTTACAAAGTAAGCAGTCAGTGCTCCGTGGCTGCTATAGCAGTGTGCATGCGCAGCTCTGATGCCAGAGGGAAGGCAAGCCCGGTGTTACATAAGATAATCCCTCCGCCACATTTCAAATTTCCCGCCTCACCCTAGTTCCCCTCCTGGCCACTAGGTTCACCGTTTGCCAACCACCGCTCACGAGACTGCAGGGTGCCACCGCTTGCCGCCTGATGAAGCTGGTCTAGAAAACCAAATGTTGCGTGGAAAACGTGTTAGTCTGACTTTTGTTTGTGTGTGTATCTACGAGTACTGCCATGTGAGTAATTGTGCATTCTGTCTACTTTTTATAATGTAAACAACATGTTATTAAGTATTTGCGAAGTTGCTATAATTGTTGAGAGTTGAGAGATTTGGGTAGCCCTTCACGAGGTCTTGAAAGCAGATGAGGGTGAATGAGGTGAGAAGGAAGCAGCACCGGAATGCAAGGGCGAGGAAATGGGAAATCACCAAGAAAACCAGCTGACCAGCGACATCGTCCGGCACGATTCCCAGTTGCAAAACTCCGGGAGTGACCCGGCCGGGGATTGAACCCGATTTGCCTTGGTGGGAGAAAGTGTTATAATGATTGTTAATATCACATGTTACAATAAAAAAATGTCAGAACTAAGTAAAGTGTCTACCAAGTACCCTGTAATGACAAAAAAGGTAAATTAAAATTTAATTTACTACACAGGTTTAGCCTTTGGAATCCACAGGCTTCTGGCCATGTAGTATGTATATGTATCAATACACAGTGTGTAAAAAATGGCAGATTATAGCACCAGGGTTCCGTGGACAAGTGAAAACTGTGTAGAAAATATACAGATAATTTTGTATTATGGCCAACTTTTGGTTTCAGCAACCCCATGAACATAGCATATGATAGTATGTGGATTGCAGGTACGGTGATGATTACTACAGTTGATGGTGCAAGGTAACATTCTGCGACATGCGGCCGCATGCCAGCGAAAGGATGGTGGATGCTTTGAACATCTGATGTAAATCCAGCCCGTCTAACGAAGAGCTGCGGACTTCTACTGTGGACCGCTAGTTCAACTAGTATGCTTGTACTGTATAGTGTGTATTAATGTGCACTTTCAATTGTTACATAATGTATCACGTGGAACTTTACTGCCTTCATAACAGCACTACCGTGTGGCTGATGCAATGCCCTACACACAATCATACACTTGATTCCAACCAAACAGTTAACCATAATACAAAATGACCCATATGTATATTTTCTTCTCAGTTCTGACTTCTCAACACAACCCTGTTGTTACAAACTGCCATTTTCTTTTCTTTATTAACTTTACACGGTTACCATGTACATGATTCTACATCTGTACCTCTATCCACATATATCTCGATCTCTGTATGTATCCCTCTCTCTCTCTCACATGACACCTCGCAGGATGCTGGCTTACCGTGGTCGAGGAGCAGCTGCACAAGGGGACAGTGCAGGGTGGCAGCAGCAAGGATGAGCGGGGTGTTGCCAGCGTCATCGCGCAGGTTGGCAATACTGCCGGCATGCAGCAGCAAGCGGGCCATTTCATAGTGGCGATGCAAGATAGCGTAGTGCAGCAAGTGGTGAGACTGTGTGACCTTGGCGCCTGCGTCGAGCAGTCTCTCCACCATGCCCACGTCCTTGTGCCACACCGCTTCGCACAAAGGTGTGTACCCTGGCACACAACATCCCCCATTCCATCACTCACATCAAAAGTGTAATGTCAGCAACTTAACTAAAACTAGATTTTGGATTTTTATAGAAATAAATATAAACCTAAATATTCAATTGCCATTATGAATACAGTAATAAAATTTTCTTATGTTGAACCTGTCTGAGGCTAACAAAAACAAAGACTAGAGCCAGTCCAACTTTATTACCTAGTGCAATGTTTCTCGAGAGCCAGGCCGTGGCCCAGTACCGAGCTTTCCTATAAATTATAATGGATCGCACGGTTCTTCCGGACTGTAACTGCACCTCAGTATGAACTTATAAGTCACATATTTGCTCACCGCAGTGCCTCGGAAAGAGTCTCTTTCTTCCTCCTTTCAGCACTTCACTGGAGTCTTCTTATTATACTGTTTTTTTTTTTATAAAATGTGACAAGAACTGTAATTGTCAAATCTATTTTCTCTAGTCAAAAAATAATTTGGCATATGCTGCAACTATAAGATCAAAGTAAATGTGACATTATGAATTTTTTTTAAATAGAAACAACAACTGGATACTGTGGTAGCAACCGTAGTCTGTCAACATGAACTCATTCTCATTTGGTTATAACGTCTAAACAGTCATTTGTTTTTCTAGAAGGGCAATCTGCTCAAGCATGCATTAGAAGTATCCTGTACCATGGCAAACATATAATTTTCTCAGGCCACAGAGTGCATTAATTTCTACTTACTAATAATTATCAAAAACACTTGAGGCGAGATGCGTTCTGACACTACTACTAATTACGACTCCGCCTCATTTTCACGCGGCATCACGTCTCCCAGAGTGGGGTTTCTAACTCAGAACGACTTGTTTGCGTGGCCAGCCAGCGTGCCCCTAGGCAAGGGAGCACCGTAGAACACAGCCGCAAGGCCACCCACGCCTTTTATCAGACCCCCTCCCCGAGTGATGGAAACCTGCCAAGGCGCTGCCCCTAAGCTTGCGGGTACAATGCAACCTGCACACGAGGAAAACTACGCTTCCAGTCTCCCCCGAGAGAATGCAGCAGGCACCGCTAAAGGAGGAGCTCCACCCAAAGGGAGCCGAAGGACACAGCCGGCCGTCTATATGCTCAGGTGCGTGGTCTGAAAACGCCAGTTGACGTACCGCAGCTCGCTACACCACTTCCTAGTGCTGGAGTTCTCTGCTCACTGCCTTCCTAACGAGGGACCAACTATACCTACCAGACCTTCTAGATCTACAGCAACCCCTGAAGAACTGTCTTCGACCTCCCTTACACTTACCACCACAATGACAACGAACGACTACGGAAATGCAGAACAGAATCGCCTGGTGGAAAGAAGGGAAGGAAGAAAGGGCGGGATTCTATTTTTGGAGCAATGCGCTTGGGTGGCCCGTGAGGAAGGTGGCAAGGCCGAAGAATGTGACACACAACAGCAGCAGATGGAGGAGCGAGGGGGTGGAGCTACAGCAGAGAGATAACAAAAGCACGCTTCACACGGCCACGAAACTCGCCGGAAGCCCCTTCTCTTGATCTCGCAGTACATGTTTCTACTCATAAAATTGCAATTTTTTGAAGGTTCCTCAAAAAAAAACCTTATTATTAACCGTGTTCTCACAGTTACAGTGCTCACTATTACGGGAATCTATTGTATTTATAGGTTGAAAATCTCATTCCCCTGCCATGTCCCTTTACCCGATTTACATATTCAAGGAGAAAAATGAATAACATTTGAGCATTGTATACTAACTCCTATATTTTATTAGTAATGTATATTTATTATTGATAATTGTCATGTTGCATGAAAATAAGCTTTATATGACGTGATAAAATCAAAATAAAGTAAGTCACTTTTATAATTCTTATTCCCCTGCTCTCAGAAGAAATAGTGATCTTTGAGAGAAAATTTTGGAAGTATAATCTGTAATCTGCAGCCGTGGATTCAAAACTGGCCACCTTGTTGATAGTTATGCGTATCAGCTCCAAGGTAGGGGAAGAAATTCTGTAATTGTTTTTATTCAATTTCATTCCTGTGTTTATGATAACTAGTTAAGTATCTTAAACTACTTAAAATCTGTTAATAATTTGGATTAATGGTCATATGCCATTTTTTGTTGTAGAGGTTACAAGATTTAACCAGTGTTTGGAGGGAAAAGGATAACCATAACTTCTCATTCCCATGCCATTAAGATGACAGAAAAATGAGGATGTGTCCAGCAGGGTGAGATTTTTCTTTGTTGTATGATTGTATTATTTTTCTTAAATAGAAAATAACTACAAAAGTTGTTTTGATGAACTAAAGTAATGCTGTTTTTAATTTCTGATTAGCCTTATACAGGATTAGTCTGAAAAACATTGAAAAACTCCACCTGCACATTACTTATTAAAAAGTAAATTGAAAACACATACGCGACACATGGTCAATGATGCTTCATAAGAGTGTTATGCACCCTTGAAGAGAAGCAGACACACATGTTTATTGTAAATATTACATAAAGTATTCAAAATTGAATAATTAACTGCAGGATAATGTCTAGCTGAACGAATATCTGCAACCACTGCAAAACCAGTCGCTGCCATAAAAGTATGCCAAAGAGAAAATAAGGTTTGCAACCCTGTTGTCGCATAAATGTCTGTGATACTGAAGCTTAACTGATTTTCTAATGACGGATTATGAATATGTTAAAATTAATGAAAAAAGTCATCTTGAAGTGCTAGTAATAGCTTGAAATATATACAAGAATAATTCAAAACGCATTTGATGAATTGTTTACAAAATAAATTTTGTATGATTTCTACCCAAAAAATGGGCTCATTTTTGTCCTATGGTTATAATTATTGTTAGACATAAAAAAAACATGTTCTGAAATGGACATACGACTTTGCGCATGAACTTCTCAAGTGTTTACGATAGTGTTATGTATGTATGTAGGACATGAGCTGCTGACTTCCCAACATATTGTCTGAGCTCTAAGAGGCATTGGTGCACTTAGTAATCACGTTATTTGATAATAACATGATTCTGAGCTGCGGCCATTTGCACAGCGCACCACTGACCGTAAGCAGGTTACATTCTTAGCCGACTTCAGTTCACGCTTGTACAATACAGATGCGGTCTTGGCCGAGTTCAAAATAGGCACAATGAATGAAAATTTAAAATGGAAAAGATTAGGAGAAACTGTAGAACAGCACTGTGGGATGAGAAACTAGGTAGACGGATAGCTTGGAAGTGAAGAGGTGGAGAGGTTTCGTTTCCTGCAACTGACTGCAGAATTACCATGTATTTCTTCGATGTTGACTTTGGCACCGTTCTGAATGAGCAGGGCGACGACGTCGTGGTGACACCTGAGGACAGCCAACATGAGGGGCGTCCTGTCGGAGGAGTCCAGCGAGTCGATGTTCGCCCCTCTGTCGAGAAGCACGTGCACCGTGTCCACAAAGCCACGCGTCGCTGCAATGTGCAGAGCTGACGTCTTGTCGCTGGTCTTGCAGTTGACGTCGACACCCGCGGTGAGAAGCATGGTGACCACGTTATAGTGGTCCCTGGACGCGGCCAGGTGCAAGGGAGTCAAGTTGTCGGAGTCTCCCTGGTCCAGTCTGCAACCTGGCAACATGCACACTACGCTCCTGCACACAGTAGTTGCAGCAGCTGTCTTCCCTGTACGAGTGCTTCTGTTGAACAACATGAGACAACGTGATCACATCAAGAGGCAGGCGGTCTTTATAGAGAAGAGCTGTCATTTTTTGACATTCATAATAGCAAAAATAGGCTAAACTGTTTTTTTTTAAATGCAGTCTAATGAAGTTTGATAATTTCTGCACATTTTCCCTTGTTTTGGCTGTATCAGTTATATTCAATATGAAAAATGTAACATTTTTAACACCAAATTTAATGTAGAATAGTTTATATCACCCACTTGGTATTTATCTATTGGCAACAAATTTTATGAATAGAAATAGGACACTTCGTATGTCTTTTACACTGTGCTAGGAAAGAGAAGGATAAATTTTCCAACTAACAATTTGTTTTGAGTTGTGTACACACATTCATTGGCTGTGTCCAGGGGTTTAGTGTTCACCTGGGTTGTTAGGCAGATGGCAAACTGATTTCCCCATTTCAAAAAAATCCTTTCCTTCCCTGTTTTATAATAGCACACTACTCACTTTTTGCACAGTTTCAATTTAATTACTACGATAAGCAAGAATGGAGGGGGGGGGTTAATATCATAATAAAAACTTCATTGTAGGTAATGCTCAGAAATCATGTTCATTTGGAAACGAAAATAACAAAAACTGATATTTTACAGGTACACTTAAATAAACCTTATAGGATAAAAGTGTAGAGAATGCCTCTTGATAATCTCAAGACGTTAAAGTGCGCGGTGGAGCAAAGGAAGACTAGAGGCTCACCTGCAGCCCAGAGGAGTTGGAGTGCCTCGAGGTGTCCCTGCTCTGCCGCATAGTGCACCGCGCAACGGCCGTACCCATCCGCCTGGTTCACATCGCACTGCTGCGGCAGCTGAAGCAGAGAGCCAGTTCTGTCGAGGATGTCTGCGTACCACCGATACTGCAACATCCACGAGTCTTCCTCCACGTTCCCATTATGTGCCTCCTTCAGCTCCTCATCCCACTCTAACCTCTCCATCCCATCTGGAGTCTGAATTTCATTGAGTGAAAGAGAACCGCTATCATTATTCCCTTCCACGCAACGGTTGTTCCTGTTAAAATCTGCACGATGGGCGGTAGCACCATCTACATCTACGTCCTTATAAACCACAACAAAGTAACCTAGATTCTGTTTCTGTGGAGAATCATTACTGGGATGGCTCAAGCTAGGCTCTGGGACATCGGGAGTACTCACTCGGGAATCGTGGTCGGGGCTGGCAGACTCTATCGCTTTGCAACCGTCCTGGACGGCACAGGAATGTTTTTTGCTTGTTCCCTGCGAGGAGTCCTTCCTCTTCCTACTTCGGTACCTGTGGTGACCCGGAACATCGGCGCCGCGAACGTTCTCGTCGCTCAGGGACTTTGTCATGTTGTTAGACCTCAACAGAGTTTTGAGGATTGCCAGGTTGCCCAGCTGTGCTGCAGTTCCTAATGGAGTCCTCCCGCACGAACACACTGCATTTATATCGGCACCTGAAACAGTGTCCCCTGCTACAGAGAATCTACATCATTTTAACAGAAAAATATGCTGGGAAAAATTTAAAGAATGGCATAATACATTAGGTTTATGTCCAAGAACATGATAGCATTCTCGTTTCTGTATTCATGTAATGCAAATTAAATATTTACATTCCCAACTACTGTAGATCAGATATACATTCTGTAGAAGTTACCTGTATTCATTGTCAATATTCCATATTTCCTTCTTAATGTTTTGGGTGTCTAACATAACCAATTTTCAATCTATTATAAACATTTTTACTTGCTGAAATCACATCATTTCCAAACATAAATTTTTAAAAATGTAACTTTCTTATATATATACATGTTACAAATATAAAAAATATATATATATATATATATATATTTTATAATTTTGAAATAGCCTTTTTTTTTGCAGGTATGGTGTTTTACAGGATACATCAACGTAAGTCACAAAAATGTAACGCGTGAAAAATGCAAGAAAAGTGAAAAGCAGTATTTACAGAAACAGCCTTCTTTTCTCTTTTTGTGCCGTGCCAATTAACAAATCTTTATCAATCATTAATTTGCAATTCATAACGATTATGTTGGCACATATTTATTGCAAAAGAAGTGCGGGAAAATATTATATCAAAACGATGTTATGTGCTTTAAAAACCTGTGGCTGGACGAATTTTCGCTAAACTTGCAGCACGTGGCAAATATTACTGTGGAAGTAGGCTGTAACAATTTGGATCAATTCTGTTCAGCCATTGAGTTTCATGACCGTTGTTATCATTACTCGTAATGTAATAGCAACGGCTGCTATTTGCTTGTGCGAGGTTTTGTATTAAAATATTGACTTGTTAGGTAATTCTACTCGTAAATGTTGTTAAATATAATTCTTAGATCATTTAACAATTTATTGACTAACGTTTTTTGTATGATAGAATACATACACAGTTTTGTCTAAAAGCGTGCCTTTCAGTAGTAAGATTTATTAAAGGCAAACATTCTAAATGTCTTGGCGTTGTTTATATAATGGGAGAATGAATAATGTTTAACTCTTCTGCTATTCTGTTGAAAACCTAAATCTAACATTTATTTTCTTATGTCCTTCAAAGTGTTGACCACAGTTAAAGTCATTAATTTACATCTAGCTAGAAAATTTTTTATGAACATCAGTCAATATTCACAAACCAAAAGGCGTATTATTTCCTGAAATTAACATGTGCATATTTATAGTGCTCATTTATTACTGTTTGTTGTTTATTTAATGAGTTTACAGAGGACATATGAGACAGCTGATATAAACCCCAGCTGAAAGTCACGTAGCAGTGTTTATTTTGATACGTTCGTAGAAAAATACGCAATCAATGGACTGAAAGTAGAAATTTAGCAGGGCTTTCGAAAGTGCTCACTTAACCATGAACAGCTTTTGTGTGTGTGTGTGTGTGTGTGTGCATGGGTGCGCGCGTGTGTGTGCACGTCTCCCCACCCCGACAAACTACTGAATGCGCAAACCACATCTCAAAAAACTCTGTACACATACTTTTAGGAAGTATATCTGACTTTTAAAGATTTCAACCACGCCAAGTGCTTACTTTCAAAATGGCAACTTTTTTTTTTTGTTAAATTTAGGGTGAGATGTCATATCTTGGGAACCATTCAACCAATTGAAACCCAATTATTTATGTGAGCAGTGAATCATGAAGGCATTCAATTTAGAGATTAATATGAAGGTTGGTATACCATTTTGGAAGATAACACCACAAGAAAAATAAAGCTTTTACATTATATGTTGAAAAATATTAAATCACTTCCCACCAAATTTGATTAAGTAAGTAATACTATGGTAGGCCATGTAAAAGTATGGGATTTAGATTTATTAGGCATGTGTTTTTAAAATGGTGGCTATTCAAATATTTTAGATTTATTTGGTATATCAGCCATACCATTCAACCAATTTTCACCAAATTATGTAAGCTAGATGTCTGTATTACAAGCATTACACATGCCAACATAGAGTCACTTTTACCTGCCATTTTGTGTTATATTAATGCACAAATAAAGCTTTTATGTCATATCTCGGGAAACAATTGACCAATTCCTACAAAATATGGCAAACAAGTAGCAGTAAATTTTTAAGAAGGTCAAACACTTATTTTCAAAATAGCAGCCATATAACCAGATGAATATAATAGGGCCATCCAGGTCAAATCAACCAATGGAAAATATTTTTGGACCTGAAGGATTTAGATTTTTGAGATTTTTTGCCCATTTGTTGTATTAATGGAAAGGACAACATATGCAAATTGTCAGATATTTTGCTACAGCAGTTTTTTTTTTTTTTTAATTTTTAAAGATAGCAAAACTATCAAAAATTTGCATTGGGTGTAAACAGAAAAATCAATGCAGATCTGCAACTATTTGTGCTAGAGTGGTCATTTTAAACCTAATTTAAGGGGTTTTAATTTGATATGCAACACAACATAATAAATTTTTTTTTTTTTTTAACCATTTTCAAAATTTGAATTTTTGAAAATTGCAAAAACAACACCTTCAATTTTTTTCTTAAAAATATATGTTATTCCTGCATGTATTGGCTATAGATATACCAAATTTCAGGATGGAGAAAAAAATGTGTTTTGTTGTGGCAGAAGTTTAATTATAGTATGGGAGGTTCATCTGTGCACAAGCTCAGCTTGTGGGTATTTCATGTCAGGTGAACCACGGGTCTAAACCTTTGTGTTTCACATTTGAATGATACTTTGTTTATTAGTTTTACTTATGAAGTATGTACATTTAAAATACAAATTAACAAAAAATGTGATGGTAGTTTGTTTTAATAAATATCCAAAAATTGCACAAATTTCCATTACAGTGAAATTTCGATACAAAGTACTCACAGGGACTTTGAATTCCACACTAAGTACTGGAAATTACATCTGCCGGGGATTCGAAAGATTGCCTTAAACTCAAAAGTAATTTAAATTGAAGTACTTTATAATGATATTCCACTGCATTTGAAAACATAAAAATCCATGGAGATCTACAACAAATGGTGCTAGAGAGCTCTTGCATAAGTAGCACATTTTACACCTCTTTTAAGCAGTTTTAATTTGATATCAAATACGGTTGTTTAAAATAAATATTAGTTTTTTAATTAAAAAACAGAATAATATTGGGTCCTCAGTGGTCGTGGTCTCCAAGGCTCACGCCCATGTGGCGTGGGTCGTGGGTTCGATCCCACTTCGGAATGGTTGGACTTATCACCGAGCACCGAGTTGGTACCGCGCACAAGTGGTTCGGAGCTCGCTATAATCATGGATGTCCCGTCGCCTTAAGCCTCTCTGTTCAGAATCATGCGGCGTAAAACCTTCACCTTTTACCTTTGCAGAATAATATTACTGACTACTGGAATGATACAAATAATACAAATAAGAAATAGTGCTTGCCATACCTGAAATTCCTTCAGTAACAGAGCCCTTGAAATTTCACTGCTGACCAATTCAAGCACACAATAAATTACAACAAAAATGTTATCACCAATAAATTTTTCTAATGAAGAAATCATTATGGCTAAACTAATACGTCATTAACATGTCTTAAATGTTTTCTGATGTAGCACGTGAAATTTATACATTGATTATATGTAGGGTTCTCACTTTTTCAGTTTTCTTCCTAGAAGAAGGGATAATCCTGTCATCTGTTCCACAGTGAGAGTATGTGTTCCTCCTGTTGCTGTTCTTGGTTCAACTTTTTTCAGAAGGTTGTCCGTTCTCACATCCAGAATATCTTGCCTTGGCTGTGGATAGCAAAAAGATGCTGCAGGTCCTCTAGGATGTAAGAAACTTACTTTAATTTAATTCAATTCATGATTTTTTGCTATAATACAAGCCACAAAAAGGTGTCGTGCATAACTGTCACAAATCCAGATTCAGTTTTTCCCAGCTCCGCTGACACTCCACCTGATATTGCAGGTTCTTCTATTGTTTTTTCAGTGCTTAGGGAATAAAGTTCGGTCTCCATTTGTGCTTCTGATATTGGGATGACTGCATGAAATTTGTGTGTTCCTTTCACAGTTTTTGTTTTGCCAAAGCGCATTGTCAGTTTCTTTTTCATGTTCACTGTATTCCTTTGTGGTGCAATACTTAAATTGGATACCCGGAATATTTACTTTTGGAAATTCAAATAACTGTTGAGGTGTGATTAATTGCTGGTGATAAGGCCACCGCAAACTTGCGTTTGTTGCTATAGTCGGTTCATGACTGGTAGAAACTTTTGAAAATCAACGTTTGAAAAAACACCCTAGCCGTTAGCGACATGCATATAACATTACAAACAGCGGCAAGCTCGGATACAGTTATGCCATTAGGTTGCCAGCACAAAGAGAGGAAATAGTTCTAAAGTTTTAACGTAATTGTTAATTTATCGTTTACAAATGGGTGTCGAAAAGAATTGTATCTTATTATGCCAATTATTAATGACGTGATGCTAACATATTTAGATTTCAACGTTTCTTGCATAGTCACATGATTACGCTCAAGGTTAAAGTAACACGGCCGTTTGTTTACTAACCTTCGTAGTCCTTGTGTTGTTGACACACGTGCCAGAGAATTTGTGCGATTATCTCGTTTAACCTATAATAATTCATTTATTTGTCTTGTTTTACTAATATCAGTTCCTTATAATAACGTATGATTTTAATTTGTGCTCACTTTCTCGTTGTACTGATGTCTTTTGTTTTTTGTGTCTTTCCTTTGCCACTCTATTCTAACGTTGCAGTATTTGCACATAAGAATTGTTTTCACATTGTCAAAGACGTACAATCCTTCACTCGCAAACTCTGCCGTCCTGTTGAAAACCGTCACAACCATTTTTAAATAACATTTTACAATTGCGCGAAACATCCGACTTAGTCTATCACCACGCCATTTTAACGTCTGTAGCAATTTCGATCAATACTGAAGATCTTGCCTTCGATGTACGGGAATTTATCAAAAGTCGCTAACAATCAATGGTAAATAGACAACAACTATCATCAAAATACTCACATTTTGGGTTTATAGAATGAAATGTTTTTTGCTGGCATCACATATTCTTTTGTGTGAAATTCTCAAGATTAAAAACTTTACACTTGTGGAATACCCATTAATAATATATACATGACTTTTATAATGGGTACGTGCATGTACGAACACCTGTACACACACAGTGGAATGTAAACATTGCCATGTGACTGCCACATGGCAGTCACATGGCAATGTATGTTTACCTTTGGTGGAAGGATACAAAATGGGCTTGAAAGTAGATCTTTAGCAGGGCTTCAAGAAAGTCTCTTCCANGGAAGGATACAAAATGGGCTTGAAAGTAGATCTTTAGCAGGGCTTCAAGAAAGTCTCTTCCAGTCGTGAACCGACAATAGTATTTTCACAGTTCCCCCGAGACCATAACAGGCACTTTGACCGTGCGATGTGGCAGAGAAATGCCACTCTGCATCAATTCCACAATCTGTTTTGTGCAAACAAATATTCTGAAAGTTCTTTCGGTTTTTGTACTGACCTACACAACCGTCTGACAAATAACATATTTGTTGTATGCTAGGAGTAGCTTCTATGAGAGCAGGCATCAAGTGTGTTTGGAAGAGGCTGAACGCGCAATGGTATTGTGAGTCACATTCTGATATGAAGACATAATCGAGATGTTTCCGTACACCATCTTCTCCATTGTAATAAATTACAAAAGGATGGAGGGTGGTCTGGCTGTTAGTCCAATGGTAGGATTCAACTTCGTCTTGTAGCACAAATGATTAAAACTTCTCCTGCCTTCAAATTTGGTTTCACATAATTACAAAACTCCTTTTGCATAAATGAGTGCGTTTTTAACTTCAACAGATCATTCATGAACTCCTCTATAAACTAATACTTNAAAACTCCTTTTGCATAAATGAGTGCGTTTTTAACTTCAACAGATCATTCATGAACTCCTCTATAAACTAATACTTGATGACAGTTTCCAATGCACTTCTATCTACAGACATCCACTTCTTATGTGTTACACTACCTAGCATTTCATCTTCAAACTTCTGACTCAATAAAGCCTTCAAAGGACCTACCCCAGGACACTCTTTACAGTTGTTCGTGTAGCAATTGGGCGACGGTGGGTTANCAATAAAGCCTTCAAAGGACCTACCCCAGGACACTCTTTACAGTTGTTCGTGTAGCAATTGGGCGACGGTGGGTTACACATTTTGTATAAAAAGGTTTGGTAGTTTTTTATTGGTGTGTCATCTCCATCCAATACAAAATTTTCCACTTTAGAGCCATTCATCATTAATTTTACATTCTGATGAGTTGTGCACACAAACTGTATAGGTTCCATCTTCCCTGCTAAAACGCAGTTATGTGGCCTCAGCTCAGAAAATTGAGAAAAACCAACACTCTGCTTTGAACATTTCGTAAAGTTCATCCAGATTTGTCAAAACCCGCTGTTTTTGCATGTGAAGTTTTTGTTGATTGTCCCTCCTAGCAGTAACCACATCTTTCTCCCCTGGCCTCATTCTGCTTACATCAGCTCTGGTATCAAGCACATGCTGAACTGTTGTTGAATCTAAAGTTTTTCCTGGCTTGGGGTTAGGAGTTCAAAGGATTCCCTTTTCTTGAACTAATATTTTTACTGCTCCAGCCATATAATCACCAACTCCAAACTCATTTTCAAATTCTCTTGCAGCTCCAACCACAAGGCAAAACAGATAATATAGTCATTTTTTCACTCTGACTTGCGGTTTGGGAAAATTTGTTTTTTTTTTTTAACTGGGTTATAATTTCTGATTCGTCTTGCACACGTGCTGATTTTCATTCTCCACATTCTGAGGCCCAAGAAATGTTTTTTCAATACATGTTTTTACTTTTTCAACTTTTTGTTTTGTGTACGAATCTACTGTAAGATTTTTTTTTTCTTGAATGATGATTCTCCTACTAGCTCCAATGATTTATTTAAATATTCCAAAGAAGGTTCAGGGTCTACATAATCACACTCATTCTTACTGTGCCCTGCAATTGTGCTGTTCTTGTCAGTGGTTTGTTGCTTATGTTCATACCTTTCTGCATACTGTTTGGCGAGTTTTAGCCTACATCCATCACATATTTTCATTCCTGCCTCAACATTTTCCAAACCCGAATAACACATCCATTCAGTCACGTTCCTCAGCTTACCTGATTTAGAATGTCAGGTTTCTTTTTTTTTTTTAAAGGATTACAGCATTTTACGGAAAACACTGCCAAATTACTCTTTTCTCCTTGATTTGCCATGATAAAGCAAAAACTCACAAAACAATTAAGACACTGTAATATTGCCTCGCGTCAGGGTGCCATATATGCAATGTTGTGCCCCGTGTGGGTAGTCATATATGTAATGTTGAAGTGTCTGTGAAGACACGAGTAGCTCAGTAAGTAGTACAGTAGCATGAAACGTTAAAGGCGCCAGTAAATATAAATTAAGTCCAATGTGTGTTTATTACTCCGTACTTTTATTTACTGGAAAGATTGAAACAGTTCACATACAATCGTCAGGCATGCAGAGTACGAACCAGTTTACACGCAAACTAACAGAGAGCAGCACCACAGTCGTTTAATTATTCATTTACGTCTCGAAAACTTGCCTCGCCAGAATATTGATAATTAGAGACCTCCCACACTGGCATAGGAATCAAACGAGCAGGGTTAAGTTGTCGGTGTGGGGGCTATGCGCCACGGCCGACGCGTCTTCTCTGACTGTTGGTTACTTTTTTTTTTTTAGGCGAAAGACATTGTGAGTATTTATTTTGCGGGCCTATCNGTATCATCCAAACATAGCCTGCTTGCTGTGCCGTAAGCCGTCAGTCAGATGATAATCGAACTTCCTAGAGCAAAACTGTCGACGCAGTCTGAAAAAGCTTCTATTACTAATGCTGACGCATAACAAAATTTAAGATTTTTGAAACGGCAAACGTACGCTTGATAACATTATACTACGATAAAACGAACCACCACTGCTTTTAATTTCAAACCAGATAAAAATATTATGAAGCTTAGCAAAACGAAAGAAAATGAACCGCGCATTCCGATGACTAATAACTTGCGTCGTTACAACACGTAAAGAAGAAAGAGTTAAATCTTTAAAACAAGGCACCACACTTCAACATCAGACAAAATTGAAATCCAAAATTACATCAACTTGATGACACTATTAACACAGCTAGAGAAGTGAGCTTAGATAACGGAGCAGCGTCTGCGGTCAGGTTGAAACATGCTCACGCACACGTCCATACATACAGAGACCTGTTTCCCAGGCCAACTATGTTAAACAACTTATTTTCAGGAAGAATCAATTTAGGTGCCTTGTGTGGGTGAGTACAAAAGATGGGGGAAAAAGTTGTGATAATTTGTAAATGTTTTACAGTAATATTTAAACATTATTTTCTCATGAACCCATTTTTTCTCCATCCTCAAATTTGGTATACCTATAGTCAATGCATGCATGAATAAAATATATTTTTGAGAAAAAAAATAGAATGTAGTATTTTTGAGATTTTCAAAAATGCAAATTTTAGGAAAGGTTAAAAAAAAATGTATTAATCTTGTGTTACATATCAAATCAAAGCCCCTTAAATAAGGTTTAAAATGAGCAGTCAATGAGCTCTCTAGTACCATTGGTTGCAGACCTACATGGGTTTTCCTGTTTACTGACATTCAAATATTTTCTGTTTTTTTTTCAATTTTTGGATACTTTTTACACAAAAAATACCAATTGCAAAAAATTTTTAAATTTGTATTTTAGATGTAAAGTACAACTAGTAAACATAGTATCATTCAAATCTGAAACATTAAGGTTCAGACCTCTGGTTGATTTGACATGAATGACCCAATATTAAAAATAATGAATATCTACATGATCTGGATTGCAACCATCATTCTCAGAGGTCCTGTAAATGGTTATTGACATCAGTTTTATGCTGGCCAGGGTAATTATTAAGTTTAGGGGCTTTTCTGAAATAACAAACAAAAATTCAAAATTATGGTATATTTATACTCTACTAATAACGTAAAACACGAATATACTAGGGGCGTAACTTTAAAATAAGTACAACATAATAAAAAAAAATTAAACAAAATGGCAAAATGAGCAGTATAGCCAGTTTGTTTACGTTTCTGAACGAAACGTCCTAGACCAACAAAAGTTGCATTAATGGGTTCTGCACAGCTTACCTTGTTCATATTCAAGAGGGCGTAATGTTAAAATAAGTGGAACATACTTAAAAAAACTTGCGAAATATGTTTGTTTACGTCTATTAACGTCAGAGGAATTATACCAGCCCCCTTACCTAGGTGAGTCTATTTGCCTTATTTTGGAGTGTTTTACGGTTCCTTTAAATCCCTACAATCCTACATTCAAACTTTAGTGTAAAACCCAAACATCCTAGGTTAGTGTAAAACCCTACAATACTAGGTTAGTGTAAAAATGTAAAATAGTGATTCACCCATCGTGGGGTTAGGTTCTGTTAGGTGGGCACATATTACGAAATTAGTCGGACGTTAATGCCCCTAGTATATTCGTGTTCTGCATAATTAGTAGAGTGGAAATATACCATAATCTTGAATTTTTGTTTGTTATTTCAGAAAAGCACCTAAACCTAATAATTACCCTGGCCAGAGCTTTATCCATAATTAATTACTGAATGCACTGCATTTCTTTTATTACTCAAGAGTAATGAAACACTACAGACTTTTCTTTCAGATTGCATCGCTGGAAATTTAAGAATCATTATATTAATATGTTCTTTCCTGGCATAAATAATATTAATACATAATTTTTTTATTACTATTAGATTATTGGTGGCATAATAATATGTCTTAATATATGGTAAATTTATGATTACTTAATGATTTATATGTGTTTCATTGTGTTCAGTTTTACATATCCTTTCTTTCAACCTACTTATTCTAATGCCACCAAATTTAGAAAAATTCTGAGTTTAACATTTATTTATTTAGCACACTCACATCACACACTGATGCCATTTCATCTATGACAATATTAAATACCACACATCACAATGTAATATTTTTTCCATCCATTTATGAAGATTGTCAAATGAAAATATTGGAGGTTTTGTCATATCTCGAGGACCATTTCACCTTCCCCAAAAAATGTTACATGCAAGTAGTGATGTAAACAAATAAATGTGGGAGGATACCATCTCGCCACATCACTTTAAACAAATCTATCAAATACATCAAATAAGTTAAAATTGAGTAACTTCCTTTCGATGTACACAAATTCAATTAAATTCCAGTTCTTTGCAAAATAATTTTGAACCACTTGCATGAAAAACCAAATATACCGGCTACTGGAATGTCCGTGGAATTTAAGCCCGTAACTTCTTCTTGGAAAATTAAAAAGTTCCAAAATATAATTTAAATAACTGTTCTTCCGAATGGAGTAAATTTTAGCACAACAGCCGTCACTTCTCCCCCCTCCTCCAGTCCGCAGACAATGAACTCCCGCAGTCTGTCCATTCCTGCTCTTTTTTTTTTTTACCCAAACTTGTTGTTTAGGGAAAAAATGAATGCATGAGATGTACAGAAATTTGTGTCAAAAATAAATTTTCATGTGAAGATTTGGTTTTAATTCTTGGTTTTTTTCTATTTGAAATAATATGAATGGGAGCAAGGAAAAGTACAATGCAAAGACTATTTCACAAAAATTAAAAATACTGTATATACTTTCAGGAAAAAAATATAATTCTTAAATTAAACTATATCAACAATTTGTGGTGCCCTGTTAAGTACAGTCTATTTCCGCATATTTTAGGCAATTTTTATACCATATTTTAAGTCGAAAGTTTAGGGTGCGTAAATTATGTGAGACATCAAAATTTTTTTTTTTGAAGTGAGGTTATAACTTGAATAAAACTAAAATGATGCACCCAAAAGGATCTGAAAATAATGTAGTAAACACATTGAGTTAAACGCTACAACTACGTAATATATGCTGCTGAGATTGTGACTTAACAGTTCACATGCCGCCGCAGACTTGCAACACCGCGCCTGGTTAGGGCCAATGTGCTCTCACGTATTCTCACGCTCCACTTTCCACCTTTCTTGGCAATACAGCGATTGTTTATATTCTTGCAGCTTACACTTTGGCAACACAAAATTTCAAGAACACNGGGGGGGGGGGGGGGGGGGGGAGAAACAAGAATTACAAACAGAAACGTAGAATGAATCGTTCCGAAATAACATGAAAAATAAATAATTATAGGCGTTTTGGAAGAGTAAATATGACAATATTCCTCAACTGGCACTGAACTGGTCCGCGCCGATATGGCGTGGCTGGCGTAGTCTGCAGATTGGCACGTCTACGTAGAGGGGGGTGTGAAGAGGCTTGGCTGGACAACTAGAGAAGCTGAAATAGGGGTGGAGGGGTGGGTGGCTCTACCTTTCTCCCTCCAGGCATGTCTAAAAATAGCTTGT
>NQII01003691.1:179639-213659 GCA_002778355.1 Clitarchus hookeri
CCCAAACCATTCTTCTAGCACTTCCTAATTCACATTAAAAGGTGTGGTTATCCACACCCTCTGTTTCCCATAACATTTCAGTAATGCACACAAGAGTTTTGAACTTATTTCCTGTCGGGAGAGGTTTTTATGGTGTCTATGGCGGTGTTTTCCAACTTCCTTCTTGGCTATAGCCTCAGCTATAGGTACGCTCAGGGAGGCAGTCATGCCCCTAAACAGTGGTGTCCAACCCGTCTCTGCCGTGATGCACGCCTCCTTTGCATGACTTCCCTTCCATTTACGTGTATGGGGCCTAGCCCTGAGATGCAATTAGCTCCTGTCCCTGCCTCCGACATACACGTAATACTTAGCAATAGGGTAGGTTAGCAAAAAAAAAGCCTCCAGCTTGTGGTTTCTGCCAGTATCGATTGCAGGGTGTGCATACAGCCTGCCCATCTGTCTCCCTCGCACACACAGCCCTTCCCGTCCTTCCTCGTGCGATAGCACGTCGGCACACACACCCTATTGTGATTCAACAATAGTGAAGTTACATGATGTTACGTTAGGTCTTCCTGCATTTAGCACAGCAAACCAAATTTGTTGACAAAAATTATACATAATTCTTGTGTGTTTTACCCACAATTTCCCCGATCTCATAGCCCTCTCCACTATCACATCTGTAAGTACACCCCCACGCACTCTGAATATTGTAATGTCCCTAGTAAATTTGTGTTCTGTGTGATAAGTAATGTCGACATATACCATTTCCCGGGTAGGTTTTTTATTCTTTATAAAAACCCTATTTTGAATAATTACCAATAATAAATTTAGTTGAGGTGATTNTCCCGGGTAGGTTTTTTATTCTTTATAAAAACCCTATTTTGAATAATTACCAATAATAAATTTAGTTGAGGTGATTTCTGAACACACAAACCTACATAAATTTTAGGTAGGGGCTTGAAAAATAAAATGTATACAACATAAATATTAACCTAGCATTCTGTAAGCAACATTAAAATGCTGGTATCTCTATAACACTACAACTGATGCCGTACACACGTGAGTTAAAGAGACAGTCTGCTTAGAGTATGGTTCAGATGAGGAGATTCTTCCTGCGCAGTTAGCAGAGTGCAAGCGCCAAAGGGGAGGTGTCTAACAATACAGGGTGGGAGAGTACACGAGAGGACGAGTAGCTGTGATTGTACTATCTAGACAGAAAACATAGCCGATAGATTTCTATGGTTACATTAGTTGCCACTAACAAATGTTTTTGCTCTAGTCTACATACATCCACAACAAGAGCCAAATAAGTATCAACTCGAGCGAAGACTGAATTACCCACACCCCACTTCCAGTGAAATGGATGTGCCCTATACGTGTTGTGCTTCTGTGCATTCTCTTCTCAATTGGATTACACTCTACATGTGTTGGCAGCATTGACAAACAATAAATATTTTTCTACAGATGTTATTACTTTCATAACTTGTGCTAGATATCGGGATGGACTAAAGCAACAAGAGCAGCCTTCCGTTAATCACGGATTTCACTGGCCAGTCATTTCAGGAACTTCAGCTGTTGTTCCGATACCACTGACGAGCACCGATGATCGCTGGCACTTGCTTCCGCGTGCCGCTCAGCGGCACCCTGCGAGAGGCTATATTGAATACTGAAAGCCCTGAGTTTACTGATGCTCCAGAGGTTATGCAGTGTCAGTGAAACATGATNTCCCGGGTAGGTTTTTTATTCTTTATAAAAACCCTATTTTGAATAATTACCAATAATAAATTTAGTTGAGGTGATATCTGAACACACAAACCTACATAAATTTTAGGTAGGGGCTCGAAAAATAAAATGTACACAACATAAATATTAACCTAGCATTCTGTAAGCAACATTAAAATGCTGGTATATCTATAACACTACAACTGATGCCGTACACACGTGAGTTAAAGAGACAGTCTGCTTAGAGTACGGTTCAGATGAGGAGATTCTTCCTGCACAGTTAGCAGAGTGCAAGCGCCAAAGGGGAGGTGTCTAACAATACAGGGTGGGAGAGTACACGAGAGGACGAGTAGCTGTGATTGTACTATCTAGACAGAAAACATAGCCGATAGATTTCTATGGTTACATTAGTTACCACTAACAAATGTTTTTGCTCTAGTCTACATACATCCACAACAAGAGCCAAATAAGTATCAACTCGAGCGAAGACTGAACTACCCACACCCCACTTCCAGTGAAATGGATGCGCCCTATACGTGTTGTGCTTCTGTGCATTCTCTTCTCAATTGGATTACACTCTACATGTGTTGGCAGCATTGACAAACAATAAATATTTTTCTACAGATGTTATTACTTTCATAACTTGTGCTAGATATCAGGATGGACTAAAGCAACAAGAGTCGCCTTCCGTTAATCACGGATTTCACTGGCCAGTCATTTCAGGAACTTCAGCTGTTGTTCTGATACCACTGACGAGCACCGATGATCGCTGGCACTTGCTTCCGCGTGCCGCTCAGCGGCACCCTGTGAGAGGCTATATTGAATACTGAAAGCCCTGAGTTTACTGATGCTCCAGAGGTTATGCAGTGTCAGTGAAACATGATNGAGAGGCTATATTGAATACTGAAAGCCCTGAGTTTACTGATGCTCCAGAGGTTATGCAGTGTCAGTGAAACATGATTTTGGCAGGCGATTCAAGTTGTCTTAGGTTCTAGAGATATTTAAAATGTGCATATGGCATGAGCATTAAATACAAAATAGTCCTGCTGAAATTCCGAACAAAAGAAGTACAAAAGTAAACTCAAAACGGAGTTACATGTTATTAGAAAAACTGTCTTTCTGTAGTTAAACAATTATGAATAATAGTTTTTATATGAGCAAGAGTTATTTTAAACTCAAGAGGAAAATAATTNTTTCTGTAGTTAAACAATTATGAATAATAGTTTTTATATGAGCAAGAGTTATTTTAAACTCAAGAGGAAAATAATATAATTCTTAAATTCATAATTTAATTCCTTATATATAATTTCAATGACTACTACTGCCGGGCGTTTTGGAACGACGTNTAATTCTTAAATTCATAATTTAATTCCTTATATATAATTTCAATGACTACTACTGCCGGGCGTTTCGGAACGACGTTACTTACGATCAAAAGACTTACTGTTCATTATTGGCCGTTCCCTTACTGCTGACGAACACTGATGGATCATCAGTGATATAAGAGCTCCTCAGCAGCATTGGAAGGTGGCCAAAATGCTAGTTCTCCGCTATCACAGACAATACTCAATCAAAACAAACCATCATATGCATGGTGCTAGTTTTTCTGAACAATTGTCAAATTTATTGGTTTTTCAGAATTTTCATTTCGTAGGAACTCACTGGTGTCCACATTCTGATTCGCCATGCACATGCAGAGTAAAACAATATTGCCAAACAATCCTGTACACCTCGTCAGTGCTGTTTTTCTGTGTGTGTGTGCATAATTGTGGCGAGTGTCAAGCTAACAGCGGCCACGCGGTTAGACAGCACGTCTTCCACCATGGTGNTAACAGCGGCCACGCGGTTAGACAGCACGTCTTCCACCATGGTGAACAAGGTTCAATCCCCAGTTGGTACACTCCGGATTTCGCAAGTGGGAATCATGACGGATGATGCCACTGGTTGCCGGGTTTTCTCGGGGATCTCCCTTTTCCCCTGCCCTTTTATTTCAGTGCTGCTCCATACTCGCCTCACTTCACCATCAAGATCACAATGTTAAGAGCCACCCCAATATCTTCACTCACTCACGCTAACACTTGTATTCGACTTTCTGTACTAAGCTGTTCTGTGCTAAATCATTAGTAATGTCAATATAGGCCTAAGACTCTTTTCACGAATTTTTTTCTGTTTTTCAGTAAAATCCTTAAAACTTCATCATTAACTTACACACGGTTGCTTAATTTCGTTGAAATATATTTGTGATAATATCCCAGGCCTGTTGACTATTTTAAAAATGCATCTACAGCATTCAAAAAGATTTTTAANATTTTTTACTTTAGCCTACCTTTAGCCAACAAACATGAGACATTTTCTGTGTTTCCTTTCATAACAGCATCGTACAGCGTCTCTTCTAAAGACTCCATATTAAGTTAACCTGTAAGAAATTGCAAAAATACAGTAAATTTAACACCGGTACCTTTAACAAATTTAAAAATAGTCTATTATCCAAAAGTTACAAAGTTGTTTTTTAAAAAATTCTGTGTATAGGAGAACTAGAATACCTTAAAAAATATTAGAAGATATCCATAGTTAGTAAAACTATAAACCAAAAACTATAGTGTGCATATTACAATGACAATATCATTAACATGCCATTCTGGCATATATTCAATAATCCTTTTTTATTTTTTACGTATACCAGCTACCAGGTACCAATGCGCATACCATAGATTACACAAACCCTACACAAGGTTGTCAATCCAAGTTTCGAAAATCGACCAAAAGTCCTCATAACATCCGCTAAATTACCATCAATTCAGAAAAAAATTCAAAAAGTCCGACAAAAAATATATATGTAAAATTATTATTTAAAAATAAACCCATAAATAATTGTTAAATTTAAAGCAAGGAGTAGTTTTATCGTAATAATACAGCATTTATATATGTTTTACACTATTAGATATAAGATTAGTGATTGGAAGATAGCAATAAGATTTTTTTTTAAACCACCTAATTGCAAATTATTATGTGTACGTCCGAGGTAGCGACGGGAGTTTAAGTGTGTCTCAGGGCTAGGCCCCATACGCCTACAGAAAAGGGGATTTCATGCAAGGAGGGGTGCATCGAGGCAGAGAAGGATTAAAGCTGCCACGGCAGCAATTGGGGCCATGATATTCATACCTAAGTGTTCCTATAGACGAGTCTAAAAAGAGGGAGGGGAAAAACCGGTATAGACAACCTAAGAATCCTCACTATATGAAAGATGTAAAAAAATTATTCATGCATTACTGAAAATGCTACAGGAGGCAGCAGATGTTGATTACATGCTATTTAATGTGGAGTTGAAAATATAGAAGAAAAGGGGTGGGGGTAACGGCACAAGTGCCCTTGAGGTTTAACTGCTGTCGATATTTCTGTGCATCAATGGCACCTACTTCATCGTCGCTCTTCTGCACTGAAATCCGGGTTACCACACGGTGGGTGAAGGAGGGGAGGCGTGAAATGGGAGCTGCCCCCACCCCTTTCCAAAAAAAGTCAGTCGGTCTGCTCTTTGGTGACCTCAAAGCTCGGGTGGAATGTCCGGGATCTACAAGGCTGATGGCGAATCTGCCGGCCCAGGTGTGAAGACTGATGACAGGAAGCTTCCTAGGTCCAACGCATTCAATTCCATTCCTCACGCATCCGGAGTCAGTAGTCCGCAGAATCCAGCAGTGAGGTTCACTACACTTCGCCCGTAGCACCTTGAGATCCCCCTCCATGCCATGATCGTTAAGCTGCCCCCTGCATGGTGCCGTTCGCCATCTCGTACTGAGCTACCCAGGTCCCCGACGTCCACGACGAAGGCGCTATCGCACTGGCTAGTTGGTCTGCAGGCTGGTATTTGAATATTCCCTGCCGCCCCAAACAAGCAATGGGAACCAGAGGGGTTGAAGAGCAGTAAGGTGCGGTACCAGACAGGATAGGGCATACAGCATTCGAATTTGGTGGGACAGAGATAGTGAAATATTTGGAAGGGTGGTTTGGCTATTCCTTAGGAGAGGGTAAGTAGCCACAAGGTTGGAAGGATGTGTTGGTGGTCCCAATATACAAGCACGGGGAAGATAGGGGGAGGCCTGGCAGCTACAGACCGGCATGTCTCACATCGAGTACAGGAAAAATAATGGAGAGGCTGGTGGTTCAGTATATGGTGAATGTTATGAATAAAAGTAATTGGTTGGAGGAGTCACAACATGGTTTCAGAAAAGGATACTCATGTGAGATGCAGCTGAATGGGTTGTTGGAGGATCTATCACACGCAGTTGATGAGAGGAAGCAGGTAGGTGCCTGATTCATAGAGTTTGAGAAGGCATTTGATAACGTGTCCCATGGGACTTTCATAAAGAAAGTTAATGAGCTGATATCGGACAAGTGGATAGTGGAATGGTTTGAGGACTNCAGGTCCCCGACGTCCACGACGAAGGCGCTATCGCACTGGCTAGTTGGTCTGCAGGCTGGTATTTGAATATTCCCAGCCGCCCCAAACAAGCAATGGGAACCAGAGGGGTTGAAGAGCAGTAAGGTGCGGTACCAGACAGGATAGGGCATACAGCATTCGAATTTGGTGGGACAGAGAAAGTGAAATATTTGGAAGGGTGGTTTGGCTATTCCTTAGGAGAGGGTAAGTAGCCACAAGGTTGGAAGGATGTGTTGGTGGTCCCAATATACAAGCACGGGGAAGATAGGGGGAGGCCTGGCAGCTACAGACCGGCGTGTCTCACATCGAGTACAGGAAAAATAATGGAGAGGCTGGTGTTTCAGTATATGGTGAATGTTATGAATAAAAGTAATTGGTTGGAGGAGTCACAACATGGTTTCAGAAAAGGATACTCATGTGAGATGCAGCTGAATGGGTTGTTGGAGGATCTATCACACGCAGTTGATGAGAGGAAGCAGGTAGGTGCCTCATTCATAGAGTTTGAGAAGGCATTTGATAAGGTGTCCCATGGGACTTTCATAAAGAAAGTTAATGAGCTGATATCGGACAAGTGGATAGTGGAATGGTTTGAGGACTNGTGTCCCATGGGACTTTCATAAAGAAAGTTAATGAGCTGATATCGGACAAGTGGATAGTGGAATGGTTTGAGGACTTCCTCAGGGGGCAAATACAGAAGGTGAAAGTGGGGGAGGCAATATTGGAGAAAGGAGAGGTTACATAAGAGGTGCCGCAAGGAAGCGTGTTGAGCCCTCCATTGTTTACAATAATGGTAAATGACATGGGTTTGGAGATTACGGGGAAAACAATTGTATGCAGAATATTGCATATTGTATGCAAGGGAGTGGAGGGAACATGCAGGCAGATATTTACAGGATATGGCTGAGGAGCATGGAGAATAAAATGAGGTTAAATGCAAGAAAAACTAAGGCAGTGCTGTGAACCATGCATCCATGAGTTCCGAGTTCCTTGTGTCAACTCTGACCGCCACAGTCAAATCAACTGCACCAGCTGCACCGAGTCGCGCCAACCACATTAGGCCAAAGATGTGTAGTGCAGGNTGACCGCCACAGTCAAATCAACTGCACCAGCTGCACCGAGTCGCGCCAACCACATTAGGCCAAAGATGTGTAGTGCAGGTTGGCAAGAACGATACTTGCACCTTCTTGCCAATCAAGTATTACGTAACTCAACAGACTGTCGTACTTATTTATTACAAGAGATAACTCTTTTAATGAATGAGTAGGTAATCCGAAACGGTGTTTACCCCAAAGCCACAGCTGTTGGGCGCAAAGGCAATTGGAAATTACGTCGTATCAGCTCGAGCCGTGAAATAAGATGCGATGCACCAACAAGTGGCGTTGAACTGGCCTGTAAACCGAAGCTTAAGTACTAAGTACCTTAAAGTGTAACCAGTAGTGCGCAGCATTTTTCCAAACACGTAAAACAACATCACCTCATCCACAGCTACAGCCAGAGGTGTGTTTTATTATATTAAGAGCAATCTAGCATTGCAAACCCACACCCCTCTACCCAGGCGGACTCGTCCATCCATTCAGGAGACAGCCACCTGGCAACACTGTAGCCAGTGAAATGCAAACACATCACAGAAAGTGAAATACAAACACATTCACAATAAAGCATATTTAATGTGTATTTATAAAACCACAATTATGTTTTTCAAAAGGGAGACTGCATATAAAGGCCTCCATTCTTGTTACATGTAATTTAGTGTGGTGACACTCCCCATAAAATTNTCAAAAGGGAGACTGCATATAAAGGCCTCCATTCTTGTTACATGTAATTTAGTGTGGTGACACTCCCCATAAAATACACAACATGAACCTTAACATACATTTGTTAATCGATGGGGGTATCAACAATGTGTTTCATTTAAATTATACAATTTTTCACCACTGCCATAATTTTACATTGTGTTCATGTCATGTCTCTCAATTCGGAGTTTGATGTCGGTTCTCGTCACTTGTGACAGAGACCAATGTCACTCTGGCAGTTCGACACAGCACTCGGGACAGAACCACGGTGTTGGTAGCCTGCTCCGCGAGTCCCCTCGGTACCATCATTTAGGCTATTATCACTTCACTGCAATAGTTACTTAATTAACTGGAATAGTTGTTTTCTATTTTTACTGTACAGAGGGGAGAACCATCTGTACTCTAACTAGAGAGCTTAATTCTACCGCTTATCTNTTGTTTTCTATTTTTACTGTACAGAGGGGAGAACCATCTGTACTCTAACTAGAGAGCTTAATTCTACCGCTTATCTACATAAAACCACGCACATTTTTACGTTAAGGTCACCAGCTGGCTGTAAGTGCTGGGTCCATATTCTTTCATTGTTCACGTGTAATCAAGAACAGTGAATAAATAGCTTTATAAAGTTCAATGTGCGACAATTAATTGTCCGAGATTTATAGGACGCTACACCCATTGTGGTAGCACCCACATTTTTTTTGNGTTCAATGTGCGACAATTAATTGTCCGAGATTTATAGGACGCTACACCCATTGTGGTAGCACCCACATTTTTTTTGGTATATTTAAGGTGTACGAGATGGCCTACAGTCTCGTCGTAAGGCGAAAATAGTGTAACAAAGTATGNTTTTTTTTGGTATATTTAAGGTGTACGAGATGGCCTACAGTCTCGTCGTAAGGCGAAAATAGTGTAACAAAGTATGTGACAACATCATCTGCAAACTGACGGAGGACTCCAGGGCTCCCTGTGTCGTCGACCGAACGACCCACATCAGTAACTCTTCAATAGGTTAAGGAACCAGGTAATTCCATAATTAATGAACCCTGGGTCACCTCGACCACGTCAGTAGTGAGGTTTACAAGGAAGAAGGTGATAAGCAGGGACATGCACAGATGAAGCAAGATATAGGAGAAGAAGCTAAATATAAGTATCTAGGGATTGTATTGCAGGGTTAACTTGTATGGAAAAAACAGGAAGATTGGGTGGTTGCAAAGGGAAGAAGGGCTTTGGGTATGTTGGGAAGAGTGTTGAAGGGAGTAAGTGGTGTGGTGAAGGAGA
This sequence comes from Clitarchus hookeri, assembly GCA_002778355.1. Classification (NCBI taxonomy): domain Eukaryota; kingdom Metazoa; phylum Arthropoda; class Insecta; order Phasmatodea; family Phasmatidae; genus Clitarchus; species Clitarchus hookeri. Next base: position 188,847 of record NQII01003691.1, read on the forward strand.
AGGCATATGGCACACTGGTACGGCCAATGTCAGAATATGCAGCAGCAGTATGGGACCCGTACGTGGAGGTGGAGAAGACAGGGGCAGGTTGGTGAGGACGAAGGGAAACTTAGGCCATCACTGATGGTGAAAGAAATGGGATGGAGCCCGTTGAAGGGCAGGAGGAAAGTTGAAAGGCTGGTCAGAATGTAAAGGATGGAGATTGCTATGGCAAAAGGGAGGGTTGGGGGAAGTCTACCCTACCATCTAAGTAAGTGAGTGTTTAGAAGGAAGGGTAGCAACAGCAAGGAGCTTCAGACGGTGTGGAAGAGAACGAAGCCAGTTAGGCAGTCCATGATTGTAAGGTCTGTGAAGGAGAGGAATGTGTTGCGGGAGGAATTAGTATCTGTGAGGGGGTTGTAAAGTTATGAAATGGCGAGGAAGAAGAGTTTCGTTGAGTAAGGGAGGGGTGAGAAGCTCGCCACCAGGTGGTAGCATAATTGCATGTGTTGGTTATTATTATATTATTACTATTTAAGTGACAAATTTACAATGTTTTTTGAACTTTGACAAGTAAAAGTCCTATTTCGAAATGTTATTCTACTANCTATTTAAGTGACAAATTTACAATGTTTTTTGAACTTTGACAAGTAAAAGTCCTATTTCGAAATGTTATTCTACTACACTAAAAATTCTGATACCTGCTAAAACAAATATTTCTCCACTAAATTTCTTAAATTCCGCTAAATTTATAAGAAAGTCCACTTAATGGACAACCGACTTGAAAGTACAACATCCATACAAAATTCAACATTTTAGCTTTTACTTGTTTAATTATTCCATCTCATACTAAAAAATTTGAGGGGTATTTCTGATTCCCGTAGATAAAAATTCTTATTATGAAAAACATATCAAAGTGTGAAAATAACAGGCATCTACATACACTGAAGAGCCAAAAAAAACGGGTACACCTGCCTAATATCGTGTGGGGCCTCTGCGAGCACGCAGAAGTGCCGCAAGACGAAGTGGCATGGACTCGACTAATGTCTGAAGGTATGCAGGAGGCAATTCACACCATGAATCCTGCAGGGCAGTCCACAAATCCATAGGAGTGCGAGGCGGTGGAGATCTCTTCTGAACAGCACGTTGCAAGGCATCACAGATATGCTCAATAATCTGTTTGGTGATTTAGGTAGCCAATGGAAGTATTTAAAGTCAAAAGTATGCTCCTGGAGCCACTCGGTAGCAACTCTCGACGTATGGGGTGTCGCATTGTCCTGCTGGAGTTGTCCACGTCCGTCGAAATGCACAATGGACATGAATGGGCGCAGGTGATCGGACAGGATGCTTATGTATCTGTCACCGGTCAGAGTCGTATCTAGAAGTATCAGGGGTCGCATTTCACGCCAACTGCACATGCCCTATACCATGACAGAGCCTCGCCCACCTTGAACAGTCCCCTGTTGACATGTAGGATCCATNGCCAACTGCACATGCCCTATACCATGACAGAGCCTCGCCCACCTTGAACAGTCCCCTGTTGACATGTAGGATCCATAGATTCATGTGGATGTCTCCATGCCTGTACATCCGCCCGATACAATTGGAAACGAGACTCGTCAGACCAGGCAACGTGTTTTTAGTCATCAACAGACCAATGGCGGTGTTAGTGGGCCCCAGGTGAGGCGTAAAGCTTTGTGTCGTGCAGTCAACAACAGTAGACGAGTGGGCCTTCGGCTCTGAAAACCCATATCAATGATGGTCCATTGAATAGTTCGCACCCGGGCACCTGTTGATGCCCCAGCATTGAAATCTGCGCCAATTTGAGAAAGGGTTGCACATCTGTCACGTGNCGCACCCGGGCACCTGTTGATGCCCCAGCATTGAAATCTGCGCCAATTTGAGAAAGGGTTGCACATCTGTCACGTGTAATGATTCTCGTCAGTCGTTGATTGTCCCGTTCGTTCACGATCTTTTTCCGGCCGCATCGATGTCGAAGATTTGATGTTTTACCAGATTCCCAATATTCATGGTACACTCATGAAATGATCGTATGCAAAAATCCAAATTGTATCGCTACCTCGGAGATGCTAAGCCCATCTCTCGTGCGCCGACTGTAACACCACATTCAAAAACTCACTTAAATCTTGATAATCTGCCATTATAGCAGCAGTAACCGATCTAACAACTTTGCCAGACGCTTGTTCTCTTATGTAGGCGCTGCCGACCACATCGCGTTACTCTGTTGTGTTCCATACCTGTGTGATTTACATATGTACGCCTATAACAGTTTTTTTGGTTCTCCACTGTACATATGTCAACTATGAACGAGTTGAAAAAGTATTTTTATTTTGTGGAAAATAGCGTTACAATGTAAATTAAAAACATAAAATTTTAGTTTATTAATTTTTTAAAAACTTTATGTCATCTTTGTANTATTAATTTTTTAAAAACTTTATGTCATCTTTGTAACTAAATAAAACATAAGAGTGCAGTATTTCTTATATTTAAAATTACACTTTTACACCTCCTTCTCCTAATTTCAACAATTTCATCTTTTTTAACAGAGTTTTAAGATGGAAATTCAATTTTCAGAGGGAGACAGGCCCCTTACCACCCCCACCGCCAACAAATTCCGCACCAAGAAACTATGTTTACGTCAATGCCAAACCTCATAAAGGAAATAAGGTCCCACTCCCTCTCTAATAGCACTTCTCTGCTAACTAATAAAGAGCATGGTTCCTACCTATCTGTCTCCTGAATCATTTTCTATTAACGCATGCCATAATTTTGAATTATTTTCTATCGAAAGGGTTTTTATGGCGCATATTCCAATATTTCCCCTTTCTCTTCTATGTTATAGGTTAACAATTTGTACGCCTAGGGAGGTAGTCATGGCTGCAAACCATGGCTGAACAATCCCTCTTTGCAGCGATGCATGCCCCCTTGTATGGATTCCTTCACCTGTAGGCATAAGGGGCCTGCCCCTTATATACACTTAACTTACGTCTGTATTTCGGAGGTAGATGTAGCACTTAGAATTAGGGCAGGTTAAGAAAAAATGGATTATACATTTTATTTCGTTCAGAGGTTTTGTAAAGATATCTGTAACTTGACAATCCATTGGAAAATAATTTATAACAACTTCGAGTGTCTCAAGGGGTAGGCACGCAATGCATCGCACTCCGGGTGCCTTCACTTTGTCGTGCTAATAACCTTTAACTGCAATAGTCTACTGTAACATACCGCAACATAGTCTTTCTCCACCCGGAGACATCAACCTTTCCTCCCTAGGAATAGCATCTCCTGGGTAAGCTTAATACAACAATAATTCACTCTTATGCACAAATGTGTATTTTTCACAGTCTTGCCTATCTGCGGCCCGCAGGCTAGAGACCGTATAAAGTGTTCGCCTAGAGTGGTGTAAGTGTTTCTGTGCAAGAGTATTTACATGCATGTTTTCAGACTTAGTGTCTTTTTTTTTTCTAGCGGTATTCGGGCATTTCAGGGTACATGTCCCCTATAACCCATCTTCACCCAGTTTCACGTAAATTACTCATCAGCTAGTATGCTCAACATAGAGCTTTTTCAGTTCAATGCATGTGGGTAAGCCTGCATAGGCCCATAGAATTTTTCATGTAAGTATCAGGAGCGAGGGTTCTTCCAACGTTTTACCGAGTGACTGCATACGTCCGGGCGAACGGTCCACNTAAGCTTAATACAACAATAATTCACTCTTATGCACAAATGTGTATTTTTCACAGTCTTGCCTATCTGCGGCCCGCGGGCTAGAGACCGTATAAAGTGTTCGCCTAGAGTGGTGTAAGTGTTTCTGTGCAAGATTATTTACATGCATGTTTTCAGACTTAGTGTCTTTTTTTTTTCAAGCGGTATTCGGGCATTTCAGGGTACATGTCCCCTATAACCCATCTTCACCCAGTTTCACGTAAATTACTCACCAGCTAGTATGCTCAACATAGAGCTTTTTCAGTTCAATGCATGTGGGTAAGCCTGCATAGGCCCATAGAATTTTTCATGTAAGTATCAGGAGCGAGGGTTCTTCCAACGTTTTACCGAGTGACTGCATACGTCCGGGCGAACGGTCCACCATACCCTGAGATCATCACTAGCAGCAACAATTAACACTGCCTGCCGATGGTATCTTGTGCCTAGTCGGGTATCCAAATCCACAAACCACCTACTAATGTTTTTCACTGGCTCTCAAAACTTCCCTTTACGCAACACCACCAAGCCAACAGGTATTAAAACCTTACAAACATTTAGTGTTTGCTCCAAAAAAAACATTTTGTTCCCTAATCCAAGTCAAAATTAATATTCGAACATTATTTTTCCATCTGTTAAGTGTTCTTTAGTGTGTTTTCATGTGTACTGAGAATATCTACTGCGTTCGAAATATATGGACGTGTTGTTGTTGACATACAGACGACTGCCTACTGCTTCTCTGTAAGGGTAACTAGTTACTATCTCTGATATATCAATTGACACTTGGCATGTTCCACATTCCGCTTACCCGCGACCATTCGTACCATCGACTGCCACTCCGCATATCAGGCCTTCCATATATATAACCTATGTGCTGCTCGGGTGCTGTGTATGAAATAATGTGCTGACGTGAACCACGCGTCCAAGAGTTCCTTGTGCCTACCCTGACTTCCACAGTCACAACTACGCCAGCTACACCGGGCCACACCAACTACATCAGTCCAAGAGTGTGTAGTGCGGGTCGCCAAGAACGGAACTGCATCTTATTGCCGACAAGAACGGAACTTGCATCTTATTGCCGACAAGGCTTATGCAACTCAAGAGACCGACTTACTGGTTTATTACAAGAGGTAACTCTTTTATAAATAAGTAGGCGGTCCGAAACGGTGTTAACCCCAAAGCCACATCCGTTGGGTGCACTGGCCTGGCAATTGGTCGTTGCGTCCTCGCAGCTCATGTGGCTAAATACGACACAATGCACCGCCGGGTGACGTTAACTGGCTGGTTGGCCGGAGTTGAAGAGATAGATGCCCCAAAGTGTCATCCAGTAGTGTACAGAATTTTTATAAACATATTGAACACAATCACAGCTACAGCCAGGGATGTTTTCAATTGTATGGAAAACACCCCTGGCTGTAGTTGTGAACGCCATGTTTTCCATTGTATGGAAAACATGGCATTTGACACCCCTTTGCCCAGGTGGACTCGTCCATCCCNTGTGAACGCCATGTTTTCCATTGTATGGAAAACATGGCATTTGACACCCCTTTGCCCAGGTGGACTCGTCCATCCCTTCAGAAGTTAGCTCCATGGCAATGCTGTAGCCAGTGTGCTTAAACGTTTAGTCGGAAGTGAAATTCAAACTATTTTATGAGAAAATGTAATAACTGATTTAAGATGTATTTATATAAGAATAATTATGTTTTTTTCTAAAATGGAGATTGCCTATAAAGGCCTCCAACATTGTAAGAAATAATTTAGTTTTGTGACATTCCCCGTCTATTTCACAACTTTAACATTAACGGACATTTGTTAATAAACGGAGATGTCACCAATGTGTTTATTTTAATTTGTACAATTTTTCATCATCTTAATCACATCACAGAGTGTACATGTAATGTTTCATTGTTCGGCATTTGATATCGGTTGTCGTCACTTGTGGCAGCAACGGACTTTACTCGCCCCAGTTCGTCTCAGCACCTGAATAAGACCAGCAGCGTTGATCGCCCACTCCGTGAGCCCCTCAGTACCAGTATGTAGGGTGTAATAATTTTCACTACAATAGTTATGTATTAGTCAACCAGAACATTTGTGTTATTTTAATGTACTGAGGGGAGAGCCAACCGCCCTCAACGCCGGAGAGTTTAACGCAATCACGTCTCAATCTAAGACCACGTATTTTTCACCAAGCATCATTCACGCATTATTCAACTGTAGTAAGGACAGTGAATAAACCGCTCAACCAAGTGAAATCAGTGTCAATTCATTGTAGGGCATCCTTTGTAGCATCACACGCATNTGAATAAACCGCTCAACCAAGTGAAATCAGTGTCAATTCATTGTAGGGCATCCTTTGTAGCATCACACGCATTTCTGTAACATCGTTCAGGCATATGAGACGGCCTACAGTCTCGTAATCAGTTATAAAATTGCAACAGTAAGTAAATGGCAACTCATCAACAAACTGACAGAACACTACAAGGGTTCTCATGGGCCGTCGACTGGATGATCCTCATCATTAGCTCACCGCTGAATTATGGTGCCGGGCAATATAACATCAAACCGGCCCCGGGTAACCTCGCAGCCTCATCATAGTCTTTATTTCAACCTGACCTTTNGCCGGGCAATATAACATCAAACCGGCCCCGGGTAACCTCGCAGCCTCATCATAGTCTTTATTTCAACCTGACCTTTCCAGTTGTAGTGTGCCTTAAAACTTAACAGACATAATTTTCCCACGTGCTCTGCTGGGCACTACATAAACATGTTTTGTATTTAAATTAGTGTTTAACTAATAACTCAACTCCCTACAAGATTAAGAAAACTCATTTAAAATGTTTTAATGTTTTTTGTGTGTTTGTTTGAAGTTCAATGATAATGCGGTCAGTTAATTAAATTACCTCGTGGGGTGGAGCGAGCTCTTGGTAAATACGCTGTTAGCCCACGCCATCTCCGTCAGTCTGATTCCACGGGTCTCAGTTGCTGCACGTACATGGCAGAGGACTTTCATACTTTGTTCTGAACACTTAAATGCAATGGGTTAACGTTTTACTGGAACTTTTATTTAGTTTACCAACAGTCTTCCCCATGCTCGCAGCACTCTTCAGCCAGTTCAATTTACCAACCCTGGAGGTTTAACTACTATTGTAAGTTTTCGAGCGATTATTGGCCTTTTTTGTACAGTAATGTGAGTTTGTAAGGCCTTGTGCGTCAGGCCCCCTTTAATTTGCATTGTATTCATGCAACTGTGTACACTATTTCGCAATATAATTTACCTGAGTTAACCAAGACTTGTGAGTTCTCATTTCGTGTTGTATGCCGGCCCTATACAGGAAGTCATCGATGCCTCAAGGAGGCATCCTTCATTTATAAGATTAAAAAGTAATATTAAGGTTTGCTGGGGAGCCTGAATACCCTGACTGAAAATTTGTACAGTATGTGTCAGGAGATACAGCCATGTGATCGCGGCCGACAATACTAAGAACTCTGACTTTGTGGTCAGCCAGTGAGCTGGCGCCCATACTATTCGAATTAGGAATATTGTGTAGTATTCTAATTTTTCTTAACATTGTCACCGGACGACATTTACNGCGCCCATACTATTCGAATTAGGAATATTGTGTAGTATTCTAATTTTTCTTAACATTGTCACCGGACGACATTTATATTGCTATCCCCAACCGCTCAGGTAATGTAAAATTACTATAAAAAAAGGTCTGCGCAACCACCACGATGGGCTACAATGCATCGAAAGGATGCGAGAAAAGCTCCGGTGGATAGTTCCCAGACCAACTGTAGGTGAAGTGGCTTTGTCGAAAAGGCGACAGACAAACAAACAGCTGTAGGTGTGGAATGTTCTAAGCTTTCTGGCTCGGACCATTGATATTGAAAATGGGCCATCATATTCATCACCTGTCTTGAGAAATGGATTTGCTGGTGTAATGCACTCCGCAGGAAGTCCTCCCATACATGGTACTGGAAGCTTCAGTCTGAAACGGAAGCATGTTACACAACGACGCATGCGTTCCCTTACCAATTTCCGACCATTTATAATCCAGAATTCTTGCTGGAGCATAGATAAAAGATGCTGGGGTCCAGGATGCAAAAGATCCTCGTGAAGTTGGTCAATTATTAGTTCTGTAAGACGACATCCTTTCGGAATAAATATCTGGTGTTTCTGGTCAAAAGGCAGTGAGGACGCCTGGAGTCTACCGCACACCCTAAGTATTCCTTCTGTTTCAATGAAGGGGTTTAATATTTTCCGGGATACTGGCCATTTGCCCTTCTCCATGGCAGATAGTTTGGCACCAAACTCGCTATCTTGCATCTTCTTGACACAAAACATAAGCACCTATTGTACCTGAAAACGGACACTATTCCTTCTTTTATCCTGAGATACCTAGACAAGGAAGCGCAGAATATACACTTTCACGAATTTAATTCCGTCCAATGAGGAAACCAGCGTAAACAACGAGTAATCAACAGGGCTCTTTGTTACACCACGACACACTGTAATTCGCTACTCTACACTTATATCATCATCCATTGCGCTAAAATACTTATTTGACTTAGGCTAAACCTCTTCATTATCTTGTCACCATTTGGGTCCTCTCCACCATAGAGGATGGTGCACAATTTGGGATGTCACCAGACCTCTGGATGCACAATCTGCTGTGTTTCACATGCCACCACCATTCAGGCGGGGTATTCATTTGGATTTTAAAACCCCTATTTGTCACGAATGTCTCCCACTAGTGTGATTAACACTGAATCTATGACAGCACAACCATTGAATCTGCCCATTCAAAAAGTAGCAAAGGGTTTTACTAGTAATATAGATGCACACAGCTCGAATATTGGAAGTGTAACCCTTTTTATGGGTGCAACCTTCGATCTTCCCATCTTCAGATGGATTGTAGCAGGGTCTTGGGGTGGTACAATGCACAGTTAGACAACTGCAGCATACCCATTTAAGAACTGTCCCAGAATCCATGCAACTCTACAACAGAGCCTGGGGTGCTAACACGAGGACCTCTGGGAATAACTATCTTCTCCAGCAACAAAAGTGCCTCCCCTTAATTGGATCCAGTTGATTCGGATGTGAGAAGGCAGGTCTGAATCTCAATCAACACCTATGATCCACAACCACTCTCTTATATACTTTGCCCAGAGCACAAGAGGGGCCAACCATCCCAATGGGTCAAAGATCTTGGCCAAATTAGACAGTATGCCTCTTTTGGTGATCATTTTTTGATGGCTGCACTAGGATCCGACTGACAAACTAGGACTTTCAAGGTGGCATGCTTCTCAGAATCAAACAAGTGGGAAATGGGATGTTGCAGTTGACATGACCACAAGTCCGCAAGAAACTCAGTACTGTTGCTTGCAAAATTCCACAGGTTAAAACCTCCAGTTTTCAACATGCCCGCCAGTTGTTGCTTCAGGGTGGGTGCATCCGCAAGTGGTTCTGCACTAGTCACAATTTTGTCTACATGTGTGTCCGTAACAAGAGTCGCAGTAGCAAGAGGAAAGTTGCGTCCATCATCCTCGGCAAGCTGATGAAGTGTACGAATTGCAAGAAATGGAGCAGCACAAATTCCGTAAGTCACAGTCTGCAGTCAATACTCCTCCACCGAGTCAGATTGCTCAAAACGACACAAAATCGTGTGGAGATCTTGAAGCTACGAGTCGAGTTTTCTGTCAATACATTTGCTGTGTGTCTGCCGTAAATGCTACCTTGTGAAGATGGAACTGGAGTGTCAGGTTGCAAATGTCGGCTTGTAGTTGCTGGCCAGGCAGGAAGCCGTCGTTTAGGGAGGCGCCTGAAGTCGTTTGCGTTGATGCATAAAAAACTACCCACAACTTGGTGGTTGTGCTATCTGGCTTCCGAATGCAATGGTGAGGAATGTAATATGCACATTCCTGTCCGGCTCTGGTCCCTTCTCCATGTGCTCTGAAGCTACATAATCTGTCACTAACTCTGTACCTCTGCTTCAGTTCTGGTTTCCTGCAAAATATTCGCTCCAAACCTTCCAGTCTGTTCAGGACTTGGCGCTGAGATTCCCCTAACTCGGGCCTTGATGTACAAAACGGTAAAGTAACCATGCATCAGCCATCTTACCTNCTTGGCGCTGAGATTCCCCTAACTCGGGCCTTGATGTACAAAACGGTAAAGTAACCATGCATCAGCCATCTTACCTTCGCCTACTAGTACATTGGAAGATTTCTTCATATTTCTGTTCATCTGGTGACTTCGAGACAGCAAATGGCACTTCTCCCATTCCCAAAATTTCTTAATTGTGCCTTCCATACAGTCTGCAGAAGAATGATGGCAGGTAAAGCTTACAGATTTCTCAGGTTGCATTTTCGATTCCACCTTTCCTACGAGAAGCCACCCCAATAGGGAATCAATCGATACTGGTGAACCAGGACCACCAATTTGTGAGCCAGTTAAAAGTGGTGGAAAAAGCTCCGCCCCAATCAAGAAGTCAATCGAACTAGGAGCCACAAACTGAGGATCAGCTAAGTGCCGATTTGCCAGGCGTTTCCAGTCTCAAGAGAAAAGATCAGTGTTGGGCTGCAGTCTCTAGAGGAAAGATCGGTGTTGGGGTAGCATGTCACTTATTCTGTTCAAGACCAAGGTTTCCACAACAAACCGACTAGTTACATTTCCCACTGGTCCACGTGGCAATACACCTGACTTCGATGATCGACACCTCGGACAGACCATGCACCATTCTTGAATTTTTGAGTCTTGGCAATCCCAGTAGCTGCATACACCCACTTGTACTAAAATTGTTCTAAATTCCTAAATCTAAAAGAGCTACACACATTTGAACCTTGCCAGTCGCATCCCTAATACCAACATTGGCTGTGGCCAACAAGACTTGTGAGAAATGCTGCTGTGGTTTGTGGACTTCTAAGACTCCTCTAATGTTGGCTGCAGACGTGTCAATTTCCCAATGTAATGAAGTGTGCTGCCTGGAGTTGTATACCAGACANCTTTCACGAATTTAATTCCGTCCAATGAGGAAACCAGCGTAAACAACGAGTAATCAACAGGGCTCTTTGTTACACCACGACACACTGTAATTCGCTACTCTACACTTATATCATCATCCATTGCGCTAAAATACTTATTTGACTTAGGCTAAACCTCTTCATTATCTTGTCACCATTTGGGTCCTCTCCACCATAGAGGATGGTGCACAATTTGGGATGTCACCAGACCTCTGGATGCACAATCTGCTGTGTTTCACATGCCACCACCATTCAGGCGGGGTATTCATTTGGATTTTAAAAACCCTATTTGTCACGAATGTCTCCCACTAGTGTGATTAACACTGAATCTATGACAGCACAAACATTGAATCTGCCCATTCAAAAAGTAGCAAAGGGTTTTACTAGTAATATAGATGCACACAGCTCGAATATTGGAAGTGTAACCCTTTTTATGGGTGCAACCTTCGATCTTCCCATCTTCAGATGGATTGTAGCAGGGTCTTGGGGTGGTACAATGCACAGTTAGAAAACTGCAGCATACCCATTTAAGAACTGTCCCAGAATCCATGCAACTCTACAACAGAGCCTGGGGTGCTAACACGAGGACCTCTGGGAATAACTATCTTCTCCAGCAACAAAAGTGCCTCCCCTTAATTGGATCCAGTTGATTCGGATGTGAGAAGGCAGGTCTGAATCTCAATCAACACCTATGATCCACAACCACTCTCTTATATACTTTGCCCAGAGCACAAGAGGGGCCAACCATCCCAATGGGTCAAAGATCTTGGCCAAATTAGACAGTATGCCTCTTTTGGTGATCATTTTTTGATGGCTGCACTAGGATCCGACTGACAAACTAGGACTTTCAAGGTGGCATGCTTCTCAGAATCAAACAAGTGGGAAATGGGATGTTGCAGTTGACATGACCACAAGTCCGCAAGAAACTCAGTACTGTTGCTTGCAAAATTCCACAGGTTAAAACCTCCAGTTTTCAACATGCCCGCCAGTTGTTGCTTCAGGGTGGGTGCATCCGCAAGTGGTTCTGCACTAGTCACAATTTTGTCTACATGTGTGTCCGTAACAAGAGTCGCAGTAGCAAGAGGAAAGTTGCGTCCATCATCCTCGGCAAGCTGATGAAGTGTACGAATTGCAAGAAATGGAGCAGCACAAATTCCGTAAGTCACAGTCTGCAGTCAATACTCCTCCACCGAGTCAGATTGCTCAAAACGACACAAAATCGTGTGGAGATCTTGAAGCTACGAGTCGAGTTTTCTGTCAATACATTTGCTGTGTGTCTGCCGTAAATGCTACCTTGTGAAGATGGAACTGCAGTGTCAGGTTGCAAATGTCGGCTTGTAGTTGCTGGCCAGGCAGGAAGCCGTCGTTTAGGGAGGCGCCTGAAGTCGTTTGCGTTGATGCATAAAAAACTACCCACAACTTGGTGGTTGTGCTATCTGGCTTCCGAATGCAATGGTGAGGAATGTAATATGCACTCTGCACATTCCTGTCCGGCTCTGGTCCCTTCTCCATGTGCTCTGAAGCTACATAATCTGTCACTAACTCTGTACCTCTGCTTCAGTTCTGGTTTCCTGCAAAATATTCGCTCCAAACCTTCCAGTCTGTTCAGGGCTTGGCGCTGAGATTCCCCTAACTCGGGCCTTGATGTACAAAACGGTAAAGTAACCATGCATCAGCCATCTTACCTTCGCCTACTAGTACATTGGAAGATTTCTTCATATTTCTGTTCATCTGGTGACTTCGAGACAGCAAATGGCACTTCTCCCATTCCCAAAATTTCTTAATTGTGCCTTCCATACAGTCTGCAGAAGAATGATGGCAGGTAAAGCTTACAGATTTCTCAGGTTGCATTTTCGATTCCACCTTTCCTACGAGAAGCCACCCCAATAGGGAATCAATCGATACTGGTGAACCAGGACCACCAATTTGTGAGCCAGTTAAAAGTGGTGGAAAAAGCTCCGCCCCAATCAAGAAGTCAATCGAACTAGGAGCCACAAACTGAGGATCAGCTAAGTGCCGATTTGCCAGGCGTTTCCAGTCTCAAGAGAAAAGATCAGTGTTGGGCTGCAGTCTCTAGAGGAAAGATCGGTGTTGGGGTAGCATGTCACTTATTCTGTTCAAGACCAAGGTTTCCACAACAAACCGACTAGTTACATTTCCCACTGGTCCACGTGGCAATACACCTGACTTCGATGATCGACACCTCGGACAGACCATGCACCATTCTTGAATTTTTGAGTCTTGGCAATCCCAGTAGCTGCATACACCCACTTGTACTAAAATTGTTCTAAATTCCTAAATCTAAAAGAGCTACACACATTTGAACCTTGCCAGTCGCATCCCTAATACCAACATTGGCTGTGGCCAACAAGACTTGTGAGAAATGCTGCTGTGGTTTGTGGACTTCTAAGACTCCTCTAATGTTGACTGCAGACGTGTCAATTTCCCAATGTAATGAAGTGTGCTGCCTGGAGTTGTATACCAGACAGATAGTTTTTGACCAACGTGTCTTTACTTTATGCATGGTTCACAAATAGTTAATGAAAAGATTATGTTCCTTTGCAAGTTCAAATCGCTCCTTAGGGGATTAAGAAACACAGTATGGAAAACTGGGTGTGATCCTTTGTATATGCTGCACTCTGATGGATTAAGCTCTGTAGCATTTCCTAGGAATGACTGAGTAACAGGTGAGCATCTAGGTTCCGAGCCCTACGAAGCTGTTACTTTTGGCAAAGGCTTTGGCTTATGGCCGGCACTCCGTGCATGTACTATCTACTGTCTACTTTCCAGGCATGCAATAAACTCCGTCAAAGAGGGCAAAGTTGAGGGACTTCTCAGTGTGAGCTCCCACTCCCTTCGTAAGCAGATATCCCATTTACATTCAAGTAGGTGCGGCAACAGGTGGTCCCAACTCTAGAAATACAAGTGCAGAAATATTCTCATGAATTGTCAAGAGTAGCTGAAGCAAAGTGGTAGCATTTTCTGATATGACCCATGTAGCACTGACCAAAGCTTCAACGTGGCGGGAAACAATGAGGTGCTTATTATTGTAATGCTTTGTAAGTAAGCTCCATGCCACTTCATAGCTGTCCACTTGTCTTACAGAGATTTTACTAATGACAATGGTTTCCCCCTGTTATGATTTTAAGTAAGAGTTTTTCAACCTTGCTTAACGAGGTATGTTGTGCAACTAATGCCTCAAATAAGTCAGAAAAGTTCTGCCATTGCTTTATTTAATCACTAAAAGTAGGCAATTTTATGACCGGCAGTGTTACCCGTGGACATGAGTTACCTGCAGATAACGTAGCCTTCTCCTGCTTCTCTGTTGCATCTGCCAAGGTTTCTGCAACTGCTATGATTTTATAATACAAATCAACAAATACTTCTAGCCATTTGTTATGTCCCTCTGTATATTGAAGCCTTCCATGTCGCTGGAAACCACCAGCACACATTTAAAACCTTCTCCAAGCTGTCCAACATGTCACCTAACTTCCCTTTTGCGCAGGATCCACCCTGCCAATACCGCAGCTCTCTGCATGCAATTTTCAGCACGGTCCCACCTCAAGCGGGCTGCCTCAGCTAGGCCCGCCGTCATTTCTTTCTCTCTCTTCCAAGTTCTTTGTGAATGTTCAAAGACCCGTCCACTTTATTTTCAGGCCCTCACACCAGCTTTCTGTTCTATCCTTGCCTTCCTAGATCACCCAACCTAGGTTTTCTTGAACAAACAAAACAATTAACATCTTTATTTTCCAACGCAAAACTAAACCACCGCACCTCCCTCGTTTTCCCGCCTCACCACCCGAACATGCACGTACTTTCCTATCCCTTCTCTCGCTATGTTTGCAAACCGTACCGAATTTCCATCTATCTTGTCTTATCCAGCCTGGAGAACCAAAATGATTCGTCGTAATTACGCTAAACTTTTTACACCTTTAATTGAATGTGTCCGTTTACGCAGAATCCCTTACCATGTCGCCGTCTTGTAACTGTCAACACAGTGCCAACATTTCACTGTAAAACCACCTGAAGAAGCTGACCCATCCAGTGCAATGTTGCAACTGTGAATCCATTGGGAAAATATGTTTGTCGAACTTCTGTGCTTGTGTGTACACATGATTACTGCCCTGAGTACTTCAGTTTTCTGCATCCTTTCTACAATGTAATTTCATTCAAGTACCTGGCAACAAAATTGCCTATAATCTGGTTATCCAATTATGTTTAAATATATTTTTAAAAACAATATTTTTTATAAGCTTAACCTTGGCACATGAAATTGCGTTGCAGTTATTTTCTGGAGGAAGTCATGTTTACGGATTGTAGATAACCATCTGCCATATAGGTACATAGTAGTTTAATGGAGGCGGAATGGCTTAATACAAGAAATAAAAAGCTGCATACACATAATACTTTGCTTTGCATATGACCACAGTAAATATTTATTCAAGTTTATTGGTTTAAGCAAGAAATTTCACCAACACAAATGACAAACAAATTTTTTTAAAAATAATGCAACTAAAGCATAAAACATTATCCAGATCATGACAACACACAATGCTGAAATAATACTTCCCTCCAATTGTAACTTCTGTTTACGTCTATGTAAAATGTTAAATACGCAAACAAAACATATATACATTGATACATAAAACCACGAGCTGAAAATAAATGCTCCTACGCAAAACTATGTCATGAAAATAATAAATATACACTTTCTTATTTTTAAAGTAAAGTACCTGGTTGCTATCATGGAAAAAAGAAAAGAAAAAAAAATAAATTTTTTTGGTACCTATGTTTACAGGACAAGAATAAGTGAAAGCCGTTAATATACAAACCTGGGAAACTAATTCACATCACAGTATGTTTAAATTTATGATAGTTAGTGAATACATGCACAACTGTTCACTAACTTTTGACAATGTACATAGCAGCAAAAACAAACAGTTCTTCCTAATTGCACAATGAACTCTAAAACAGTAGGTTCTTGTAATTTAGAAATAAATAAAAAAAATACACCACAAATTATTGAGTATTCTAAGTGCATCATAATCAACATTTTTATTTAAGGAAACACAGTTACAAGATATTAAGACACCATAAAATGCACAAAGAAAGAATTGCTAAGTGCAGATTCTAGAACATTTAGAGTAGAGATAATTCTAACACTAACACGCCTTTACTTTCACATAGCATTCCCCACGCTTACATCAGGTTGCTTTTACGCTTTTAAAATTAATGTTTTCTGCTTTTGTGATTTATACACAGCTCCCAATAACAAAAATAGTAATTTTGGTTTTTCAATTTTTAACAAAACAACTGTACACATTCTTAACTCAACTTAAGTTTTCCGTTTGGACGGTTAAAAGATGCTTTTACTTTTGGTGACTTTGGGCAAGGACAATGTTTCCCCTAACTGTAATATCATTTAAAGAGAAAATTTTAACATCAACTCTTTACTGTAGCGGAATTTTTACGTTTATATTTAGTTACCTTTTATGATCATTCTTCCTCAATTCCAGGTAAAAAATTGCAACTAGTACATCACGTTTAAAATTGATCAATCAGTTCCTTATAAAAATGTTATCATTTCTATACTACCTAATCATCACTATGAAAATANTTACTTTTGGTGACTTTGGGCAAGGACAATGTTTCCCCTAACTGTAATATCATTTAAAGAGAAAATTTTAACATCGACTCTTTACTGTAGCGGAATTTTTACGTTTATATTTAGTTACCTTTTATGATCATTCTTCCTCAATTCCAGGTAAAAAATTGCAACTAGTACATAACGTTTAAAATTGATCAATCAGTTCCTTATAAAAATGTTATCATTTCTATACTACCTAATCATCACTATGAAAATANACGTTTAAAATTGATCAATCAGTTCCTTATAAAAATGTTATCATTTCTATACTACCTAATCATCACTATGAAAATAGCATTACACAGCACATTGCTTACTATGAAAACTAACAAACCTCTACACCCAAATTACCTTAACTGCTGGAATACATGTTTTGGCACTTCACCTGCAATAAAACAAAGCCTTTAGCTTCTTCACAATTAATTAAACTAGTCATTCCGAGTTATAAACTTACGATACAAGGTGAAGGGCTAAACAACTTTCCCGACATTGAGAATGCACGCCCACCAATAACTTCACACGAGTGCTGAAACATGTAGCAGGTCTGCTATCAGGGTTATATAAAAGCCACANTGCACGCCCACCAATAACTTCACACGAGTGCTGAAACATGTAGCAGGTCTGCTATCAGGGTTATATAAAAGCCACACACAAAGTCTCAATTACCTACAGTGTAGATTTAGCTCTTTTTTTTGCCCTTTATTACCCACCATGAAGAGCAATTCAATAGATCTACGTAAGAGGGCACGTGCATTCTTGACAANTTTTTTTGCCCTTTATTACCCACCATGAAGAGCAATTCAATAGATCTACGTAAGAGGGCACGTGCATTCTTGACAACCAATAAGTAATAAAAGCACCTCCTTTTGCACAAAATCAACACCTATGACACTGACACTACAAAGACTCACCTCTACAACTACGTCATGCCAAGTTGATGCAATCTCCTAGTCAACCTTCAGCATCTTGTGTTAGTATTTAACTTGAGCCGCACAACACAACAGTTTAGATCCCACACTTTCCTAAAACATCTCCAACGCCCGCCATTATAAACGGTTAACATACAGATCACTCAAACTTTGAGAAACTTATAAACAAAAATAAATAATGCTTCAACCCAGAAGATGCAAAAATCAAAACATGCCCACAGGTATCCATCAAGAGTTTGTAATTTGAACCAAAATTACAACCAGCGGAGCACTAATCTTTTATTTATAAAGACTAAACACGAAAGACTGTGGAAGCCAACACAATTTCATACTATCAACAAAGCTCACTCCAAACATTTTACTAGATCGAGCCAGAGTTTACGGTGAATATTTTAATAGAAGACACGTACGTAATGAATGACGCAATCCTTAACGAACGGTATTTCGGGAATTCTAAATCCAACACCAAAGCCCTTCTTGGTGATTTGAATATTCTCAAGCAGAAACAGCCAAGTGAGATACAAAGAAAGCATTTTCTCCCATGTGTCTTGACACGNGTGATTTGAATATTCTCAAGCAGAAACAGCCAAGTGAGATACAAAGAAAGCATTTTCTCCCATGTGTCTTGACACGCTTCACATAAACACACATGAACGGTAGCCACAATTACGTAGTGATTAAAAGAAAAAAAAACCTTGAATTTATATATATATATATATGGAGAGACTCAATTTACTGTGAAAGATGAAGTGCAATAATCCAAGAGTGCACAAATGACAGCCTATGTTAAAACTCTAAATCTATTTGTTAGTGCCACTATTCAAAATAAAAATCTCAATGGAAATCTTAAAACTCTTCATTAATGAAGTAGGTTTCAAAACCGCAGCAGGATTATGCAAACCTCTAACAAAAACATGGAAAGAAAATGCACACTTTTTAGGTCAAAGTGAGCATTTCTAAAAACTAACATTATTGGTACAACACACGTCAACATACTAAATCACTAATGTCAGCAATACATTTAACTCTCATATTTAATATTAACATTTCATAGCATCTTTTACAGAGAAAATATGCAAAATGTAATCAACGTGGATAACTTGATGTAAAAATAATTTACTTTACACATTACAATTGGCTGTTTTTTATTTTAGGCCCTAAACGTTCAAGAAACAACAGGATGAAGTAAAATATAATATTAATCACTATCAAAATTCAAATAAAACAGACGCTGCTTAAAAAAAAAACAGCAAAATTGAACTACAAAACCTACAATAATTCACTTGTGTTTAATTTTTTATAGTAAAACAAAAACAACCAAATTACACACCAATTATTGGAAAGCACAGTAATTTATTATACATGGTATGAATGGTAAAATTACCAATTATAATTACTCAAGAAAAAATGTTTTAATAACAATAACATNTTTATTATACATGGTATGAATGGTAAAATTACCAATTATAATTACTCAAGAAAAAATGTTTTAATAACAATAACATTTCTTATCAGTAATTGTGATGACCAAGAACAAACTACAATATAATAAAGACAGCAAAAATATTTTCCTACAGAACAAACAAAAAATTCTACCAAAACATGTTCAATGTATTTTTAAATTTTATTTGAAAACATTAAAATACAATATCTACCATTCAGTTTGTATGGTGCTGCTTCTAAACTCACACTCCTGTTTACACTGTAAGGAATGAGAGACCAGATCAAACTAGTGGGAACCTCATATGATACTACGTAGGTAGCCCAGTTACAAAATACAGTTAAACACAACTATACAGAGTGCTTTAATTCAGTAGTTATATCCTACAAAAAACAGCTTATTTGTAGGTTTAAGGTCTGTTCACAATAATATGAATATTTCCCAAAATTCCAAATGGTAACATATTCGAGAAAAAGTGGCTAGGCGAGGAGCTTACAGAGCTCGTCATTGCCGCGGGCATAGTAGAGCGGCAGCTTACCACGCTCGTCACGGCGATACTTGAGGTCGGGGCAGACCTGCAGGATGGAGCGCACAACAGGAAGATGAGCGTGTTCAGCCGCACGGTGCAGTGCAGTCTTGCCGTCAACGTCGGGCAGCTTAGTATTGGCCCCGGCCAGCAGCAACAGGTCGACCACAGCCAGGCAGCCTGCTGCAGAGGCGCGGTGCAGCGACGTAGCATGCCCTGCACGCGTCACCGCATCCACGTTTGCTCCTGCGTTCAGCAGCCGCGTGCACACCTTCACGTGCCCTGCACGTGCTGCGTAGTGCAGTGCCGTGTACCCTGCTGCATCCACTGCATCTGGGCACAGCCCTTTGCGCAGCAGCTTGTCCACCCGCTCAAGGTCNGTTCAGCAGCCGCGTGCACACCTTCACGTGCCCTGCACGTGCTGCATAGTGCAGTGCCGTGTACCCTGCTGCATCCACTGCATCTGGGCACAGCCCTTTGCGCAGCAGCTTGTCCACCCGCTCAAGGTCGTTGTTCTGCGCTGCAACACGCATGACCAACATCCACATCGTTCCCAGACAGCCATCCAGTCAAGCGTCAGTCCAGTCTCAATCCTGAGCAAGTTGCCAATGAGTCACACTTAGATGTAATTATAATTTTAGGTCAGTATAATATCTGAGTCAATCCCTGATCAACCTCTCTGCACAAAGAAAACCCACTAAAACAGGGTGGCTAGCAGTATTCTTATAGAAAATTCCCTTAAGTATCCCCAAATTTTCCAGGTATCCTGTTACATTTCCCTAATCCAAATTATGCGGCAAAAATTAAAAATGTTTTTGTACATAAAATAAATTACAATTTTCTTTATGGGTAACAATAACATTGCCTTTATAAATTAACGCTTTGCTATGCAAAAACAAATATTTATATACAAAAAAATATACAAATAATTCAAATGGAAAAAGGTGGGAGAGCGTTCTCAGAACCAGAAAAAAGTCATGGTACAAATATATGACACAATACAATGTATCAACTCAACGAGAACCACAAAAAGTATTTTAATAATNAAAAAGTCATGGTACAAATATATGACACAATACAATGTATCAACTCAACGAGAACCACAAAAAGTATTTTAATAAAGTAACATTTTATTTGCAAAACCTTACACCTAGGCCTAAAAACATTTTCCAAAACGCCAATGTTTGCTGCATACAAAAAAAGCTGCAATTAAACATACAACCACTAAATTGTCCCCAAGATCTTAAATCTTCCTATGAAGACAGAATAAACTAATGTAAGTACAATTCATTAGATGGCATGTAGCAGAAGTGCTAGAATCTAATATTTATTTTCTTTTTAAATACACTTTAAACTAAGTTATCTAAATTCCCTGACTCACACAAATTTCCCTGATTTTTCCAGAAATGTAAAATTTCCTGACTTTTCCAAGTTTTCCCTAATGCTAGCCACCATTTAAAAAAAATTGCAGGAAAAATACTTAAAAGCAATCATAGAAGAAAAAACACCTGCGCTACAAAAATATACCAACATCACTATAAAGAATTTAATGCAAGGGTTTTAATAAACTAAACTATATTTTGGAGAGCCAGCTTAAATATTAAGCATTCAATCCTAATAAGAATTTACTGAACTAACTAATGAGCATACTTTCCTTTAAATGGGTGCAAATCATTTTTAAGCTACGTAGGCATTGGCGTTTCATTGACAGCAATATCATTACAGATGAAAACAGAAATATGTGAAACAGTAGTGACACTTTTAAGAAGTTTTCCTGGTTAATAAGCTCAAATTTTTCAGGCCCATCACAAACGTCTTAAGTGAGTTTTACTGTATACATGTGCCTTGCCCAGGAGACAAACCTAGAAAACTTCTTACTATAAGCTAGCGTGCAATCAAATGCGTTACTGAGGTCGGATTTGGAGCATCAACTTTGGATGAAATAAGTCTAATGTTTTGAATGATACGGTTTAGTATCCTGAACTATTCACAGGGCCATCATTTTGAAAATAAGTTTCTGAGCCACTTAAAACCTGTTAGTTTGCATAGTCTACCGTAGCACTACTTGCGTGAATTTGGTGGAAATTGGTTGATTGGTTCCCGAGAAAAGGTATAAAAACTTAAATTTTTTTATTTGGTGCTATTTTTTCACAGATTAATTCTGTTAAGATAAAATTACGCTAGTAACTTTTTTTAAGAGTAATGCAGTGATATCAACTGTTACACAAGATGGCGAGCGTTGTTAAATTTGGCAAAATTTAAAAACATTTAGTGGGCAACGGAATTTTTAACAAAGTAAAATATAATTTCAAAAAATCAGATTTTTACATGTCAAACTCAACAATTTTTAGCATGTTTCTATTTTAAATCATTGTTTTTAATAAAGTTTGTTTGATTTTTGCCACTTTTTTTTTTTTACATTTGGCAGAAATTTAGTGAATTTTATGAAAACATTCTGCAGATTTTAGAAATTAAGTGCATTTCAATATTTTATAATACAATACTTATAGTGAATGATTGAGATGTTTTTTCATCCAGTATTTAAGATATGCCCACTGTTCATTACAGGTAATCAACTCAGTATACCCAAGGATGAAAATACATTTTTTTTTGAGGTTAGGTTTTACTTTTTGAGGGAGAGGTCCACATGCTGAGTTTTCCCGCATGCGGAGTTTTTTTCAGTAGGTTCCATGAAAAACGAATAATAGAGGTTTCACTGTACAAAGCAAATTTAAAATTGGTTACATAGTTTCATACATACAACAAACCAATTTAAAGTGTTGTTATAGCCACCATTCTGAAAATAAGTGTGTGGCAAACTTAAAACATACAAATTAATATGACCTAGCACAGTAAAACTTCTTCATACCTCTTGCACTGCCCTTGTTATATCTCTTGACGTACAGTGACTTTAGATATATAATTAACATATATATTTGAAAGAATATATGTTACGAGGTACTGGATGGTTCATGATTATTAAAACTCAAAACCACTGTAACAGCACTTCTTTGACTACTACACTGCGTGTCAGTGCCGCCAACCACAACATATAATTGTTACTACACCCCTTCCCAACCCACACTGGGCGGGTCAGCAACCACTTAGAAACCTAGTTGTTCTCCAGGGGTAAAACCACATTTACGTTTTCTTGGCGACAGGGAAGGGCAAGTATTTCGTATATTATACCCTTCTTTTAAAAGACGTATGCCTGTTAAATAAAATAAATATTTCACAAAAAAAAGTTTTTACAAAAGAGACTATTAAACATGGAGTTAATGCAAAGAAAAATAAAGACACTTAAGTGCGCTTTTTCTAATTAAATTTTGATTTTACGAGGCTTGCAATTTTATGAAGTCATCGCCAGGAATAATGATGCTTTCTAAAATTGGAGGTTTGACAGTGCTGGGTTAAACAGTTCAAATAAATTTTTTTTTGGAGAAACTGTAGATGTTTTGTTATAACATAAATTAATGTTTTTATTTTAGTATGTTGTAGGATGGAAACTTACCTGCATACCAGATGCCCCTTTCAAAGTCAAGTTCTTCCATAGTCTGGCTGACGGAGGACGTGGAAGGGANAACTTACCTGCATACCAGATGCCCCTTTCAAAGTCAAGTTCTTCCATAGTCTGGCTGACGGAGGACGTGGAAGGGAGGCATCTGCAACCTGGCTCACGGCAATCCGACATGGCTCTGGGCTCGTATTAATTATTTCCAATAAATCTGAAACATACGCAAGTGTAAGTGCTTCCACAAATAAAGTGAAAGCGACAACAGAACACACACAAAGAGCATACTAGAAATCTGAACCTATACAAAAACACAATTTGGTATGTTGATCCCTAAGCTGTTTAGGGCAAGTGAAGAGTGTGGTATGTAGCAGTGTGCAGTGGTAGCGAGTAAGAAAAAATCTGCTAGTCAGAGCTGCCACGTACAGTGATGATGATGTTGGGGGGGAAAGAAAAATGAGCGATATCACTTCAAAAATAACTAACAATTTCTCATAACCCATAAAAAAAATTGCAGTGAACTAAAAAAAAAATTATTTATATACTGGTAAATAAATGGTAATAAATTTACAGGTTTTTAAAACATGGTGAAAAAACTTGTACAACCCTCTTAAGAATTCTATGAAGTGGCTCATTTATTAACCACTTATTTATTAAAGAGTTATATTCCTCTTGCCTTCATACCTGGTGGACATTATTCAAGTACAAAGACTTCTTAAATAAAAACCTTTCAAAAGTGTTTTACTGTAATTTCAAAATCCCAAAACAATTGTTAGTACTAACAAAAAAAAAAAAAACAACAAAGCAAGTACTAACATGTAATAAAACTGAGAAAAGACTCGCCCTGAAGATACAAACTATGATGGTATCAACACATTGGTTGTTGAAGACAAAATGCAAAAATCCCTTCAACAAAGAGGTTTGCTCACTGAAGCAACGAAAGTCTGCATACTTACACTTTTAAATTCTGCACACTTATTTACACTTTTAAGTCTCTCAAACTCTGAAAATCAAACAATGTAAAAATAATAATTTACGACACTATTATATTACAACAGATGCACTGCTGATGTTGACTATTTTTCATTTTGTCCCCTTACTAAAAAAAACTTGTATTCAATTGTGATTACTTCTTTCTTACAACTGCCTCTGTTGTGGTTGGCCTATGCAGGTCAGATCTCTTCCAAATCTTTCTTAACAATTGCATTTTTTTAACCTCTTATTTGGTTCTTTGGTGAGTTTGTCAGCAGTTTTTCTCTTTTCGCATTCTGTCTGACAAAGTTTTTTGAAAATCTCTTAAGTCTTCAATTTTCTTCCTATCCCTTTCCATTAGCTGCAGNGCATTCTGTCTGACAAAGTTTTTTGAAAATCTCTTAAGTCTTCAATTTTCTTCCTATCCCTTTCCATTAGCTGCATTTTTTCTTTTTCTGCAGCTCAAGCCTAGTTTTCTCTTCCTCCTGTTCCAAATGCTGTGGGAGCCGAATGAGCACTGGCCAGCAACTCTTTGCTCATGACGACATAACGTGGACAATTTCTGTAAATCTTCATTGCACTCTTTACTATCATATATGCATCAAGGGTTTCTTCATTCATNGCATTCTGTCTGACAAAGTTTTTTGAAAATCTCTTAAGTCTTCAATTTTCTTCCTATCCCTTTCCATTAGCTGCAGTTTTTATTTTTCTGCAGCTCAAGCCTAGTTTTCTCTTCCTCCTGTTCCAAATGCTGCGGGAGCCGAATGAGCACTGGCCAGCAACTCTTTGCTCATGACGGCATAACGTGGACAATTTCTGTAAATCTTCATTGCACTCTTTACTATCATATATGCATCAAGGGTTTCTTCATTCATNTTAGAACGCACTATGAGTAATCTCTTATACAGATTTCAAAAGCAAAAGGAATCTGTTCCAGAAGGTTAGCACAAAGTCATACGTTATGAAAATTCAAATAATAAACAGCTGGTATTAGTATAAAAAAACCGATAGATGAAATATTAGGTTAAACAAGAATCGCACAAATTCTCTACAGCACGGCCATCC
>NQII01003691.1:213827-246225 GCA_002778355.1 Clitarchus hookeri
ACTCACATTTTGGGTTTATATAATGAAATGTTTTTCGCTTGCATCACATATTCTTTTGTGTGAAATTCTCAAGATTAAAAACTTTACTGTTGTGGAATATCCATTAATAATATACACATTACTTTTATGATGGGTACGTGCATGTACGAACACATGTACACACGCACAGTGGAATGTAAACATTGCCATGTGACTGCCACATGGCAATGTTTGTTTACCCTTTGGCAGAAGGATACGAAATGGGCTTGAAAGTAGATCTTCAGCAGGGCTTCAAGAGTCTCTTCCAGTCATGAACCGACTATAGAAATGTTTATCTACAGTGAGTATTTATTACTGACATGTGTAAAAACAGAGACATATTTATTGCAAATTATTCTTTCGATAAAGTTCAAGATTAATTTTTTTAATAATTTTAATGTTACTTTTATTTAAGCAATTTTAAATGTTACTACTTTGTAAGAGGAAAAAAAAAAAAATATATATATATATGCAATCTTATGAAAGAAGTGTTACTCTTTTCCATTACACCAATGCCGCCACCCCTACACTTTTACATTAAACAAAATTAACAGAGACCCAGCTATAATATCCTACGTGAGTACTGGATTGAAATTAATAGGGATGGGAAAATCAGTTCTTCGATACCTATCGATTCTACGATTCGCATTGAGAATCAAGAATCGAAAAATAAAGTTGAATCTTTGCATGACCGATTAGCAGAATAGCATCACAATTTTAAGTGCCAACAAAACTTAATTTACGAACACGCGCAATACGGAACACACAAAACAACAAAATAATACTTTTTAATAGAAATTATTTTTGTAAATTTTGAACATTCTAAGATACACAGTTGTGATTTTGGCAGACTGTAAATAAAAATGATAAACAATCCAATTAGCATCATCTGCTTACTAATGGAAATTCACACACAATTTTATCTACGCGATATTTTGAATCAATGGACAACACATTTAATATTTTATATACCACGTTAACTATTGGTATTAATAGGAATACACAAGGCTTTCGTCGCATCCTTGCCGCAGTGAAAATATTTGTTTTCCCGTAACATTAATTCAAAACAGACGGTACATTTGCCAAGGATTGACATTTGCCAAGGATTGTGCGTATCGATCGTTTTTGAATACTGTGAATGGAAAACAATGCAGATAACTGGCAACTGGTGCTATCGGTAGTATTATTTACATCCCACGAAAATTTTTTGTGTTCTTTTGACTACGCTTATACATCTTATTACATCTTTACTGCACTTGTAGGTTGGCAACAGTGAGAAAGCATCACATGTTCTTATTCTTCTTACACGTTTTTGTACTCGTAGGTTGGCAACAATGAGAATGAAACACTCCTTATTATTGTAAATGGAATTAAGGGTTATAGCCGTAGTGGTATTTTGACGGGCGTGATTATTATTGGAAACTATTGAATGCGGGTTTGGTTAGAATAGTAAAGGTTTGAAAACTGCTCTGCACGTAATGATTGACAAAAATATATCAGCAGATAAATCAGTTGTGGCAATTTTAAACAAGGGATCGAGCATGGCTCGGCCAAACAAAAAACAATGGACAATAACATTAAAATAAAAATGGTTAAATTTCAAGAATTAAAGTTTTTAAAATTTAAAGTAAATATTTAACAATAAATTTACTTTAGTAAGTTGTTTTTAATGACACGTGTAGACTTTTGGTGTAAACACGCATTTTGAGGTAATGTAAGTTATTTCCCAGATCTGAAATCCAAGTCCGTATTCATTGTTTTGTGCATGCTGCTTTTTTACTTTGTTGGTCCATTGAAAAATGAATTTCCGAGAATCCACTGAAAGTTAAAAATATTACGATTCCAGTGATCTCGCTCCGAAACTAGGAGGCAACTGTTGTACAAATTGTAGTATCTGTCGTACCAATAATTTAAAAAGTTGTTTGCATGTGCTGTGCTGTTATTTAAAATGCAAATAATATCTGTGAATTGTATTTAAATATATTTTGCCCCATGGAGTTACTCATTTGTAGGCCCTAATTCGTATGTTTGCAAATTTGTGCCAAAATATTTCTGAGATAGCAAAATCTCATTGTTAAAAAGCCGTTGTAGTAATTCTTTCATATAAAATAAAATAATTTCTGCAACTTTTTAGCACTTTTACACAGTGCTGTTTAATTCCTAAGTCTTTATAAAACTTGTGTGAATTTAAATAGAACAGTTTTGGCTGTGAATGGCAATATGATTTTGTGCGTTTTAAAAGTCGAATAAGTTGTTAATCGTAGGAATCAAGAATTGGAAAAGAATAAAGAATCAACAGAGAATCAAGAATCAGGTATCTGCATAAAAAAATATTGGAATCGTCCCATCTCTAGAAACTAGCTAACATTTTTCTGAGCCTGCCATGAAATAAACCAAGTCAAAAGAAGGAAAAAATGTGTGCATTGGATTCGTAGCATTTGGCAGAGAACATATGGGTAAACATTGTCGATCTTAATGGGAGAGACAGACAATTGTGTGTATTTTTAGTTCTGTCCCTCTTCAGAGTTGTACAGAGTGGCAAAGAGAATCTCAACAGACAGTAAGGAAAAAAAACCTATTTTTCTAACGGTTTCTTTGAATTTTCCAATTTTTTAGTTAAATTTTTCACGGTTTGCCAAAAAAGTGTCTATACTTTGAGGTAATTTGTACCAGGGTTCTTTTGCAGAGATTTGACTGTAATTACTATTTTAACTTGGCTATCAAGACCTCAACGTTAAGAGCCGCCCAAATCTCTTCACTTGCTTAACATTCAAGTCTTCAAAGTAATAACAAGTTTGGCCAACACTTTGTAAAAGTGTGAATAACCAAACTTCACTGTGAATTGTTGTCAAAAACTGGTTGAATCTTATGCCATAAAGGATGTTACACCTGCAGGTGCAAATGGGTTAAAAAAAATTTGTAATTTTATTTTTGCATTACCCAACTCTCAATTATGTTAATCTACTTGACAGAAATGTCAAAAAGTGAAACAATGACAGAGTTTTTCATTCAACCCGTTTCTGGTAACAAAGCAGTAAAAAAATAAAATATTCTACAAGTAAAATTTGACAGTAAAAAAACTTATGTTCGTACAGCCACATGTCATAAATAATTTTATGAAGTTAGAATAAAAACAAACTGGACACACTTACCACATGTGAATAGATAATAGTTGTTTGGCGAACACACAAAAGTTCCAAATAATGAGCTGTCTTTCAAATCACTTGCACACTAAAATCACTTCATAATGTCAACGAGAAGCAGACATTAATAGTAAGGGCGGCGATGGAGGGTCCAGATGGGACAGTTCTGTGGTCCTTGGCTGCACGAGGAGACAATCTTGTAGCCAAAGCAGACCTGAAGGACGTCGAGCAACTGTATGGGCGGGTGAGTGAAGGTGTGTCCGTCCTGGCCGACTCGGCCTCCAAACGTCTCCAGGCAGCGTTGGATCTCCTCAAACTCCTTCAACGTCAGGCCAAACACCTTCGTTTCCATGCCATCAATGTTGCCCTTCACGACGACATGTGGCATCTTGGCCTACAGCTCTCTCTGCAGCGTCCACACGATCTCGGCCTCTCCCGTGCTGCACACCACCTTGTACCCCAGCTCGCTCAGCAGGTTTATCACCTGGATCGGAGGACCTGCCGGCAATGACAACGATAACGACGCTCAGCACCACCGACCACCACGCAACACAATGTGCAAATGTTACTTAAGGGTAAGAGTGCTGATCCCTGAAAAATTCATTATTTTATATTTGTATGATATACAAAATATTGCTCAACTTGTAGACATTACTTACAAGCACTATTCTGTATTATTTAAAAAAATTTTAGGCTGCTTATTTTTCATCTTTAAAATTGCATGTCAAAATCACACAATTTTAGTGTTATTGGGATATAAAAGNTTTTAGGCTGCTTATTTTTCATCTTTAAAATTGCATGTCAAAATCACACAATTTTAGTGTTATTGGGATATAAAAGTAATAAAATCTAACTCATTAAATTAGAGAATTCTCACCGGAAAAAGATAGCATGTGGTACTTCAAGGAATCTGTAAAATAATGCTATAAAATGTTTTTGTAGAAGTCCACAATTTTATGTAAAATAAATTTTGCTAAACACAGCTTAAAATGAATTAAGACATCAGCCACCCTTGTTAAATTTTTGTACATGTTTTATTTAGTTTTATCTGAATGTAAAATTGTAATTCTAACCAAGGAAAGAGTACCTACAAGATAGTCTACAAGTTGAACGGTATTTTGTACAAATAATAATAAAATTATTTTTTGGTGACGAGCACCCTTAAAAGGGCAATATTTACTCTTTAAGGTTTCAGACAGTTACAACAACAAACAAAAAAACACGCATGCAAACTATTAACCTCATCACACTATGGCAGACTGGGTTCAATTCCCAGCACCATTCATCTCCCTAGATTTTCACAAGTTGGAAACACGACAGTAGTTGTAGCCAAGGGGCACTCTCACGGTGCACCCATTTCCTCCACAAATAATTCCATTGATGCTTCATCCCCACTTCACTTCATCTAACCAGAAAAGACCTCACCTGTTAAGTGTTGCCCACATCTATCTTTTACAACCAAGAAATGTTCAATTGTGTATGCAGTACTTAATCTTAGTTACACATAATTGCACTAATTCTTACTTAAAATTGGTTCTTTTAACAAACCAATTACTGAACAAATAAACAGTTTAATTAGCATTATCAACCATTTTTAAACTGCTACTGTGTTATATCATTACTCTATTGGCATCAGTAAGAAATACTGTCTATAAAAATTCTCAGGAAACATACCACTTGTATGTTTATTAAACAATTAAATAATGNCATCAGTAAGAAATACTGTCTATAAAAATTCTCAGGAAACATACCACTTGTATGTTTATTAAACAATTAAATAATGAACTTCAATTAAAAAAAACTTTGAAGCACTAAATTTTCACAAATTAAGAAAAAATAAAAATAAAAAAAGGTTCATTAAAGTAGATACAATTCAATACAGAATATTAACTTACACTTTACGCTGATACCATTCAACACCTCCACTGTCGGACTCGGGAAACGTTTACTGATGGCTTGAATCTCCTCGTGAATCAGCCCAAACACACAACAATCACTCGAGTGCAGTGAACCTTTCACTGATACATAGTAGTACATGGTCATCGCAGCGATACTTCATTTAGTACACTGCAACAAGGCAAACCACAAATCACGAGACCTGAGGAATTACTGTAAATGTCCAACATCAAAGATTTTCATCCAAAATCTGAGTGTGTGTGACTCTCTCTCTCTCTCACACGCCCACACACATCCCTCCCCCCACACTGTACTTCCTCATAATTTTTTTTGCTACACGGATTCACATGATAATTTTCACGATTGTCATATGTACGCTACAAAATCAAAGTTAAAAATTTGTTACATACTATGCATTTCCAGCCAACATAATTAATTTAAAATTTTCCTACATAGCCTTCACATTTAGTCAAATGGTTTCCTAAGGCAGCCTGTTATGGTAGCGTTACCATTTAGCTGGCCCATACAATGTTAAACACACAGTAAACTGAAATGTGCACATCATACCAACTGACAATATCGAAAACTACTATCGCTACTAATGGCTGAGAGAACACACTCATTTGCTCCATTCATCACTTGGGGCCACATGGAGACACCACGTTGTCGAACGAGTCCTGCCGTCTCCCCTATCCACCCGCAGATGGCAGTAAACTACTTGTCGCCTGAGACACACTGTGAAACCACCGATGCTCTGACTGGCATTGTTTGGCACACCAATTATCGTAGAAACTGTTAATGGTCGTGGACAAAACTTCAGTTAGGGGAAGACCCAGCGGGAAACCTGAATTATCTTCAAGCACAGATGTAGCTAGGATTTCACTCAGAGAGGGGCAATAAAATAATGGGGCCAAACCACTATACCAAACGTACAATAAATCAAAAACCACATGTCAAAAGGGGAAAATGCTTTGTAAAACAACACAGAATAACCCTATCACTGAAATTACACAAAGTTGAAAAATCCCACTGCTGGAGTACCACAAGAGCAAATTTACAATATTGTCACTAGGTACTTTCAATGAGAAATATACGATATTGTCACTAGGTACTTTCAATGAGAAATATACGATATTGTCACTAGGTACTTTCAATGAGAAATATACGATATTGTCACTAGGTACTTTCAATGAGAAATATACGATATTGTCACTAGGTACTTTCAATGAGAAATATACGATATTGTCACTAGGTACTTTCAATGAGAAATATACGATATTGTCACTAGGTACTTTCAATGAGAAATATACGATATTGTCACTAGGTACTTTCAATGAGAAATATACGATATTGTCACTAGGTACTTTCAATGAGAAATATACGATATTGTCACTAGGTACTTTCAATGAGAAATATACGATATTGTCACTAGGTACTTTCAATGAGAAATATACGATATTGTCACTAGGTACTTTCAATGAGAAATATACGATATTGTCACTAGGTACTTTCAATGAGAAATATACGATATTGTCACTAGGTACTTTCAATGAGAAATATACGATATTGTCACTAGGTACTTTCAATGAGAAATATACGATATTGTCACTAGGTACTTTCAATGAGAAATATACGATATTGTCACTAGGTACTTTCAATGAGAAATATACGATATTGTCACTAGGTACTTTCAATGAGAAATATACAATATTGTCACTAGGTACTTTCAATGAG
The DNA here is from genome assembly GCA_002778355.1 of Clitarchus hookeri. Classification (NCBI taxonomy): domain Eukaryota; kingdom Metazoa; phylum Arthropoda; class Insecta; order Phasmatodea; family Phasmatidae; genus Clitarchus; species Clitarchus hookeri. The sequence continues at coordinate 220,619 of NQII01003691.1, forward strand.
AAATATACGATATTGTCACTAGGTACTTTCAATGAGAAATATACGATATTGTCACTAGGTACTTTCAATGAGAAATATACGATATTGTCACTAGGTACTTTCAATGAGAAATATACGATATTGTCACTAGGTACTTTCAATGAGAAATATACGATATTGTCACTAGGTACTTTCAATGAGAAATATACGATATTGTCACTAGGTACTTTCAATGAGAAATATACGATATTGTCACTAGGTACTTTCAATGAGAAATATACGATATTGTCACTAGGTACTTTCAATGAGAAATATACGATATTGTCACTAGGTACTTTCAATGAGAAATATACAATTAAGCCTTTCGTGCTACCTTGAACTTACAGAATCACATTGTGTACTACTTCAAATTTTTTTTTTTCATGATATAATAAAAACAAGTTTGAAACAAAGTACACAAGATATTTGCCACTGCCTATAAAACTGAGAGTTTATATGGGTAAATATTATTTTAATATTTCTCTGTTGCAGTTAAGAAATTAAATAATTTTAGCTCACTTTTTAGATACTAATAGATAAACCCATATCTATTATCCTAGTTATCTTGTTATTTTCTCCACCATCATGTTCTTTAAAAAAACCTTTTCTGCTATTAAAAATAATTAAATTTTTTTATTTGACTTATTGAATACTCATTTCTCTGAGTATAATATTATAACCCAGAAACAAAGTACATTTAAACAATATCCTTGTAAATAATTAAAATGTAGCATTGTCTTTGAAATGAGAAAGATATTGGGAAAAAAATTTAAATGGTTGGTAATATGGAAAAAATTGTGCTGTTCAAACAAATGTTTTAAATAATTGTCAGACGAATCCAGAATTCATTTGAACTAAATATGTGGTCAAGACCCCTAATGTGTTACCTTCGGACCGAGGTCTAGGTTAGAATTCCCCTAAACCATGATGTTTTGCCATTTTTTAAATTACTGGGGTTCAGTACATAAGCCAACCAACCCCTTCTGAAATAACCTTGAGACAGGCATGGATGTGCTATAAAATAAAACTATCAATTTTTGTTTACTACTGACATGCAATCATTTATAGTCGATAGGTTTAATACAATAATAATAATAATTTTAAAAAAACTAGAGCAAAAGTATACAACATATTGATAAGATATATTGTCATATCCTATATCTACACGAAATCCATTTTTTTAAAAGCGGTAATTAAGAGACTGTAGCTAATTCAAGCAACGATTAAAAGACTGTAGCTAATTCAAGCAGCGATTAAATTACTGTAACTCATTCAACAGATATTTACACCTTTAATGATAACATTANACTGTAGCTAATTCAAGCAGCGATTAAATTACTGTAACTCATTCAACAGATATTTACACCTTTAATGATAACATTAATAGTAGTAAAAACTAATTTAATTACTGCCTCAGCAATAATCGCATAAATTATCATTGGAACTATTGGTGGTTTAAACCAAACATCACTACGAAAATTAATAGCATACTCTTCAATTAGAAATAATGGATGAATGTTAACAGCAATAACACAATAGGGCAAAACACATGAATGATATACTTTTCAATATATGTATTAATAACATTAGTAATAACTTTATAAATATATATAAAATTTTCCACACAAATAAACTAATATCAATAATAAATCTATTTACAAAAAATTTATATTGTTAACTAATATACTATCAATAAAAAGAATATGCTTATAGGGATAATAGTAATATTAACCTTAATTATTATTTATTATTATACAGAGCTCGCTTGGGTCAAGTTCTTCTCAAGCACAGAAACCACCTGGTTAGTTAGCGCCGGTGTTGAGAACCGGGTTATTGAAATACGAGCTAGGTCGCAGCATGTACGAGACAGGATCTAGAGGCGGGAGCTCAGACTTTTTTTTTGTCGGTTGCGGGCAGAATGAGGGAGGAAAATGAAGCAGTGGGCCGACTGGTTCTGGAAGAATGGGGAGGAAGGGACAGTTTTGCTACCTGCTTGTCAAGCTGAGATGACAGGAACTGCTTCCACTCGGCTCGCAGTTCTACTTTGAAGTCTTCTGGCTAGAATCTCATATCAAAGTTCCCGCGTTTATACCAACCAACGGCATCGCCCGGCACGATTCTCACACGCGAAAATCCGGAGTGACCAGGCCGAGGATTGAACCCGGGATCGCCTTGGTGTGGGAGGTGAACAGACTAATCGTTCAGCCACCAGCTCNNGCCACCCGATTCACGGTGGGGTCGCCCCCAGATTTTCACACGTGGGAATAGTTTAGGACGATAAAGTAGAAGGGGAAGCTTCTGAAACATGCTATCACCTGTAAACCCCCCCTCGACCTCTAGGTAAGTGGGAAAATGCCAATTAGTGGCATCTACAAATATTAACATAATAAAGCTGCCAATTAATCACCAAGGAATGGAAGCCACCCTTTCTCCTCTCATATCTCAAAATTTTGTAGCTGGATGAATTGATTGAGCTTGGAAACAGCAGAGGTCTGAAAAATGTTCTCACCTCTCCTGAGTCTCAACATTTTTTCAAGACCTCTACACTTCCCATTACCCAGATTAAAGCTTTTTTACATTTTATTCCAACCTGGCAAAATGGCAAGCCCCAATTGCATAGCATGCACGTTATAAGTAAGGTTGGAGTCTACTAAGTAAAGGAGCTAAACACAGCAACAACCTGCTCTATACTTCCACACACTACGACTTCCCAGTTCATATGCACTTCCATCGCCATGTGCAACATCTGCCACACAATTCTCTGCAAATGGCTCCCCATTCAAATGCCACTTTGTTTAACCCTGAGAGCTACCAATGTACTATTACATTGCAGTAATTTTCAAGAAAACAGCTAGCGACGTGTGTCGCCATCGCCAACGTCAGAATACAAACGTCATAATATCATGGCAAACTTTACACAATTCTATTGAATTCAGATAACATATTACATCAACAGTGCTAAGGCAGCAGCAATGAAAATTACGTGGTTTTAATACACACAGGAGGAATGTGTTCCACTGTTTTTCATGACCTAAGCCTACACCCATGGATGTGCCAGTTTTATTTAACTTCTGGAGAACTTTTGATGTTATGGTGTATTTCACTCTTAGGTTCAAGTGGGTAGTATATCAGAAAATTATATAGTTATACACTACTGTAAAATGTATATACTCATTGTTTGAACACAGCCTAACTTCTTGACTGTTGGTGATTGGCCGCTATCTGGCAACAGCATGTGCCTAGTACTCTTCACTGCAATTAAGAGCGAGATGCATCTAGCTTTCAGAATGCTTCTAAATTATTTTCAAACTACGCAATAATGTTTATTTAGAAACTTCTTCACATGGAAATGCGAATGCAGTGCTTGACTTGGGTTGCGTGGAAATATGATATAACATATTGTGAGATGGAAAAGTATGGAGGGGGGGAATTGACTGCTGACTTTAGAAATACATACCTAATAAAAACATTTTTTTTTCCCATCAGCAATTATTATATTAACACGGTAAAGACTAACACTATTCACCAAAAAATTGTTGGTCAATCAAAATACAAAAATGGCGGATATTTTTCTGGAAGCAGGCAGAGCAAGGAGAGAAATATATATGTACAGCAGGAATGCCAACTCCCAATGCATAAAAGTACACACAAAACTTAAACCAGGATGGTAGGCAAGAACAAAATCTTGGCATTATTAGACTATTTGACAATGTCCACCCATTTAAGTCTTTCATATATTTAGTTAAGTCACTGCACAAGTTTATTCTTTTTCTCAAAGACTATCATGCTATGCAAACTGTATTTGCCACCCAACAGTCAAATTAATTATCAACTTGTTAACACGCATGTTGAACGAACACATCCACATCAGCATGTAAAATGAGGATCCTCACTTGCTAATTACGTTGCGTTGAGCAGTACAACTAGCGACATCATCCAACGGTCCACTTTGGTTGCGTATGCCACACCAAATAGTGTGTGCTACATACTTTTTATGAGAAATACTCACAAAGACATTGTAAGAAAAAAATTTATTTATTTTTAAATTAAAAAACAATTTTATTAGTATTACAGTTTTTGTTCCGATAAATCATGATGCTACAAGTATAAACATAACTGTACATACATAAGTGTGCATGTGCATGCGTGTTTGCATGTACGCACACACCAAAAAAGACCCTAAGTTTTCCTATGTGTTCATCTTTATTCATAAAAGAATAATGAAAGGTAATGCTGGGCTACAGGACTCAATTACTTGAATATACAACTATTTCTCGAACATACAACTTCTTTTACAGGAATAAGGGGCTCTTACAAAATTAGAGAACTGCTAAAAAGTAAGGCGACCTCAAACACAGTACTCAAAAATAAGTCTACCGGCACATTTTTACTGATGAAATAATTATTTTCCCGAGATTTAATTCTATATGTATTTTTGCAGGCTATTTTATTTGGGCATTTTGTTTTTGCCCACTGATGCCAAAAACATAATTTGATGCAACATATTGTGAATGTCACGTAATCTCTGTTAGTTATGCCAGATGAAGCAATGTAAGGAGAGCTACAGCCACGTGTGAGAACATGCGTGGCTACATTAGGTGCACTGGAAAAGTTTAAATGTTTTTAAGAAGTCTGCACGTTCTCAGAGGCGAACACACTGCATTAGAAGGTAAAGAACGACAAGAAACACATATTCTGCTATACTGTTCGGGGAAGGCATTTAGACCCTAATACAGAGCAACAGCAGAATGCAAGCCTGAGAGAGAATCTGCTGGCTGTCAGAGAGCAGTGCCTGCCACGTTTCCCACGTGCAAAAATCCAGGGTGACCAGCTGGGAAACAAACCCATATTAGTTATGGTGGGATGGCGGCAACTGGCTGTCGTCTTGTCTGAGTGTGTGTACCAAAAAAGTACAGTTTCTGTTGACAAAGTCGTTACTCACACAGTCTCGCCCACAAATGGGAACACTTAATGACAACAGTGGGTGTCGGTATGCCATAAACGAAACCAAGCACATCCATACATCAACTAATACGTGAACAAGTGGTGATGAAAACTATTTTGGTAATTCTATCAGTCCTGTAGAGAAACAACATACATTGAAGAAACACACACATGGATGTGAAAAGTGTTAATGGACTAATTCTGGAGTTCACATGGTCATGATGTAACAGTTTGTGCAAAAAACTAAATGTTTAGCTAAAAAAATAACAGTTAAGTGTTTAAAATGAAATACAACAGTACTAGGGCATGTTTTTCTTTCCACTGCAATACTGCTGTTATTTTTGTTTTCAACTGGCATCAAGTTGGCTGCCATGCCAGCAGTAATAAAAACTGTCGCATCTCTATGTTCACATTTATTTAATGACAAAGATGAAGAGTTGTGCCAAGTGTATAAACAAAAATAAATGTTATTTCATTTCAATTGTAGAAAAACCAAGTGTTCTGAATGATTTTTTAGTTTAAGTTTGTATGTTTTTAAACACAGAAAACATTGCAATAAGGTTTAAGAGAAAGCAGTTGCTGGAGTAAGAAATTTTTTTCTTGTGCATAGAAGAACAGAAAACTGTAAATTTTTCTGGTACAATGAATCTTTCACTCTGTGAATTACAGTTGAATTTTACCATCAGTACACTTAAGAAGAAACTATAATTCTCGTATCATTACAAACAGCAGCTTGTGTTATTTACTGCATTGTTTTTTGAAATTACATTAAAACTCAGTATTTTTCATAGAACTTCAAAAGTTATTTTAACGCTGGAAAATTTTTGCTTAAACTCCTGCAATAACCGGTAACATCCAAACTGTTACTCCATCTCACAAAAATACACTGAACAAAATGCATAATTTGTTATGTATTAAACTGAGTCTTTATTGTGTAATGTATCTAATAAAATACATACCTTCCACTGTTTGCTATAAAACATGGCGGTAAAAACATGCGTAGAGAATCATTTATTGAAAGCTTAGTAAATGGATTCCTTTAATCTGAAAGAAAAACAAAGTAAAGTATCTTGTGTTTTATTTTTAAAATAACTTATTTATATATGAAAGTAGTGGCATCACAAACTAATTTATTGTAAATTATATGATTTCATTTTTAAAGAATAAATTATTATTTATACTTTATTTTTTAATGTACATTATATAGTTACGCATGTGCGAAAAAACCACTTTTTCAGTTTGAGAAAGGCATTTTGATTCTTGATGAATATATTATTCATGGAGACAAATTTTTATTCTTTTACAAAGGTATGGATGAAATAAGAACATTAAATTTAAATGGAAAAATACNATTCATGGAGACAAATTTTTATTCTTTTACAAAGGTATGGATGAAATAAGAACATTAAATTTAAATGGAAAAATATGAATAAAATTATTTCTCTCATGAGAAAACTCAACAGAAAAAAATTGGAAAATAAAATATATTTGTTTATAACATTTTAGCATGTTAAAAGCATTAGTTTTTGAAGCCATTCTTTAAATAGATAAAATTTCCTAAAATGCAAACACTTGAAAGCCTATGTACAACACAAAAAATTATTAAAGACAGAAATTTCATGTAAAAATTTTTATCACTATTTTATAAGAAATGTTTGCTGGACAAAGTTTGGCGGTTCAATATGATAATCTGCTGTGTAGAAAGACAAGTTCTTCTTTGGTCTATTCGCGGTTTCTTCACACTTCTTGAATCAAACTTTTGAAAAATCACTCAAAGTATGATGTGTGGTTGTTTCCTAGATATGTCTGGTATCACAAACAATTTATACTTCTGTCAACAAAGTATCTTACTTTTGATTAAAATGAAATTTTGCTTACATTTTATTTTATTTACAAATAATATTATTTCATTTACATCAAAACTAATAAACACAGTGAGAAGATGGGTGTGTTTGTAATGCTCGGGAAGAAATAGTTCTCATGCAAAATATTATTAAACTGAGTGAGCTCGAATGCAGTTCGTTGTTCCTTTGGAGTAGTTTTCTAGACTTGGTTAAGTTTTCGTTTGCATCGGGCGGAAGAATAGCGCGAGAAATAACGGGGCTTCGGAAGGAAGTAACCGAGAATGGACTGTTTGTGTTCCCCACTCAGATTTTCTTATCTCGTAGGGAATATGTTACCTGAGCTACTTAACAACCTATCTTTTCAATTCTTTGCCTGGTGTTGATATCCATCCAAGCTGCTTTCCTTTTTGCTTCTGCTTCTCAAAATTTGACCACGCACTAGATCAGACAAGACAACAATTATGATCTAATCGTAATTGTTACGAACTTCCACTTGTCACACATTTACAAATGCAATGTTAGAAATTATGATTTTTTTCTGCTGGCTTCACGAAGCGCGTCGGGTCTCCGAAATGGTAGTTTATTCTCGAGACTGTTCTGCTTCCTTGTATCGATAGCTACGTGACTCGTGACAATGGCAGCCCTCGTAGGCATTTAACGTAAGGAAGTTCCAGTGATACTTCACATCAGCCAATACAGGAAGTCCCAATACAATGTACTCGCCCATACAATGGCTNAGTCTTTGTCACATAACTATGTTCTATAATGAAAGCCAAATCGTCCCGAGACAACTAACGTGTACAGCAAAAATATAAACTACGTAAGCAAAGGGATTACAAATAATTTTAAAAATATTTTTCACGTGACATTTGTAAAACAAATATATGAACTATAAATGAAGCAATTTATCTACTGCATACTTAGGGATGACAAAAACAAAATAAAAACCAAAAGAATACAGCCCGAGATAACTGCATGTAAATGGAACAATTGCCACATAAAGTGCAATGTCGTCATGCAATTTGTTAGTACTGTTTCACAACCAACCCAGCATTAGCTACGGATACCTTCGCTACTGCGTGCAACAGGAAAAAATTTAACAATGTGCAACGTACATAACTGTGGAATGGTGCCTTAACAAATCACAATCAAATGTACACAACCTACTAGTGCCAGGAACGCAACACACAAGTTAACCAAACAACATGCAAAGTATTCCGTAGCTACTTACTGGATTGGCTACTACGGCGCGGCACTAGAAACCTGCACAAGGTCTACACAAACAAGAATAAATTCGTAAGTACACGCGATACAGCAAATGAAGTCTCAATGCACTTCTAGAGTACACCATGACTTCACTCAGGTTCTACAGCACTCTTAAAAACATACAACTCTGCAAAAAAAATGTTACTGTATTTCAGCTGACTTCGTAATAAAACAAATAGAAATGTAAAATTAACTAAAAATATATATATGAAAACTAAATTGTACAATAAATATTTTTAATCCTGCACAAAATAGTATATTTTTGAGGAAAGAGCATTTATACCACTTATTGCATGAAACAAGAAAGACCACAACTTCAATTGCAAACGTTGCAAGGTCCTAGGAAATATGAATTGCTTTTTATGCCTACATTTTAACACATTTCAAATCTAAACACAGTTGTGCAGAAATCACACACAAAAGAAACATTCATATCACATGAAAATCCACTACCAATTATTGCACTCAACATTATTTCCATGACATTGATGGCATTATAGACTTAGAATAACAGTATTACCTTTGCCTCCTACAGACATTATATCACTTTTACTCACACCCCTATTAATACGTATTATCAGTAAACTAATGCTACAAAACTGATCAAATCCTGTACAATAACCTTGGTGATAGGAGATGAAAGGGATGNTATTATCAGTAAACTAATGCTACAAAACTGATCAAATCCTGTACAATAACCTTGGTGATAGGAGATGAAAGGGATGAAAGGGATGGTTACGTGAAGAAGAGCGTGCAACACACAGTTATTCTAATACAAATTAAAATTAAATGCATGANGATGAAAGGGATGGTTACGTGAAGAAGAGCGTGCAACACACAGTTATTCTAATACAAATTAAAATTAAATGCATGAACACCAAATCCACCCTAATACATTAATGTGCATTCCATTGATTGCTTCAGGCCATTTTAGAAAACACACAACATAGATGTTTATACACATATTAACTTGGTGCAGGACTCGATAGCTACATAATTTTGCAAGTAGACCCAAGTAACAGGGGCTTATCCAATCACATTTAATGGAAACTTGATTTTAGTAAAACACACATGATGCCAAATTTTTTTTAAAACATTTACAATTACATGGTGATTAGATTAGATGCTAAAGTTCATTAATGAAAAGTATGACAAAATCTGGTTGTAGAAAATTAGGTCTTAAAGGAGCTGGCAACGAAAAAAGTAAGGTAGGTCTCAAAAGTTTTGTAATGGAGCGAAAATAGCAGCAGTGNGTCTTAAAGGAGCTGGCAACGAAAAAAGTAAGGTAGGTCTCAAAAGTTTTGTAATGGAGCGAAAATAGCAGCAGTAGAAATCTGAGCTTTTTGTGATGCATCGTTCTCGAGATATGAGCGCGTGAAGAATAGGACGCAGCAACTCGTGACGTCATGGGTGGCGCAGNGTCTTAAAGGAGCTGGCAACGAAAAAAGTAAGGTAGGTCTCAAAAGTTTTGTAATGGAGCGAAAATAGCAGCAGTGGAAATCTGAGCTTTTTGTGATGCATCGTTCTCGAGATATGAGCGCGTGAAGAATAGGACACAGCAACTCGTGACGTCATGGGTGGCGCAGCTGAGAGGGTAAGGCCAGTCTCGCACGTGTCCAGCTGGTGCATGTCGCGCATTGTTGCCTGCACCAATGTGGAAAGTGAGTACTCAAGAACACTACGTCGTAAACATCGAAACTAATGTTTTTAAAGGTAATTCAACAATGCCGAAAAGGTTTCTGGCTGCAAAAATATTCCTCGCACCATAAGGAAGTAACCTTCCATAAATTTCCATCCCGCGACAAATCACCAGTTCGCTATAAGCTGTAGGCACAGAAAACCAACCAGGTTTTCTTTGTACCGAGCAAATATACAAGCATGTGTTCTGTTCACTATCAAGATAATGATTTTGTATTGTCATCTTGGTACAAATCGACTTTGTTAGNTATACAAGCATGTGTTCTGTTCACTATCAAGATAATGATTTTGTATTGTCATCTTGGTACAAATCGACTTTGTTAGAAGTATGGGCTTCGGCAGTGTTAAAAAAAAAAACAGATGTTCATAGCCAGAAACTGAAAGGCGAAACAGTCGCTGAAACAAAGACAGAAATTGGAAGTTCATATATAAAGAAAAAAAAATGTACGAGAAGTTATTGAAGAAAGTGCTTGTTTTCGTCTGCTTCAGGTTCTTGTATTGTGGATTACAGCGTGGGAACAGAAAGTGTTGTTGATGAAACATGTGTACCTAACAAAGAGNTATACAAGCATGTGTTCTGTTCACTATCAAGATAATGATTTTGTATTGTCATCTTGGTACAAATCGACTTTGTTAAGAGTATGGGCTTCGGCAGTGTTAAAAAAAAAAAAACTGAAAGGCGAAACAGTTGCTGAAACAAAGACAGAAATTGGAAGTTCATATATAAAGAAAAAAAAATGTACGAGAAGTTATTGAAGAAAGTGCTTGTTTTCGTCTGTTTCAGGTTCTTGTATTGTGGATTACAGCGTGGGAACAGAAAGTGTTGTTGATGAAACATGTGTACCTAACAAAGAGNTTCAGGTTCTTGTATTGTGGATTACAGCGTGGGAACAGAAAGTGTTGTTGATGAAACATGTGTACCTAACAAAGAGGCATATTATAGGAATAAGGAGATTCAGTGCGAGATGGGCAACGAATGTTACAGAAACATTTCTTTTTAATTGAGTGAAGGCAGCGAGGGTGACAGAAACATATTTGACGCCTCTTTGACGGCGACCGAAACGCTGGACAGTGAAACAGATTAACATTCACTAGTGGGAGACAACTCGGACCTAGACAAACATTCCTCTTCGAATGATGCCGAGGAACGCACATTTGCCGGCAAGTATTTCTTTGTTTTGTGGGAGTGATGCTACAGTTGTTCTTACTCTGTTCTAAATACGGCTGTGTTGTTTTTGGGGTGAAACGTACAGTAGAGGGGCCTACCCTAACGATAATAACAAACTGTACAAAAGGGCACAAAGTAGTATGGCGATCTCAAAAAAAATATAGAAACANTACAAAAGGGCACAAAGTAGTATGGCGATCTCAAAAAAAATTTCTTAGTATTAACCTAGTAACAGTCATGTACATTTGCGGTCTAGGTTATACTCAGTTTAAAACCTTTTCAGATGCAATGGGATTGTGCTTATATCACATACTGCTTACTACAACATCGTAAAGAATTACGATGGTCCCACTATTAGAATGATATGGCTGAAAGAGAAGAAATCACTTTTTGAATACTTTAAAGCATCTGAATTGGGCATGTGGTTGGCTGGAGATGGACAATATGACAGTCCTGGGTTCAGTGCAGAGTTTGTAACACACACAGCAATGGATGTTAAAAATGGTGAAATAGTTGATTTTGTCATATTGCAAAAAGGACAAGTGGATGGTGAACTTGAAAAACCTGCATGTGACATGCTGGAAGATTTAATGTGACTATTTTTGTTTCCGGCAGGTAATGGGGAATATGTAAATTAACGAGAACAAAGTATAACCAATAACTCACGAATTTGACGTATGGCCTATTTTAAAATCACCAGTGAAAAAGTTGAAGGCGATAGGAAATAAGTCAGATTTAATATCAGCGGAGTTCAAGTATAATAAATCACTTATGGTGGTCAGCAAAAACGTGTGACAAAGATATTCTACTGGAAAAATTTATACTACACCACATTACCGATACGCACAAATGGACCGGGAACAAATATGTCAACTGCGAGCACAAAGAACTAACACCAAGTCGGAGACGAAAAAATGTTTACAATCTAATAGTCACAATCAGCATCTGTTAGCTTCTGTTTTAAATGATAAACAGTTCTTGGAGGATGTAAAGCACACGAAAAACTATTGCCACACAGGGAAACTGTCGCTCGCAAATATAAACCAAAACAAAACCATTTCAGNGTAAAGCACACGAAAAACTATTGCCACACAGGGAAACTGTCGCTCGCAAATATAAACCAAAACAAAACCATTTCACTTACAATGGCATGGTCATGCGTAAAATTCTATCTATTTTGGATTTCAACATCAACATACAAAGAAAGAAACGAGGCACAAAAATGAAGTATTCTAAACCACTCAAAAAGGGGGTAACTGCACATGAATATGAGGACAAAACACACGAGTGGCAGAGGGAACTTCTCCGGAGAGCAATTTCCGTGGTTTCAGGTGAACCGCCCGTAGAACTGGACGATGACTCCTACGTTGTTACAAACATACCAAAATGTATAGCAGCCCTGCCTCGACCTGAGTCACTAAAGGACACTGGCAGTTATTCAAGATTTACTGACGTGTAAAATCATATAATTGCCTAGCAGTGTTACATAACTATTAAATTATCATCATAGCAAGTTTTTCACCTACCTATGTGGCAACAGTATCCTCAAAGTTGGTGTTTACTTTAAGATAGTCATAACTGTAAGTAATTGACTCAATTAGAGTATTTCACTTCTTATATAATCTTCTAATGTTTGTGTAAAATTTGTGGTAGCTGTAGCTTGCACATTTATTTTCCGTATTTTACACAATGAATATAATGCTAATTTATTTTTAATTTTTAAGATACTAAAAACACATAATTCAGTGAAGAACTTTACTTCCATTCTTATTCCAGCACACACTAATGAAACGAAAATACATAACTTCTCTACCTTCCGCAGGTTTACAACTTTGGTATACCTCATCAGGTTCAGGATATTCTTCTCTCATTGTTTCCACAACACATGCAGGGATGACTTTTCGGTTTTTTTCCCCCCCATAGGCGCCCATGAGTTTACCCAATACATAAATTGTTTGTATGCAACAAATCATAGTACCCTATTTGTAATGTTTCCTAGCTCTTGTCTTTCGAAATCTGTTTTAGCATTTATCATCACTGAATGTCTGGCCATGTTTAAAGTATCTAAATCCAAAACAACGCGGGGAGTAATGCACACCGCAGTCCCTTGAGGGTTGGAAATGAGTTCGCTCACGTGACAACACATGTTTTCTTCAGGTTTCGGCATTACAAGCACTCTTCACATTCACACCAGTGTGTATTGTTTTGTCTTATTGCTGCTGGTCCTGGTCGACCATTTATTTCTCAGTTTTTGTCCTCGTCGGCTTCTGGCTCAAACATATACGGACGCACATTTTCCATGTTTACTTTCACTGCAAATAGTTATTAGATTTCAATAAACACATCAATTACTATAACATGCAAAGTTATTGCAAATGAAAACAGAACACAGCGCCGTGCAAAAGCGCAATACAGTCGCAGTCGGTGTATTGTGCGCCGGTGGTAGCGTACGGATAGCCACCCGTGACGTCATGTCGCCAAGCCAGAGTGCTCTGGTTTCTTCTCCAGTTACTCTCGTCACGTGCTTTTCACATTAACATCAAATGTAAAAATTGAGTTTCATATGTTACTAGGTCCTATAAGGTGTTAAAATCCATATTTTATTCACAACAAATTTGATAAAAAATATTACAGTTTAATAATGTTANAGGTCCTATAAGGTGTTAAAATCCATATTTTATTCACAACAAATTTGATAAAAAATATTACAGTTTAATAATGTTATGTAATTTTCATGTCTGATATTGTACCAAATTCTTTAATTTCTTTTTTACCAAAATTTTATTAAATTCCATTAGTTTTTCAACACCTCTGTAATTTAGCAGTGTTTGGATATTAATATAAATGTAAGGATAGGTCACCTTACAATTTACAGGGCTGAGTTAGATATTATTTATGTGATTATTTATTGTGTTTTCCCCTTGGCAACCATAGCACAATTATTAGTTACCATACGAGTATTTTTCTCCTTGAAGTTAATTTTGTGGTAGTTTTAGATCTAATGATTGCAAAGTCTGACTTCTTCTGAGATGCACAAACATCTTACATTGTATAAGAAGTAGCTTGACATCTTTCTTGGTTTTGGCCATGATGCCTATAGATGCAATGAAGGGGACCAGATGGCTTGCATCCGTCACAAGTTCAGGATAGTTTAGCTTGCTTGGCCAAGTTATACTCGCTACCTACTCTAAAGTAGGCAGAGAGTATGGATCGCAGAGAAGAGATCCCACAAGGTGCTCGAAAAAGACTTAGTGTGTTTGAAGTTGCCAATGCAGTCCTGGGGACAAGGCGCTTCCCTGGCGCCATGATGGCACTACCAATGACACCAGCTTTCTAGCTTGTGTGCTGATACCACGCGCAAGCTAAGTGGATGCTAGTACTCTCCCACATAATTTCAGAGATGTTTTCTGCCAGTCACGAAGGATTTCCAAACTCATTAAATAATTTCTGCAAATTTTACATCTGGTTTTATTNGAGATGTTTTCTGCCAGTCACGAAGGATTTCCAAACTCATTAAATAATTTCTGCAAATTTTACATCTGGTTTTATCCCAGAAGCCACTTGGAGTTTATTATCAACCACTACAGAGAAAATTAAATGATTGAACTATTTTGAAAATTACAAATTTGGAATTAAATATTAGCTAATTACTTAATTTTTTTTAAATATTTCCAATGAACTTAGATAAGCAATATTTCAGAACCGTAACTCGGAATGAGCGTGCAATTCTCCAACTTAATGGCAACTCAAACAGACATTNGAGATGTTTTCTGCCAGTCACGAAGGATTTCCAAACTCATTAAATAATTTCTGCAAATTTTACATCTGGTTTTATTCCAGAAGCCACTTGGAGTTTATTATCAACCACTACAGAGAAAATTAAATGATTGAACTATTTTGAAAATTACAAATTTGGAATTAAATATTAGCTAATTACTTAATTTTTTTTTAATATTTCCAATGAACTTTGATAAGCAATATTTCAGAACCGTAACTCGGAATGAGCGTGCAATTCTCCAACTTAATGGCAACTCAAACAGACATTNGATAAGCAATATTTCAGAACCGTAACTCGGAATGAGCGTGCAATTCTCCAACTTAATGGCAACTCAAACAGACATTTCAGCTTTACCCTAACCCCAATCTCAGTGAATCTTTACTTAATTAGCAAACTGACTTCTCAGCAACTTCGTTTCTTTATATTTCAGGATTTCACGAGTTAATTACATGTGTTTAGTTTTACTATTTATTTTAACCCAGCAATTTTATTGCTTGCCTTTTATTTGCAATAGTTAGACACATGTGCCCTGATATGTTTTTAAGTATGTGGAGTCTGTGTAAATGTCTATGAATTTTAACAGATTTTATTTTGCAGTCATTATCTTGTCTCATTACATAATACCCGAGGTGCCCACACATTTATTTCCACATTATATTTGTTACGCTTCCTATTAAAATAAAGCTTCTATAAAATATTTCTCTCTCACCAAATCACTATATCAAATAGTACATCAGAGGAACCATAAGACATTTGGGTTAAAGTTGAAAATTTTAGGGAAATTGGTTGAAAAAGAAGTTTTTTGCACTTTTTTTTGGTTGCCGCAAGTTACGTTTTTCATGGCAAGCATTTTACTGAAAACAGGGCATATCTATATATAGATACCATCATCCTTAGGCTGTCAGCATTATCCAATGCCTAGAGACTCTGGCCACCCCCTTCCCCGCAGACTGCTGACTATCATTATGTCGTCCACTTGTCTCGTCATTATGATCTCGCTTGTAAATATGCTAGCTTCTGTCTAGAGGTCAGCAAGCTTCATATTTTTAGTGCAAGCCAAGCCCGAGCAAGACTACTGAAAAGTTCCTGAGCTTTGAGTTTGACGCGTGACGGGTACAGGGGATAGGCAGTGCGCTGTATTCACACCCTGCTATAGTTAGCAAGGGCAGGCAGGNCGTGACGGGTACAGGGGATAGGCAGTGCGCTGTATTCACACCCTGCTATAGTTAGCAAGGGCAGGCAGGTGACAATGAAACTACGTGGGGAAGAACCAAAAGTTGAGAGAAACAGGGTAAGTCCCTAGAATTAGCTGATATAAGCCCTCTACGAAGGAAACAGGGGGTGCCCTCAACGAGATTAGTGCAGACACAGCTCCCAGGAACCCCCGTAAACGTCCTACCCCACCCCACCCCATCCCTCCTCCCCAGTTGGAGCGCGCAAGCAGCTGACGAGACACAAATTCCTACACAAAAAACGTGCGAGGTACAAGGGGGAATTCCAGATTTCTCTCGCGACAAACTGCTGACAGCCAACTTGAATATAGCGGGAGACTGGTTAAATTCAGGAGCAGCCAAGGTTCGAGGACAGTCGTAGTCAGTCATTCGAGGTCAGTGGTAATCAGTTGTTCACGATGAGGAGTTCAGCAGCGATGCGAGGCGAAGAAGGCAGTTAGGGCGAGAGGCAGTCGTATCACCAGGCCGGAGTTTGGACCCGGCCCAGGCAGTAATGTACAATCAGTTGTTCAACCGAGATGGGAGTTGTTCAACGGTACAGCCGCGAGACGAGATAGATGCAGCAGAAATGGGAGTAATAAGTTGTGTGACGAGAACAGTGCCGAGAATATGATTACATTCCCGGAGACGAGTGGTAGCCCCAGTCCGAGAGGCGCCATTCCCCGAGAAGACATAGTCGTGCGCCGTATGGCGACGAGGCGAGCAGTCAGTCAGTCAGAGAGAACCCAGGAACAGATGAAACTTCATGTGTAAATTCCCGAGACAAACCCAGTAAAAGTGCCGAGAACTTATGAGTTCATTTCCGAAAACCTAGTGGCAGTTTCCGGGGTGGGAAAGCCAGAGAACGCGAGCCGGACGAAGGACGAGGAGACACGCTCTCCAACAAGGAACGCCAGCCGAGGTTGCAGAGAAAGCAGAAGTCCCGGGAAACCAATCCCAGACTTCCAAGAGAGTCAGTCAAAGCTACAGGAAGAAGTCAACTTAGTACAGCACGCCAACAGAACAGGAGCCAGTCCAAGGGCCTGAACCAGGGCCACCCAACTCACCATGCCTCAGCTACCTACGAAGACAACTCGCCAAAAGCCACAGTCACAGATAAGTAGAGAAACGTCTCCCTTCAACAACCTTCCCTGGCACATAGTATTCAGCCCACCAGCCCTTCAGGCTTACGACTTGCAGGGGGGCTCAGTCTCGCAAGTGTGTGTAAATACCTGTGACCTTCAGACCAATAAAATACTGGTGTGTTAAATAACGGAGAATACGAGTATTTGTTTATCCCTAACGCAACAACCTCAGGTGCCCTTAGTCTGCACCTAAATAATTTAACTATATAAACTACTGGCCACCGCCCTGTACAACTCAGGTGGCCTAGTAGCGACAAGCTCAAGCTCTTTTATTACAAACAAAAAAATATCTCTTTTATGATACTATTACAGTTTTAAACATAATCTGTGTTCATCAGAGCAGTCATTTTAATTACAACTCACCTACCTTTTAAAATATTGTTTCGCGAATGAATAACATTTTATTTGCTAGCAAACACTAAACTGTCTCGTCTGTCACTGTATCTTAAGTGGACTTGCTGCCAAGTTTTAGGCTAACCTTGCTGTCAAACAGCATTCATATTTACATTTCTGCATAATTCTATTAACAAACACACGTATCTTTTAAATATTCCAGGGTGTCCACTGGAATTCCCTGTTTGCAAGGCAGAATCTTACAATTTTCCCTGACCTATTTTCAAGACAGAAACCTTCCCATATAATATTTTTACACCGCTGACTGAACAAATATGTTATCAGTGAAGCATAATTAAATTACACTGCAAAAGACCAAGCAAGCAGGGTTAACATTTTATTCAGGCCATCTATATTTCTCACAATATAAGCTATTGACTTCACACAAGTGCCCATTACAAACACAAAAATGCTTTACTTTGTATGTATAAGCCCTATGTTACTTGGCAAAAATGTATTATTGCCAATTCATGAACTTAAAATTTAAATTTTTAAATAACATATGCTTACATGATGCTGTATTCACACAACTAACAATTTTTGCAGAGTAGTAAATTATTTACATTTCCTCTAACCCAGGTGAAAATTCCCTGAAATTTCCCATGACTTTCTCCTGTCACATGAAATTCCTGGACTTTTCCCTGTGGGTGAACACCCTGTATTTATATTTCATTAATAAACTTTATTTTATTTTGTAAACAGTAAAGAAACAGTCCCCACGGTTGCTGGCCAAATTACCCGATTATATAAAAGCTCAAATTTTTCGAGTGTGAAAAATAATTCAAACTTAGCCCGAGCTGCAAGAAGGTATTTGGCTCAAGCTTGATTTTTGAGTACTTGCAGATCTCTACTTATGTCTCTACTTGTTATTAAGACTTGCATTTGTGCACAAATTCTGGATTTCTCTTGGTTTTGATAACTGTTTGCTGGGATCTGCTTGGATTTTTGTACTCTGGTTTGGCAACATTTTCAGTTTGGTTTTGTGAACAACTGTTGACAACCCATGCATTTTTATAACACACAGTGCATGAATCGAGAGAGGGAGGGGACGTGCTGCCAGCCCAGACACATGAACAACCCCTCCACTGGATCCCTTCACCGCCACCTGGTCATCCCCTTGAGAAGGTGTGAGCAAGCCACACGGGTCGCTAGCCAACCATCCCCCTTCTTGCCCGGCATGTAAGGGGTGGAAACGCGGAAACCTTCCTGCCAGAAACAGCCTAACTGCGCCCAGCCAAGCCAGATGCAATTTTGTACCGTAGCAATAATGGCGGTGGACGTGATTTGTGACGGATGTATCCTTTTTGAAATGATTAAAGTTTCATTTTAAAAAGTGTGATTTTTGTCACAGCAACGAATAAATATGGCAATTAAGATTTTTTCTTTACGACCTTCAATAACTAATCATTTAAAACCACATCCTGTGGGTTTTCTCGTCAAATTCCAGTTCCACTTTCTTTTGAGTAATGCCGCGCTCAGGCACGGTGTTTAAGAGTTATTTGACGTGACAAAAGAGTGTAGTATGTGCCCTTACGTGATATCAGTATCTTCAGAAGAGTTGTGTCTATTGAAATAAATTAACATTTTAATAACAAATCTTTGAATTCCCAGCAAGATGTCACTGAAAATGGCTTTGCGCTCGGTAAAACTTAAGCATAGCTGGATGTTTGTCAACTTTTTTTTGATAACAGAAGGTCCAATATGCCCTTCTAAGGTATCTTATTTTTCAGAATACGTCTGCCTATTAAAATAAATTTATATTTTAGTAACAGATCTCTAGAATTTCCTTTAAAAAGCCATTAAAAATTTACTTTGCACTCGCATGCAGCTCTATGCATGTTGACATTTCCTGTGACAAGGGGAGGTCCAATATGTCCTCCTAGGGTATCAACTTTTGTGGAACTCGTCTGCAAAATAAATTTATATTTGATTGAAAAACTTGTAATTTTCGTACCTGAAACGATTAAACGCAAACTTCATGCGAAAAATTGCAATTTTTTTTGTACAAGGGCCTAAATTGATACAAATTTTCCAGAAACATTTATTACGACCTCCAGGAATAGGGTTGCTCTGGTAATCAGTGCTGTATTGAAGTACATCCAAATGTGCATGACCGGGTTATAAGGTCCATTTCACTAACAAGGCCAAAATAAGTTTGACTGAGTGAGGTAACATAATATAAATGAAACTGAACATTGCATCATATATAAAATGCTTAATCAGCTGATGCATGAACACATTAAAGTGTATACTATGTTGGCTATTCTGACAGTTGTGCGCATATGCAGACAGGAAAGAATTCTTAGACAAATAATTATTAATGTATTTTATTATACGAGGTTACAAAACATCTGTTATTAATAAGACAAGTAAACTTAGTCCTCAAATAGTAGGGGTATGTGAGTACTCAAGATTTTTTTTAGTCTAGTATAGTTTCAGACCAAAACTCAAAATTGAGTTCAATTCTTTTTTTGCAGCTTCAAAATATTCTAGTTTTTATAGCTACAGATTAAATGGTTTATGATCGTATTAACCATAAGATATAATCATTTATCTAAGCAATGTAACTCTAATTCAGGAAGTCTAATTTACTACTTTCTCACGTTAGTACAACTAAACACAAAACACAGCAACTTACCTCCTTTGTACATTTTATTGACGTGGGGCAACATCGCTGGGCCAACCACAAACAAGAAATAGAATGTTTTATTTGTAACTAAAGAAATAGGTTATTAAGATGACGTGGGCTTGTCTAGGCCCCACAGTTGAGTGCCAATTAAACTTGACGCTATTTGGTTGGGGAAGCCAATGTAACTTACGCTTTACCCCACCTGTGGAGAATACAGGGTGACTTATAGGGTCGTAGTTAATTCCTCCAGGCATAGACTATAAGGTGCCTAGAAGGTTAAGGCGTTTTCAATAAGGTGGTCTTTTGCTGTTTCATTTTGAAGGACGAATATATTGTCTCGAGTTTGAACAAAATACAACATACAGCAACACTTCCGAGGTGTGGTACTCTATTCTGGCTACTCGTATTAACTGGGGCGACTTCGTGGTGGAGTGGGGCTTCTCTGGGCGGCGATTTTATACTTAACTACTGCTGTCAGCACGTCAAAGAGTATACACAACACGCAGTAATACAATTTACTGTGCCATTATTATTTTGTGAAAAAACTAAACATTACAGTCAGAAAACTTAAGACAACGACAATCAGGTACAGATGTACAGGTTTTAACTAATGCAATGAGAGTTTTGCAGCCCGTCGTACCTATTAATTTGTCTTGCAAAACTAAATGTAGAAACATTTGTGAAGCATATCCAATATCCACATTTTTCCCCCCAGTAATTTTTCACAAAAACTCTGTGTATACAAACGTATATCCATTACGGTGGTGTGTAACATGTGTTGGAAACCGCATTTTCGGAAATTCACCAATAGATATAGCGGTGGTGAACACCCTGGTGTGCACCAGCGTACACTGATTGAGAGAATTTCCGAAGAATCTTGTTAAGAATGCAACGGAATAAATCCATACACAGAAAATAATTTTATAACACAGAAATACATTGGCTACTTAATTTCAAGAACCGCACAGGTCAAATAGCCTGGTGGATACAGCATCTTCAAAAATGTGACTCTGAAATACAACACAGAACTGGACGTCTTCACAATAATGTAAGTCTACTTTCCAGGAGGTCATTCTGTCAAAATTGCGAATGTGAAGAAGAAAAGAGTAGTGAACACTTAGCATCCATTACTAGAATGGAAAGCAATATCCAGACTGGGTACATCAGTCAAAGCAAACTGCGCATAATGGCATTCCCTCGCACTAAAGAATGGCATGTTTTACAGGAACTGGGGAAGTAATGATGGAAAACGCACATGCTTACAATTGGTCCTTCCAGAATGCAATGTTCCCGATGTCTTGAAGGAACTGCATAATGTGGCAGCCAGCGGGCACTTTGATGTTAATAAGACACTCAACAGAGGTAGGACTGACATTCTACTGGCTTCATTGTGGGGAGGATGTTGAGAAGAGGTGCAGAATGTGCGATGTAGATATTCTGGGCCCCTTGCCTGTCGTAGAGAGAGGTAATCAGTATCTACTGGAGGCTGAAGATTTGTTTACTAAGTGGGCAAAGGTCATTCCCCACCCAAACCAAGAAGCACGTACTGTGGCCGATGCACTCTTAAAGCACGTCTTCTCGAGTTTTGGGGTGCCACTAGAACTCCATTTATACGAGGGAAGAAATTTTTAAGCTGCTGTGTTCCAGGATGTAACAAAAATTCTGACATATAACATGCCTTACACCCTCAGTCAGACGGAATGGTCGAGGTGATTAACCGCACTGACCTGGGATTCAAAGGAACCATTGTTTCTCCTGCTTACCATNGTCAGACGGAATGGTCGAGGTGATTAACCGCACTGACCTGGGATTCAAAGGAACCATTGTTTCTCCTGCTTACCATTCGGAAGTTCACGAGTCTACAAGGGCAACACCGTCAAGTACGCTGTTTGGAAGAGAGCTACTACGCCTTCCTAGTGATTTGCTGTTTGGCCGACCAACAAAAGATAAAGCCGCAGGCCCTGATTATGTCAGCGTATTACATCACAGACTACTTGGCATTCATGATTTTGCTCGACAACACCTCAGAATAAATAGTGATAGGATGAAGAAGTTGTGTGACAGGAGAACGTCAGGCGAGGTATTTCACGAAGGACAATTTTATATATTTATAATTAACAAGCTCTTTCTTTTGAAAATTAAAATAAAGTCTCATTTTTCTGAAGTGTTTGTGGACATTTCAAGACATATTTTTTCTGCTGTAATTAAACTCAGCCAAATGCTTTTTTTGGCTTTACCATTTACAAGTACTTTATTTATTTGTGTGTGTATTTGCAAGGTTTTGTTCAAAAATTCATTGGCTGAAGCTCTCTGTTGCACATCCACCATATTCACCACATCTACAGATATTTACAGCCTGTTGAAATGGTGGTCACATCAAATCAACCAAACTCTACCAACACAGTAGTTTCTGAACATCTGGTATACACTGATTGATATATTGAATTAAAAAAACNAATCAACCAAACTCTACCAACACAGTAGTTTCTGAACATCTGGTATACACTGATTGATATATTGAATTAAAAAAACGCAGAGAGGCAACTGTAAAGATGGCATGGCTACGCTATTATGAAATAAAAATTATGTTACCCGATCATGTGATTTTGTAAAGTGTACATAACACATGTAAATAATGTGTCACTAAATGGTTGATTTATTTTCATTAATAAATGCTAATAACACCATACACAATAAAATAAAATCATTAAACATGAACGTTGCTACTAGCACTTCTACAAGGTTCATACATGAACTAATTAATACCTTCCAACATCTGGCGTGCTCAAGTAAACCATGTTAAACTTTCATTCTGTACGTGACTCAGGGCAATATTTATTTTTAACAATAATGTTGTGGTAAATTAAAGACATATTAACTACCATATTTACTCGCAAAATGACTGCAACCTCATTTTTAAAGGCTTAAAATACATTTTAAAAAAAAACCTACATAATATATGCACCCGACTTCTACAGTAGGTGATGCAATCTTGGCCACCTCTGGAAGAGTTAAAGGGAGAAAGTTGCAGTAGCTGTCAAGGTTTTGATCTTGAGTTGTCATTTCTGTCTATTTCTCATTTGCTACCTCCCGTCTTTTAGCAGCTCACAGGATCAATACTTTTTCTCTACCCCTCACCTCTCTGTTTTCTGGAATGCAGCTCCAACAGGCAACAAGACAATAGCCAAGCAAGGTCAAGAGGGGAGTGAAAAGGCAGTAGTATATTGTAATGTTTCAGCCCCTCGTTTGGGATGGCATATTTGTTACGATGCACCACGCTGTAATTGTAACGTAGCACGTCATGGTATTGACGGCTGGAAGTTACCACTCGGTTAGCTTAGTTGGTAGTAGCATGAAACCATAAAGGCGCCAATAAATATAAATAAAGTCCAACGTTTGTTTATAACCTTTATTGATCATTCCAATGAAACTGTTCACATATAATCGTCAGGTATGCAGAGTACGAAAATTTACAGGCAAATCAACAGAGAGCAGCATCAGAGTCGTTTAATTGTTCTTCAATGCCTCAAAAACTTGCCTGAAGAAAAAACAAAGGCAGAGTAACCTCCCACACCAGCTGAGAAGTAATCTAGCAAGTTTGCCAGTGTGGGGGTTATGCCACGCCCGACACGGCCTAAGCGAGCACTGAGAGTCTACTGCTGGTTATCGACTGCTTGTTACATTTCTACTGCTGGACGGCGACAGGCACACGAGTATTTGTCCTGCGCGCCTATCGCCCCCCTCTCCTAAGATAAGGGCACGCCGACGACATCTGCACCATCCAAACTGTATTGTCTGTAAAATTTAATCAAACTTAGAGCCAGCAGTGCCATCCATCCAAACTGCATCGTTGGTAAACGATAATTAAAACCTTCTAAACACAAACTGATGACGCAGTTTGGAAAAGCTTCTAATCTAATGCTGACACGTAACAAAAATTAAGATTTTTGAAACGGCAAACGTACGCCCAATAAAGTTATACCACGATAAACAAACTACCACAGCTTTAATTTTGAACCTGATAAAATATTACAAAGCTTAGCAAAACAAAAGAAAATGAACTGCGTATCCCGATAACTAATAAACTGCGTCGTTACAATATTCAAGGGGAAGAAAGAGGTGCTATTTATTTGTTCCTTTTGTGTTTAACAGGACAGGAAAGNTGCGTCGTTACAATATTCAAGGGGAAGAAAGAGGTGCTATTTATTTGTTCCTTTTGTGTTTAACAGGACAGGAAAGTAATCAACATTCTTTTAATATCTTTGTGTGATGTGTCTGTAGACAAAAAATAAAGACATTTACACATCATGGTTCCTTTCAGCACATTTTGCCTTTCTCACGCCCAGAACATGTCCACCCTTTTCCCCTTTAGCACACGTCAATAGTGGTGGATACATTATGTCACAACTGCAGCATTTGCCGCCCCCCTTTTCAACATTTCTAAACATTTGGTTGTGGAAGTCTGCTAAGGTAGAAGGGGGTTGTAGTTAGAATGGATGAGTTGCAGATGTGATGACGTCGCTGCGCTGTTGCAGGCTCGGTGACTATTACACTGTTGCCAGTTCTGTGCGCCGGCCAGCTCTGACCACTGCCGCTGGCTGGCGACACACATAGTGGTGCGGCGCTGTCGCACGCAAGCCGGGTTGGTTGTGTGTGAGCCGCAGTGGTTTTTAGTTTACACAATATTTTATCATAATAGCAAATTTAAAAAAAAAATATTGTTGAGGAAATTTACATTTTTTTCATATAAAACATACTGTTGAATAAAATTTTTATAACTTCATTGCATAATGTCAACATCCTATTTTCTGGCGAAAAATTTGGTTAAAAAAGTGTAGACATTATGTGAGTAAATACAGTATTTGTCTTTTGTTCATTTTCTTGATGTTAAAAAAAATTAATATTAATGATAAAAAGAAACAGAAAATAGTTTTGCAAATTGCAGTACTCATTTAATGCCGAAAGAATTAAACAACTCTTCTATAAAACTTGAGTTCGACTTGAGCTCAACCCGAACACGTGAGCTTCTCAAAAAAAATTACTCAAACTCAACTCAAATTCAAAAACGTGTGCTTGAAGGCCTTTATAAAATAGTAATGTGTAGGTGCCCCAAATCAAATTCAACTTAAACAGTGTATGTGTGTTTGCCTCAGAGGATTATCAACCGNTAGTAATGTGTAGGTGCCCCAAATCAAATTCAACTTAAACAGTGTATGTGTGTTTGCCTCAGAGGATTATCAACCGAATATTTAAAAATACTTCTACATTAATTTGTTGCAAACAATTTCAAATCCAATTAGTTTCAAGCCAGTACGAGGCAAAAAGTTAACTTTTCAAAGATGGGCTGTAACAACCAATATTTCTATCCTGTTAGAAAGCGTGCTCTCAAGAGACACTGCCACAAATAATGCACTGTTCTGCATTTGCAAAATAAATATATGAACGAATAGGCAGAGTTTTATATTTTCTGTGTGCTGTGTATACTTTTAAAAGTAACATATTTCTGTGTGTAG
>NQII01003692.1:14488-39918 GCA_002778355.1 Clitarchus hookeri
CACTCACTCTTCACAGTAGGCGTATACCACTTCCAACCAAAATCAGGAGCTAGATACTTACTTAGGCGTGAGACAGGTATGCAGGGAAACGAGGGTTTCAGTGCTAACAGCCAGTTGCGAAGTTCTAGGTGACAAATTACTACGAGAGTTTACGGGGAGGTAGTGCCGTATGAGCTATTCCTGTCAGGCGCAGCCGTTTGTGCATTATTCATCGCGAACCCCGTGGCAACAGTTTGTCCCGGCCCAGCGCGGTGCGAAAATCAACAAACGCTGATACATGCCAAGTTGAATAATCTACAACACGTCGTGCAAATACTGAAACCGAATAGGCAAATGAAATTTGCAAACGCAAAGCCTTGGAGAGAGCGCGCTTTAGATTGAAATCCAAATATTTATCTCAAATAATTTCCAACCACAACCTTTTTGCTAATGTAGAGAACAATTTCTGAGTATCATTTCTCTTTACTATAAATTTTCCTTTATATCGTTCGAAATTTAGATTGAGATTGTCATCACGACAAAAAAAGCAACATAGTTAGCTAAATAAAGAATTATCAATCTTCTTTCTGCACGTGTAAGTTAGTAAGAGATTTCTATAATCTTCTCATTCTCTTAGATTAAGATATTGTGTTTTTAAATACCGTTACATAAGATGGAATATACAATCAGATTGGTGGCAATCGGTAGATACGTTTCTGAAATATGTAATAAAACCATGCATTTTTTATTGTGTTATATCCCCAAATAAAGGATGATTTTATACTTCCTCAATTTAGAGCTTACATGATTTTTCAAGAGAAACAGAACATATAACCAAAAGAATGATACCACGGTGTTAAAATAAGTAAATACTTCTCAAATTTTCATATAAAATATGACATCTAAATATTAATTATCACATAAACTTACCTTCCAACAAGGCCACCGATGCCAACGTCCACCATATTTCGCTAGACGAAAATCCGGGTGAACCCGCTATAAGGAAGCTAACCCGGTTCACCTCGATGGAAGCGAGTAGTCAGCCAGCTGACACTAGTCTTGAAAGGGTAAGCTTATAAAACAGGGAGAATATCTGTCTGTACAGAAGCATATATGCCCTCCTTTCGCAATAACTAGTTTAACATCAGAACAGAGTGCAATGAAATTTTGTAAAACTATTGTGCCACTTACGATCGTTACGGCGCTATCTTCCATAAAATCACATCATCTATTACGCGTGTCTGTGCGTATGTATGCATGTCCCCCAAAAAGACTATGAATCCTTGGAATGGTTATCGCCTCTCTCGGTACATTTATAATACTTAGCAAGGGCACCCAACTCTTATACTTTCTACATGCCAGATGACCATTTTGAAAATGAAAATATTTTGCCATATCTCTGGAACAATTGAAATGATTTGAAGAATAATTGGAAAGTTGACAGTCCATGTCGTTACATCAAATTTACATGTACTAGTTTGTTTTGGTTCTCTACGTTCCATGATGGTGCCACCTAAAGAAGTAAGTTATTATATATCCTATTTCAGTAATTACTCAAAATATTTCTGCCAAATTTGGCATACAAGTGATGTTATGTTAACACACCCGAACTATATAAAATTTTTAGTGTATCAGGTAATATTTTACAAAATGGTTGCGATATTAATACTTTATAATAGAATGTTGTAGCTGTCAAAGAATAAGACCAAATTAAACATAACTTGGAATGTGGATAACACCTACTATGACCCTTAAATGTGTGTCTATTTACTAACTAACTCTTTTGGCAGCCACTTTGCGAGATAGTGGCACGTGAATTAATTAAGATTCAGATGGTATCTCATAATCTACTTAACCAAGTACCGCTAAATTTGGGACACGAATTAGCTGCGGCGGAGCACTCTAGCTATATATAATTGCATAGTAAGTACATATTTAAATGTGTCATTTATATATATGTGTATACATATTTTTATATATAACATATTAGTTTAGTGTACTATTGTTTGGGAAAATTGCAACCTCCATAAATAATGGCCCGAATGAATCCAAACTAGGAAAATGTGTATAACAGTGTACCAGCAATAAGTGATAACGATTGCAGAAAGATGGCGTACACGTAGGCCAAGCAGCCCCCTCTCTTGTTTGACCGAAAAGGTCCGTGTTACGCTAAACTCAGTCAGTGAAGAGCCGTCAAACGAAGGGAAAGCAAATGCCAGTATGCCTCGTCGACATCAAAGGGCGCCATATCAGCTTGTGAGTCAGTTCGAACGGGGCAGAATGATCGGTCTCCGGGAAATGGGTTTGTCATACCGTGACATCTCGGCTCGTACAGGGCATGCTACTACGACAGTGATGTGTGTGTGAAACCAGTGGATAGAAGAGGGTCGTACGCAGCGATGAGCTGGTACTGGGCCACGCAATGTGACCACAGCACGGGATGATCGCCATCTTGTCCGCATGGCCGTAACAGACAGTACAGTCTCGTCCACAGTGTTGGCTCGACACTGGAGCACTGCAACGGATGTGAACCTGTCTGCGTCGATGGTTCGACGCCGTTTGCTGCGGGCTGAACTGGTGGCACGCATGCCATTGCGTCGGCTTCCATTGTCCAGATACCACAAACGCCTCAGACTGCAATGGGCACGTNACTGGTGGCACGCATGCCATTGCGTCGGCTTCCATTGTCCAGATACCACAAACGCCTCAGACTGCAATGGGCACGTGAACGCCGTCACTGGCGTGCTCAGGGGCAAAATGTAGTGTTTTCGGACGAGTCCCACTTCAACCTGTCCTACAATGATGGCCGCATACCATATTTCAGCAAGTCAATGCCCAGCCACATGTGACCAGGAATCAACAAGCCTTCTTCAATGAACGACGGGTACCTATGCTCCCTAACCTGCACGTTCGCCTCATATGTCGCCCATCGAACTTGTCTGGAATATGGTTGGTCAGCGAATTGCTCATCGAGGACCTCCAGAAACCACTGTCGATGCCTTGTGGAGTCGCATACAAACCGCGTGGAGGGAGATTCCCCAGGAGCACATCCATGTCCTCTTTGATTCTATGCCACGATTAGGGGCTCTGATTGCAGCATGTGGGGGCTTCACAATATACTGAATTCTCAAGGACAGAGATAATTTACATTTCTGTAATCCTAATCAAATATGTATTGCCATGTACCTTATCTGTGGTATAAAGTTAATTTCAATCACATGTATCTTCTTGGTGTTGCATTTATCACATACGTTGGTTTATGCTCACATCTGTCGGGCAACCACTAGACTTATTTCACCTAAACTTTGCATTATGTCAATATTGAACATTAATATTTTTTCTATTATTACTACGAATTTTCCAAAATTTTTTAATGGTGCCACATAGTATATCAAGTTTTTAATATGTTTTTAGACACTACCCAATGTAAGATCACAAATAAAGATATAAAAATTACTACTAAAAAGTTTGGAAAAAGTTATTTTAAGTGGATAATTAATATATGCAAAATTTATGCCTCTTTACAACTTGTATTGCACATGACACTCATGAAATAATCAAACCTAATTGGACCCAACTTGGTCTGCTGGCTGTTCTTATTCAGTTCATTAAGCATACTATATGATAACTTCTTTAGTGTGCACGTTAAAATATGTAACCTGAAATTTAAAACTGAGCATCATATCTCATCGAAATAACTATTCAGCAGATTCCTATTATATTTGCATGAGAACAGTGTTATGAAACGCTGCCCGAAAATATTATAACCTAGTCTCTTATTTATAAAGTGGTAGAGCTACTCCTGTGGTTTAAATGCCCGTATATTTTCTACCATTGAACTTATTTAAATCAATATTGCTCTTTGAACGTACTTACTATTTTCACTAAATGCATTACATCTAAGCTTAATCGTCTGCCATTTGCAACATACTGCTGCCAAAACATTATAGCCACTAGCTTATACTAGAGAATTACTCAAACGATTAGGTAGCATCAGATCTCGTGGAAAATCCCAATTTTCTGGACATTTTTAAACAAACGTGTTCCTTTCATCTAAGTATTTGATCATCTCATCAAAATGACTTGCTTTCTTTCATATGTATGTTGAGTTAAGTACGCTAATTATATTGATGGGTAACTTCTTTATTATAATTTTGATCGAATTTGGAATCCAATCTATGAAAGCACTTTGATGATTCGAATGTAAGTAGTTTTTTAGTATACAATTTATTTAAGACGAATTATATGTATTCAAATTTAAATTTGATTTTTAGCAGCTTTGATTTCAAAACTCATGTGACATTTTAATTAGGTTTTTCATTCCATGTAATAGTGTTAATTGTTCATCCACTGCATCATACTGGCTCTCGTGGACGTTAATTAGGAACACGCCGCTCTTTATTGGGTTCGAGTAATTAAATTCCACGGGATGTTCAATTAAGACACAACGAGTCAGCGCTCTGGTTTTCCGCGTATGTAATCTAGAATTATCTTTGCGTTGGCATTGACGTTTGCGAAACCACTCAATTATTGCAGGCAGACATATTTGACTGCTGTTTTAAATCATGAGTTTAATTTCCTAAATCGTTATTGTCTTTAAAACCCCATATATTAATGATTTAAACAGAATAAAGGATTCTTTTAAAAAAAATAAAAATTTAGTTAATTTCAAGCTTTAGTGTAATTTAAGTTAATCGTTCCAAATTTCCTTTATACAAATAGAGGTATTATAAACATATCAATAACTGTCGTGACACGCAAAAAAAAAGTCCTGTTAAATCAGTTTTTACGGCAACCTGCTTAGTTAACAAATACATCTGTGTGTTACTGAAAACACGGGCCTAGAATTCAAAGTCTATTAACTGCTGGATTTTTTTAGAAGACTGAAAGAATAATTCAAACGGTTTGTAATAAATGTCGTGTATTTCAGTTTTGTCAAATTCTCTTGTTTCATTATATTGCTAAAAGATGCTAGAGGGGCGTATTTGATTTCGTTAAGGATGGAGGTCTAAATAAAATTTAATAACAAAATTTGATTTTAATTATTTACACAGCTATTGTTTACAACATTAATCTATCAATATCTGCTATTACTCTTNATAACAAAATTTGATTTTAATTATTTACACAGCTATTGTTTACAACATTAATCTATCAATATCTGCTATTACTCTTGTTATTGCTAGTGCGCGAAATATTTAATGTCAATTTTAATTCTGATTGAAATCCCAATCACTGTCCCCATTTTGGTTAAGGTCACTTAATTCACTCTCATTATTTACCCATGTTCAGTCTATCTATTGTCATTACTAATGTCCGTCACTCACGCATCCAGATCAATAGTCCCGCCAGTCAGTCTCTCTCTCCACTGTACTGATGCTCCAGTCCGCAGACTTCACTCCCGCTGGTCACATTCCTCGCCACTCGACGCTCCGCTGGCTCATCGCTTCGCTGTCCTCGCACACCTGGCGCTTAAGGTCGCACAGTCCTCAAAACTCTAAACTGTCGGATCAAAGGCCCAAANTATCTGTGGTATAAAGTTAATTTCAATCACATGTATCTTCTTGGTGTTGCATTTATCACATACGTTGGTTTATGCCCACATCTGTCGGGCAACCACTAGACTTATTTCACCTAAACTTTGCATTATGTCAATATTGAATATTAATATATTTTCTATTATTACTACGAATTTTCCAAAATTTTTTAATGGTGCCACATAGTATATCAAGTTTTTAATATGTTTTTAGACACTACCCAATGTAAGATCACAAATAAAGATATAAAAATTACTACTAAAAAGTTTGGAAAAAGTTATTTTAAGTGGATATTTAACTTATGCAAAATTGATGCCTCTTTACAACTTGTATTGCACATGACACTCATGAAATAATCAAACCTAATTGGACCCAACTTGGTCTGCTGGCTGTTCTTATTCAGTTCATTAAGCATACTATATGATAACTTATTTAGTGTGCACGTTAAAATATGTAACCTGAAATTTAAAACTGAGCATCATATCTCATCCAAATAACTATTCAGCAGATTCCTATTATATTTGTATGAGAACAGTGTTATGAAACGCTGCCCAAAAATATTATAACCTAGTCTCTTATTTATAAAGTGGTAGAGCTACTCCTGTGGTTTAAATTCCCGTATATTTTCTACCATTGAACTTATTTAAATCAATATTGCTCTTTGAACGTACTTACTATTTTCACTAAATGCNCCCGTATATTTTCTACCATTGAACTTATTTAAATCAATATTGCTCTTTGAACGTACTTACTATTTTCACTAAATGCATTACATCTAAGCTTAATCGTCTGCCATTTGCAACATACTGCTGCCAAAACATTATAGCCACTAGCTTATACTAGAGAATTACTCAAACGATTAGGTAGCATCAGATCTCGTGGAAAATCCCAATTTTCTGGACATTTTTAAACAAACGTGTTCCTTTCATCTAAGTATTTGATCATCTCATCAAAATGACTTGCTTTCTTTCATATGTATGTTGAGTTAAGTACGCTAATTATATTGATGGGTAACTTCTTTATTATAATTTTGATCGAATTTGGAATCCAATCTATGAAAGCACTTTGATGATTCGAATGTAAGTAGTTTTTTAGTATACAATTTATTTAAGACGAATTATATGTATTCAAATTTAAATTTGANGATGATTCGAATGTAAGTAGTTTTTTAGTATACAATTTATTTAAGACGAATTATATGTATTCAAATTTAAATTTGTTTTTTAGCAGCTTTGATTTCAAAACTCATGTGACATTTTAATTAGGTTTTTCATTCCATGTAATAGTGTTAATTGTTCATCCACTGCATCATACTGGCTCTCGTGGACGTTAATTAGGAACACACCGCTCTTTATTGGGTTCGAGTAATTAAATTCCACGGGATGTTCAATTAAGACACAACGAGTCAGCGCTCTGGTTTTCCGCGTATGTAATCTAGAATTATCTTTGCGTTGGCATTGACGTTTGCGAAACCACTCAATTATTGCAGGCAGACATATTTGACTGCTGTTTTAAATCATGAGTTTAATTTCCTAAATCGTTATTGTCTTTAAAACCCCATATATTAATGATTTAAACAGAATAAAGGATTCTTTTAAAAAAAATACAAAAATTTAGTAAATTTCAAGCTTTAGTGTAATTTAAGTTTATCGTTCCAAATTTCCTTTATACAAATAGAGGTATTATAAACATATCAATAACTGTCGTGACACGCAAAAAAAAAGTCCTGTTAAATCAGTTTTTACGGCAACCTGCTTAGTTAACAAATACATCTGTGTGTAACTGAAAACACGTGCCTAGAATTCAAAGTCTATTAACTGCTGGATTTTTTTAGAAGACTGAAAGAATAATTCAAACGGTTTGTAATAAATGTTGTGTATTTCAGTTTTGTCAAATTCTCTTGTTTCATTATATTGCTAAAAGATGCTAGAGGGGCGTATTTGATTTCGTTAAGGATGGAGGTCTAAATAAAATTTAATAACAAAATTTGATTTTAATTATTTACACAGCTATTGTTTACAACATTAATCTATCAATATCTGCTATTACTCTTGTTATTGCTAGTGCGCGAAATATTTAATGTCAATTTTAATTCTGATTGAAATCCCAATCACTGTCCCCATTTTGGTTAAGGTCACTTAATTCACTCTCATTATTTACCCATGTTCAGTCTATCTATTGTCATTACTAATGTCCGTCACTCACGCATCCAGATCAATAGTCCCGCCAGTCCGTCTCTCTCTCCACTGTACTGATGCTCCAGTCCGCAGACTTCACTCCCGCTGGTCACATTCCTCGCCACTCGACGCTCCGCTGGCTCATCGCTTCGCTGTCCTCGCACACCTGGCGCTTAAGGTCGCACAGTCCTCAAAACTCTAAACTGTCGGATCAAAGGCCCAACGTGGCCTAAGTAGTCTTGCTGGCCCGATCTAGAAGGTTCCCCGCACCCGTAGTCACGCTGAGAGAAGCTAGGACAATGACCATAACATTCTTGAAAATATAACCGCAGACATTCCATCCGCGGAACGTGAAGAACGTGTGAGTTCAAACAGGCATACCAGGTACACGCGACGGGATACCTTTGAAAATTTCCGCGCGCTTCTCATATTCCCGGTCTATCCTTTACAGTCTCCATCGCTCGCTCGCGCGGGACAGGTCAAAGGAAGCGATGCAAGGCAACATTTAACAATATAATTGTGTTGAACAATGAAATATACGTCATAAGTAATGTTGCAAATAATGTTAACACAAGCAATTATAAAAAAGAATAACAATGTTTACATTCGATAAAATTTAAATTGATATTATTTTTTTATTATGGTACCTCAACTGCAAACTAACATAAATAAAATCAAACACATAATTACGCGGGTAACTATGGCATGTCTAGGTAACTTCACCATCACATGAAATAGTTCTAAAATAGAATTCGATATGCATTTGCGTTGTATAAGGTTCAGTTGTGTTTATTACTATTGTAGATAGTCAAAAATTCTTATATTAAGTAATAGCTTACGTTGCGTATCAAAGCCGTTTCCGAGAAGCTACTCAAATAACGGCACGAATGACCTCTATATCTGATAACGATCGGTTTCAGTGGGCTGCAAGAACTGGATATGGGAGAAGTTTTCATTTTACCTTGCGCGTAAGGCATAGGGGAAGGGAGGCAGAATTTCAGGAACGCTTTACTGCTACGAAGGCACACACAACTGGTTCAACGTTTGCGAGGGTTATCTTGAAATCCAGGTTGGCAGCACGATGTGCATCCAGGCCTGTTTACCCAGAAATCCTCCGAGACGGCCTGCGGCTATGTCCCTCGCCTCATGAATAACCACAAACCCCAGCCGCTCACAGTTAATAAAGAACTTGAGGCCAGGGGCTTCATTTGAATAGCTAATACCGTCCGCGGCGCCCTGGAGCTAGCTTTGTCTTCGCCGAGTCCTTTACCTTCCTGCATTCACACAAAATATTTCAAGTAAAATTTTCTGGAGCTGGCGGGGGCCGCCATGGTGTAGTGGTTAGACTGTTCGCCTCCCAGCCGGTCAAACTGGGTTCGATTCCCGGCGGCGCTGCTCCCGGATTTTTGCATGTGGCAATCGTGTTGGACGATGCCGCTGGTCGTCGGGTTTTCTCGGGGATATTCCACTTCCCCACGCCCCTGCATTCTGGCGCTGCTCCATACCCGCCTCGCTTCACCCTCATCGGCTCTCAAGACCTCGATGTTAAGAGCCGCCCAAAACTCTGCGCTCCACTCTGGAGCTGATAAGTTAACGCAGGTGATGCGTCGTGTAAAAATGCATCCCAACTTCGTGGTAACACAGACAAAATAAATACATAAAATAATTAAAATGAATATTAACGTACCTACTCATGCAGGTGACAGAAACTTCTCAGCCTGCTGAACTCTTAATGCTCACTGTTTTTTTTTTCTCAGAATTATAGCACACTAACTGTCAGCAAATGAAAAACTCCAAACCGTTCGTACATATATCTGCATCTTCCCAATCCCATTTCTCTGTCTTTCTCTCTCACTATCTCCCTATTATTTTTCTGCGCGCGCGCGTGTGTGTGTGTGTGTGTGTGTGTGTGTGTGAAAAGAGAGTAAGATAATGGTTATTTAATATCGTTCTGCGTTTGCCTCTTTTTGTAAAAAGCATTCCTCTTTGCGAGTAAACATAATTCATTTAATATATGTATATGGTACGTACTAAAGATGTCATGTTCCAAGGACTACAAGAACTTCTGTTCAGATAAATGCAACTAGCTAATATAAAATAATAACACACTTGTAACAAATGATTTTTGAGCTAGAAGAATGAATAATTATTTACACGTAATTATTTTATGTTTAGCAGGCTCATTATTATTTTTCACATGATTTTTTTTTTGTGGCAAGATTTATTTGTTTTAAAACAGAGTCCATATTATTTATATTTTTTTGAGTATTATTATTTTGGCCTCATATTTATATGTTTTTCTATTTATACAATGTGTACGTGTACTGTCAACAAATATTACTCTATGCATTTTTGAACGTTCGGTCAGTTTTAAGTAGCAGTACAGATTAATTTAAATTGTATCTCTCGTGATTGGTCAGTGTTGGCATTCTTAAGTTAAGTTTTCAACTAAGAAGACAACCATCTTATTACGCGATATCAGGCAGCCAGTCCAATTTCGTGCCTCTGAAATTGCAGGTTGCCTACTAGAGACGAAGACGCAAGGTGTTGTAATTAATAAGTAGGCCTCTGTTAGCACCCTCCGCGTAGCTTTCAAAGAGGTTAGGTAGAACTCGTGAGACGTCCTTTAAGGCGCCATTGAACTGTATGCTAGCACAGTAAGCCGTTTGCTTACATATAGGGAAGACGTCACCCAGGGCTGCTGATCATCGGAATCTTCATGTTCATCGAAATTTTACATTTGACCAATAATTTCAGCTAAGAAACTCCAAATAAAGTTTTTCACCTAACACCATTCATTCAAGATTCTAAAACATTTTCTCACGCCGTCATGTTGTTTTTTTTAGCACGTACACGACTTAAACGACATTAACTACGGCAAACCTGTACTGAATCCTTGGTCTGCCGCTAGCTCATGGCAAATGTTTTAATTTATATTATTTATTCTCGAAGTAACATATAAGATTTGTGGCGTAATTTTTGAACATTTTCTAGTATTTTAATTGGCTAAGGTGGTGTAGTGGTCAGACCACTTGCCTCCCAATAAGGCGAACCGGGCTCGATTCCCAGCGGGGTCGCTCCCGGATTTTCTGCACGTGGGAATCGTGCCGGTTGATGCCGCTGATAGGCGGGTTTTCTCGGGGATCTGCCGTTTCTCCCGCCCTTGCATATCTACCTCGCTTCACCCTTATCGGCTCTCAAGACCCCGATATTAAGGGGTGGTAAATCCTCTCCCCTCCACTTGTCTTTTAGCTAAGGCCTGCTAAGTTGCATCGCCTCCATTGCCGTAAGTACGCCGTTGGTTGGAACCCTGCCTCTTAGGCTACAAAGCCGCTAGACGTATAGTCTATCCATGGTTTCTTCTCACATTTCGAATGAAACCTTTTAGTAATCACCTAATGTAAAACGTGTTTCGTGGTTTCCTTAATTTGTCAAATCACCAGCATATATCACTTTTATTAACATAAAATGATCTTATTTTCTGTTATGATGAATTTCTAATCATAAATTATGTTTCATTTATAGCTCATACGAACAAAAACAGTGAGAATAAAGGTGTTATGGTAATGTCTAGTAAGAAAAATATATATTTTAGTGTGAGTGCGCACGAATGCTGTTCGTCGTCCCTTTGGTGTAATTTCCTAGACTTGGTTAAGCTTTGTTTGAATGAGGTGGAGGAATATCATGAAAGTGGAACTTCAGCAGGGCTGCAGCAAAGTTGGCAGTAACTGCGAATGGACGCCTCGTCCAGTCGCTGCGCCGTGCTGTTCAAGTATTGACGCCAGGGGGCGAGGAGTTCCAGTGGAGTCGTCGGGCGACGCCGTTACCTTCCCTCTCGACAGGGGATTACCACTTCTGCCGCGGTGCCCGGCTCCCAGCGTCTCTGGCTTTAAAAAATGCATGTTGGCTCGCACTTGGCCGGGCGTCGCCAACATCCGGCCGGGAATCTCGCGCGCGTTCATAAAGCATGCCGTTTGTCCGCGACCGGCGCAGGTGAAATTACCACGGCGTCGGCGCCCTCGTCGCGCTGAGGCTTCAGCCACGAGATGAATTATTGGTCACGTCCCCTACGGTGCCGCGCGGCCATTCTGCTGCTGGCTTCTCAGCTGCTTCTTGCCTGGGCCTTGGACGGCACAAGCAGTAGAGTGCTCGTGCAAGCTGCGCAGTAACAACTGTATTCCAGCATTGAACTGCTTTTCTGTCGACACAATCGAAAACGAAGTGGACAGGAGTCGATGTTAGAAAACTGCTTATGTAAATAAGTGCGTTGATATGTTTGTACACACTTCCTCTAACAAGTTCTTTGTCTAATTAGATACTATTTAAATTGGTAAAAGTATTTTATTCGTAAAACAACAAGTTACTTATATAATTAATGAGACAACTTTCCTAAAAAATGGTCGCAACAAAAGGGAAGGCAGAATTTTAAACCAACTGCCATAACACTAGCACATGCTGCGATAAGGATATCGGGACTGATTCCACAGCCGCGCTTAGAAAATTGTGTGTCGTGGTCAGCCATTGTGCTAATTTTTTGGCCATCGCCCCTTCTCCAGGGCGACTGGAGTTGCGAAGAACCTTCTCGGCCAGGTCAGCTGAGCTACATAATCCGCGGCGGGCCTCTGTGCCAAGCGTCTGGGGCCTTGTACGGCCATTGGCGCGAGATGTGTGGTACCGTCAAAACGACGAGCGGTGACGCAGTGACCAGTGAGTGAAGTTTACGAGCACCGGGAGAGCAGAGAGCGACTGACTGCCGGGACTGTTGTAGAGTAGGACTGGACGCCCTAGCGGCACACGTATGGAATGGTATCAATGTATGGCGATGGACGTTGTGTTCGTATATGTTTAATTAATAAGCGAGGAATAAGTGACGAGCTAATATAAAGAAAGTTATAAGGACTTAAATCGAAATAAAGAATAGCATTAAACATTTCGCTCACTGAAAGTAACAATATTATTAATAGTAAATATAGGTATTTTGATGTCTTAATTAATAGCTGTATGTATTATTGCAGCATCTAAATATATAATGAAATACCTTTCAGTTATATTAATTTAATAAAACCTCCATGCATTCTGACCTTCGATACGCCCCAGGCGAGGTGTATCAATAATCATGTACTAGAGATCTTGAAGATAAAAAGGAGCTGTGTATACTTTTAAGTAAAATATTTTGAATGATTTTTATTTTTACCAATACGAATCCGAATACGCTCAATTATTAGTTATAAGTAGTATCCTGCAAATAACTCTACGCCAAAGAAACACATTGCTGCAACAACAGCTCAGATGAACGACCTAGTACGTTTCCAATACGACTTTTGTATATCCTGAAATTATATCCTGAATACAATGTTGGAACGAGCAGCCCAAAGCTGCCGTTCGCGACCGAGCTTGGTAGATGCAAATGAAATAATAGGTTGTAAATATCGGAAATCCTTGCCGGAAGCAGAATGTGTGATCGACTTGATTGAACTGGTTTAGCGTCACGTTCGCTAGGTGGGCAAAATCGTCCGCTGAAGGCAAAACTAAATTAAACTAATTGCATTGTATAGAAAAATGTACGTCTGCAGTTATTCTTTGCCTATGAAATACGCCGATCTCCCGTGGCGCGGTCAGTTGATGCGCCGCCGGTCTGCGGTACGGGAGGTTCTGGTTTCGAATCCTAGGTAAGTTATGGCATAGGTTTTAGTTTAAGTTAGGTTGTAAGTTAATTTGTAAGCCTACCCTTGAATAGCCTTCAGGCATAACACCAGGGTACGCTAATAACCCCTTTCCAATTCAATTTAAATTCCTATGAAATGCGAGAAAAAATTATATAACACAATTTTTTTTCCACATTAAAATTATCCGGAAAAGTATAATGAATTAGTTTCCTCAATAACGTATTTGTAGATTTTAAAGTGTCCCGCCTACCTGGTGCCTGATCTGCGTTGCATTATGTTTGAAATACGTGCTGATCTGCGTTGCATTATGTTTGAAATACGTGCTGATCTGCGTTGCATTATGTTTGAAATACGTGCTTTTTCAAGAAACTATTAAAAGCGTGTATAGTGTGCTGATCCACGAAAAACAACAGTTGAGACAAGGCCTGTTGAATGTTTTCAACACTTCACGCGCATTAGAAACACCACATCCGAGCCCTCAAACATAGCTAACAATTACTTTACTTTAAGCGCCGTATCTAAAAATATACCTGTCAGATTCATATCAAAATACTTAACAGTCCTGCGTTCACTCTTGCCACTGACTTTCCGCAAGTAAAATGATATCACCGTTTAAAGTCCCATGGGTACACGCAGCACGACGAGAACATTGCACGCCAGTTTACAGCCTTGCGTTAAGTGGTGACAGCGTACTTTGGGCGTAACAATGTAGCCCTTATCGCCCTCGCTCTTCTCGCACTCAAACACGGAAGACAGCTTCAGTGATTCACGTCGAAAAACTCGCATTCACTGACAACTCAGTTAATAAGCTGCTGTTATGGGTATAAATGGGATACCCTGATAACCAGTAGCTCCTGGCATTGGAGTTCACATTATGCCAATGGAAATTTCCCATACATTTTTTCTGTTGCGGTTCTTTGCCTGTTGATGACAACGCTGAATAAGATTGTTCCGTTCATTTATAAATTTTACCTGTTAAAAGGAATTTTTCGCTCTGCGTATACGTAGTGTGCTAGCGGATATCTCGTTATATTTCGGAGAAACCACACAGGGCTGTAGCGGAACGAGGATGAATTGCAAGGAAAGCAATGATTTGAGATGGAAGTACACAGCTTCGGACAGACTGCTAATGGCAGCGTGTCATGAGTAGGGTCACCCGATTTTTGCGAAAAGAGTTCCACGCAAGACAGAAAATGTGTGCACATGCAATATTTCTTTGGTTCCTGGCCTCTTGTCGTTGAGAGAAAATGCTGATCATAGGCGTCCGCACAGGTTGTGCACAGGCATATCCCGATGACCAGCATTTCTATCAATTTAAAATTGTGGTCTGAGATTTGTTTATTACTCTGGAATTTCAGCAAGCCTACAGAACGCTGAACGGTGCGAGACATTATGAGGAATACAAGTCAATATTAATTTTTGATATTTAATTAATTAGTTAATTAATTTCAATTTTAAAAATATGCAAATTAATCTTTCCCAATCGGATTTTCTATATTTTAGGAAACAATGTGAAACACGGTCTTCCTAATTTTCACAATATTTGCGTGATTATCACTAGTTGAAACGTAAAAATATTTAAAAAAAAAAATCCCAGACCTCATTACTTTTATGAGCCCATGAGCAATTCTTTAACTTTGTGCACACCCTAATGTTGAAAGCTGCACAGGCCAACGATTTTGATATTTGACTCGCGAGTCTCAAATAGTTTGCTCCTGTACTGAACGAGACCCTCTACAGCTAGAGTGAAATCCAAATGAGAAAATAATGTGCAAAGTCGGAAACGCGTCGGGCGTTGTTCAGTTCAGTAGTGACAGCGGCCGAGAGCAGTCGCGCGAGAGTTGTTCCGTGCGTGCATAAGACCCGTCGAAGAGACGTAGTTGCGCAGCGCGTTACTTAACAGCGCGGTAGTAGAGAGTGATGTTGTCAGTTTGATGTGTATAGCGCCAGCAGTGTCACTAGATTTCCCTCCCTCCAGCAGCGAGAGTTGGGATAGCCCTCCCCTACACTGCCTCCACTACACTGCCTCCCTTAAATTCCCTCCCTTAAAGCAACGTAAATGATTTTTTCCCTCATTTAAACTTTACTCTAAAACGAGCCAATTGTGGAAATGATTCAGGTTGTGGTGTTTTGAAATACAACAAGGATGTAATTTTTTTCGCGAAAATCGGGTTATTCTGGTAATGAGTAGAAACATGAAAATGTTCGCGAGCTCAGTAACCTTTAGACTAAATATCGTAGACGAATGTAGAATCAGTGTTTCTTTAAGAAAATATTCCCGAGAAGGTGATGGGTGGTAATTTGGCACATTGGGGAGGGGGGTTGTGAAATATCATAATGTTTGCTGCATTCAGATGAATGAACATTTTACGATTAAAATAATAATATAAGTTGAAACACCTGTGGAGTGTAATTATTCGTTTATTGTTTTGGTCCACACTTAAATCAGACATATTCTATTTTGTCTTTTAGTCGCATAACACTCCAGAACTATGGGTAAGAATTTTTCACTTGGAATCTCTTCTCCTTCAATATAAATTCTCATGCAGTGATCCAGTGAACTATCTCCTATCCTGTTTCACAATGGAGTCATTATTCTTTTCCTAGCACTAAAAGACCTTTCAACAATAGCTGTGGATATTGGTACCGCAAACGTTTTTGCATTCGTGTTTCAAAATTCATCATAATCAATAGAAAACTGAAGAAT
Organism: Clitarchus hookeri; assembly: GCA_002778355.1. Taxonomy (NCBI): domain Eukaryota; kingdom Metazoa; phylum Arthropoda; class Insecta; order Phasmatodea; family Phasmatidae; genus Clitarchus; species Clitarchus hookeri. The sequence continues at coordinate 30,555 of NQII01003692.1, forward strand.
ATAGGTTAATGGTGATGCATTGCCATTCAGATTGGGGGCCAACATTTAATTATTTCAGATCTGCTTGCAAATTATCTTGGTTTAAGCCATGTAAATACTGGCAGTGCGTGTGCAAACATCTGATTCTTTCATCTTCTGAGAATGTGATTAAAGGATTGAAATATCAACATACTCTGCCAATATTTACATGGCATAGGCCAAGATTACTTGCAAGCAAATCTGAAGTAATTTAAATGTTTAGCCTCAAACGTGAACGACAAAGCATCACCACTAAACTATATTCTTCAGTCTATTAGGGCTATGATGAACTGAAAAATACTACAGTAAATATACCGGCGGTACCAGTATCAACAACCATTGCTATATGGTCCTTCATTGCTGTAAACAGGATAATACATTAACTCCACTGATAAACAGGCAAGGAGATATTCTACTGCATTCGTTATATTTAAGTTCTAAAATAAACGTTTGCTATACGTGCGGTTATTGTTCACATCACAACTACAAAGCTGTGGGATTGCTGTTGGAATTTTCCGGAGAAGCAGCTAACAACCGGTCATTAGTTGCTTACTGTCACAGTCGAAGGTGACGATCTGACACGCATTTTACTCACGTACTATTGCGTGCGTAGTTTTGCCATGTATGTCCCCTCCTCTGGCCCGCGCGATGGTGTGGGTCGGAGCCCTGCCTGGAATTTGATGTTTCGGGACAGATCCTTCCGGTCGGGGGCTCGGGCAGGTGGTGCGGTCTGTAGGCAGTGGACCTGTTTCGGCCGGGGCGATGCAATGCTACCGGGGCAGTGCGTGTCGTTTGCAGAAGCGAGTGTCTTACGTTACTCCTTTGACCACTTAAGCGAGTAGATAGTCTTGTTATTTTTAAAGACCCAAGTCATGACCGTGAACTCCCTCACCTACCAAGAACGTTCCAGACAGAATGTATCATTGGTTCAGAATTATCCAGGAGGTTTTAAATTACAGGTGGACCAATTTCAAAACAAGCACACACGTACGAGTTTGTGTAATTATATCTTATTACGTAAGTATTTTGAGTACGGACTGGAAAACATAACGACCTGTAGGGTTGACTTCACAATCTTATATATACTCAAAGTCTCAGCTACCTTGTGATCATTTGCTGCTGTAAGGTACTAGGCACGACAAAAATGCCAACAACGACACGGAAACACATAGTCGTTGTTAATGTCTGAATCTAGAGCACAATAATTTACACGAAGCTTTGGTGGGCATCAACCAACTGCTGCTAGTGACGATAGTGGTCTGCGTGGAGACCTCACGTGCAGTAAGCCAATCATCGCACGTCGTCGAGGTGAGTGGGTGCCAGGTGTAGCTGGTGCTGGGTCGGAGACGTGATGTGATCAGCTGCATGAGGTCAGTGGTGGCCTGGTCTACATAGTCGTTCATGTTTTCCACTCTGCAGACTCTTCGGTGATGGAGGCGGTGCTGTGGACAGTGGAGGTGATGGTCGGAGACGAATTTGCGACTAAGGTGGAGGCTGTGACGGGGGCGACTGCTGCTACACGACGTCACGCCTTGCACCAAGCCCAGGAATGAGGAGTGCCTGGAACAGACGTGGTGCAACCCTCGAGGCACTCCCTGCGCGGAAAACAGTCCAGAATACCTTCGTCCTGCTGCAGGTATGCCGGACGTCTCTTGTACACTTACTGAACTTTGTGGTGAGCGTACGTCAGCACGAACTCTTTCGGTAGAAGTGCCAGTTCTTTTTCCGCATCGAGGGCCGCGAGTGAGCGTAGCCTCCCATGCGCATCGATCGCTGAAATAAGCACACAAACATATTCTAAAAATCCAGACGAAAAATAAACTGTGTACTCTAATGCGAGCAGGTGACGACTGCAGCACCAGGCGGAAGACTGGTTCCCGTGGCCTTTTTTACGCTGGTATATGCTTGCATTGGAATGTGAAGATGTGGATGTAGCAGGATATTTTAGGGGGGGGGCTGGGAAGTGGGCGACATGGGTGAGCTCTGGAGGTAGATGCTGAAAACATTATTTACCAGTGTACTGCCGGGGGCACTGTCGATGAAGGGAGGTGATGGGATGATGTAGAGGGGGATGGATGGGGGCGGGGATCTGTAGGTAGCGGAGGGTGTCGCATAAAAGAGATTGATTGGTTTTACTATGACAAGTAATTGGCAGAGTGGGGCAGCTATTCGATAAATTAACAGTGCGCAAGTCTATATGAATGGAAATTTTCTTGTATGAAGTATTACCGACGTTTGTTCATCTTTGAGGAATCGGGGATCCGCGACATATGAGCTGAGATTATTTTCTGCCATGTATTCCTAATATCACAATGGATTCAAGCCACAATATGTGCATCAAATTGTGTATTTTTTCAATGTTCTGGCATTATCGGTGAGAAATTTTTTTATTGGTGCCGAACTGCAAATTTTATTTTCATTCGCTGTTTCGGGCGCTTGAATTTATTTATTTTTTTCGCAGTTAGTATTACAAATTTTGGTGGCATGGAGCTTCGTGGTAATCACGGTGTGTTTCGCAGCCCATCTTACAGACAACTGTATCGTGTGTACACACCAGGCACTGGGGGTCCGCGTGTCTGTCCTCTACACACGTACCAGTGACGTAGACATGATGATTTGCATTTGAAGGTGGGAAACAGGACACAATTGGTTAGTACGCACAGGCTTGTTTTTTTTTCGCTCACGCATGTAATATCATGGAAGGAATATGCGAGCTCAGTTTGGATACCTACATCGACGATTTTTTTTAATGATAGAGATGTCCATGGTGCGATGAATGGCCGAGAGAGGTAAAATGTGTTTCCAGCCAATTGAAGGTATGAACTATACCCCATTAAATTTTGCGCTCAAAACTTACCTTGTTGTAGCTTTATTCCCTGGTAAATATCACCGATGATCGGAAAGAAATGCTCAAGGCCCATCGATCACGTTGACTCAAGAATATGCATTAGATATTAAAGGGGAGGGGACTTTTTGTCTCTTCCATGCTGCAGCCTTAAATGATTTTAATGGTGGTATATTAATTTCAGGCAAGTGCGATATTTTTTTGAAAGGAGGTGCGTATCTTGTTTACAGAAATGACCGGTTCCTTTCTTCCACCACTTAGTCTTTATCTATAATGTTCGTCGCATTATATTAAGGAACTGCACGAATTGCAGGTGCAAACAATATAAAAATGACGGCCCAAGTAAAGGCTTCTGTAGCTATTCAACAAGCTTAATTCTCACTAATAACGGGCTAGTTTGTATATGAGTGGAATGTGAAAGCAATGCTCGGGGTGCTTAAAACAATTCGGGGAACTCGTGAATACGAATTGTGATAGGCATGTCGATTTGTCTGTGTACTTAGCAGTGCAAGTATTTTCTTATATAAATTTCCATTATTATTTTATTTTTACATGTCATGATTTTCTTCCCAAACAGGCTACGAATCAGGATTACGATGGGTCGATGTTATGGTTTCGGCTTCGTATATTTAATAAATAGTTTCGGTTTTTTCGCCCTCGGTTTGTTTCCTGATTCTTTTTTGACTCGCTTAGGGTGCTAATATTTAATATGTTTATTTTAATGAACACTTTCTTTGTTTAAACGCGTAACCTTTATATCGGTATTTTTAATGTTGGTTCTTGAGGTTGATGTATATTTATTGTTCGCATTATTTTAGAAATTTTCTCTGCTATGGTATTTTAAGCCTTTAACTTTATATTACATCGCATGCTTTTTTTAAATGTTTTCTTTTTACATTATTTACTTGAATTAGGAGCTACATTTCCACGGTTTGTATGTCGAGCTTCATCGCGGCTGTATGGATCGGATGATGTACGGACTGTGAGAGGGGGGGCATCGTCTCGACCCAAGATGGAACGTATTCCAGAACATTGTGTCGTTTCTGTGAGAAGAAATTTTCTGAAAGCAGCAAAGCTCGGCGACATGGGATCAACTGTATTCAAAATGTGGAGTATGTTACTTTCGCCTGGAAAAATACAAATCGCAGTTTGGTTGACGGAGTTGCAACATGAAAAGTTATCTAGAATACCGTAATGGTCTGCCTTCACTGCCTGCTAAGTGTTATCTGCCGACATTGCTTCGGAGATGTACTGGGATGGCAACTGACGCTACACATTGCAGGCAGAAAAGTTCAGCTGTGAATGTCGTGGGCAGATCGTTGATTCCTTCCACGCCGCTACTACATTAAGACTTAATCAAATGCTAATGAAGTACAATGGGAAGAAAAGAACGCATGTGTAAGGAGTTCCATACGCATGTCATATCGATGTGAGAAGTGCTCTAAACAGTTTACTCACACCGACCGTTTAAAAAATTTATCTGAAACATTGTAAACGAGGTTGACCATCCTACATGATGTTGGCCTAGCAGTACATCCTTCCTATTTGTAGTTCACAGCAAAAGCTGGTCCCAATTCAAACTTCTACCCGCGAATCGGAAGCTATACNTACATCCTTCCTATTTGTAGTTCACAGCAAAAGCTGGTCCCAATTCAAACTTCTACCCGCGAATCGGAAGCTATATTTAGCAATTCACCCGACCATTCATCGCAACCTTAGAAAGTAAGATGAATTTAAATGGATTTTTCTAGAAGGAATCAGCATTCAGGGGTGTTTTGAAAACGTGTGTTGCTTCAAATCTGCTAACGTCGACAAAAGCTGTTTGTTAATTTCTGAACTGTGTGAAACAAAATTTAATAAACCAGCTTACAGAGGAAGTGTAGAACAACTAAGCCTTGAAATATAACATACGGTTGGATTATAGACACAGTAAAACAGATAAATTAAAAGGGAAAGCAATCAGGACCTCTAACTTACCTGAGTGTAATGCGGATGACATCGTAGCCGGTAGTAAAAAGAACATAAAGAAGGTATGCTGTGAGGAGGAAGAAAAGATATTGAAGGGCTCTGGCTGGACACTCGATTCGGTGGATCATCTGTGATTCAGAACAAATGGGATGGGTGCACCAACTATCATCGATGTCGATTACACGCATTAACAATTATCCACAATTCGCGGTATCATATTTTACATTCGGTTTTCACAAAGTGTATATACGCAAATGGCTCTAGGCATGTGAGAAGCCTATGGATCGTCGATAGTAATAACTGCTGGGAAGAAGTTTGTGTCTGGGTTTTCTTTCAACCTCCGTAGTCGGTGCGAGTGACAACAGTAACAGTAACATNTGCTGGGAAGAAGTTTGTGTCTGGGTTTTCTTTCAACCTCCGTAGTCGGTGCGAGTGACAACAGTAACAGTAACATGAGGAGGGGATGGGTGTAACTTGATGCATAACGCATATGGTAAGTAGAAGCATCGCTGACACCCCCTTCCCCGCCATTTGATCTTCCCCGCGAGCGCCAGCAAATTGACACGTGCCACAAGAAACACGTGGCCAAGTCAGGCCGACCCGAGGGGGCGTATAAGTAATTAACACGTACCGAGGTCAAGCCACGGTATGCTAGCGATTTTCGCCCACGAAGGAATTAAGACACGCACTGAAGGGGGATATGCACCAGATAAAAGGCTGACAAAGCTTGGCAATTGGTCCACGAGTCCCCACCCTCACCTAGCTACACAAAGAGACACGCACCACAAAAAAAATGCCGATGTAAGCAAAAATTACGCAGGAGAATAGCTGACAGCATTTTGGCAGGGACTGCTGGCCCTCACCTTCCACCCCCTTCCCCTAACACGGGAGGCACGTGTATGAAGCTCGGGGGAGAACAGGAGAGTTTAAAAGCCAACTTGTGAGACAAGGGAGGGATCAGTTGAACCAGGTCAGTTGACTTAGAAGTGCGCGAGGGCAAGTCGGATCGGGAATACCGGAAGAAGCGTGTCGTGGAGGCGTACGTCGAGAGGCGAACCCGGAGCCGCAGTCGTGGAGAGAAGTCACCACAACCAGGGCCTTTTCAAAGGCCGCCTNGTACGTCGAGAGGCGAACCCGGAGCCGCAGTCGTGGAGAGAAGTCACCACAACCAGGGCCTTTTCAAAGGCCGCCTAAGGCACCAGACCTCAGCCTGCCGACAACAGACCAGAACTACAAGAATAGCTATGTATCAAGTCGTTGGCCAAAGAAACCTCTCTGACGCCTAGCGCCACCCCCAAGCCGCCGACTACAGTTAGCACGAGTACGTTAATTAGGGCACAATCTCGGAATTGTTTCTGTATATTTTAATTTCGTAACAATATAACCAACCTGTATTTTGAAACACCGAATGACTACCTCATTGCTTACCATCAACCTTAAAGGCACCTTATAGTATGTGCCTGGTAAAAATAACTCAGATCCTATGAACCACTCTGTNTGCTTACCATCAACCTTAAAGGCACCTTATAGTATGTGCCTGGTAAAAATAACTCAGATCCTATGAACCACTCTGACTCGACACTTCTCTCACCTATGACTTACAGGCTGCATGCGGGGTCAACACAAAGTCGTACTCGGGTTTAATTTACGCACACTTACGTTTATTTGGTAAACACAGGTCACTGTTACACATACGAGACCTATCCGCTTTTCCTATCTGTCTGAACTGCTGGGTTAATTCTAACGCGTTCTACAGACGTTCTGGCGAAAGGCTTGTGTTGGGNTGCTTACCATCAACCTTAAAGGCACCTTATAGTATGTGCCTGGTAAAAATAACTCAGATCCTATGAACCACTCTGTATCACACATGTGGGTAGTAGCGTCAAGTTGTTTGGTGAGGGGATGGGCGATAGTGTGTGGTGAGAGGATGAATGGTGGTGTTNGCACCTTATAGTATGTGCCTGGTAAAAATAACTCAGATCCTATGAACCACTCTGTATCACACATGTGGGTAGTAGCGTCAAGTTGTTTGGTGAGGGGATGGGCGATAGTGTGTGGTGAGAGGATGAATGGTGGTGGTGCACATTTTTAACCATTTTTTTGGTTACAGATTTTTGAAATGGAGGAAGGGTGTTGGTTAAGGTGGGTGAGTGTTCTCAGTTTTGATTATTGAGTGGTAGGGACATTCCTCTTAAATACAAAATGTGGGTCCTGACATTGGTACATAATTTTTATGGCACCACGATCGTATGTTCCTTGAAAGACGAGTCCGGTGATGTATAACACTCTATACTTGTGTCTGAAAAATGTTTAATTATAAAATTATATTTTAATTTTCATTTAAAAAAATATTTTTTTTAAATAATTTTTTTTTATTGACTCCTTAGATTCCCCATTGTGGCTGATGTTCAGAATAACTCAGCCACAATGAGGAAGCAGTCAGCCACATTGAAGAGCAATCAATTTTCCCACAAATGTTTGGAAATTTAGGAGGGTTGGTGGAAAAAGAAACATTTTGAGGCGAAAGAAGTGTTTTATGGGCAAAATAATTCCTTTCGGAAGTGATGTTTGGGATAAAACAAGTGAATTTGTCGATAACATGGTATCGACCCCTGGCTGTGACGCCTACCAATATGGCGGACGGCACCGACCAACATGGCCGCCAGTAGCGTCTACCAAGATGGCGGAAAAGTCCTACTTCGTATCCTTGAACCCTGTGCCAAAAGCTCCATACGTACACTACCGACAGTAATGCCAAACAGAGATGTTTGTTGTATTCCTGTCCGTGATTGTATTTACTACTGTACATATGGTTTCTACAGCAAAGCACTGCGCTACTACTACAAAACAGAAAGTACTTCAAACATTACAACTTCATCAATATTTTGATTGTTCCAACAACAACAAGGATTGTAATAACCTAGCAGAATATTGTGTTGCTGCTGCCCTCAAACCCGATAACAGAACTGTCTAGTACTAGCATTCGAACATTCTGTAAGGATATTACAATTCTGATTGTTGTAGGAACAATACAAATATTGTTTAAATCGTTCTGTTGGAGTATTTAACTGTTTTGTAGCAGGAACATGGTGCTCTGCTATATCAACCATATGTACCGGGTGGTCCGCCTAACGTGGACACCCTTAAAATTTCCGGAACGGTTGCAGATCACGAAATGCGGTTTTTACTAAATGAAATGACGCACGAGGGCAAGTAATTTGACGTAAAGTGACTATTCGTTACACGTATAGACAGAAATAATTAAACCACATATGATTTTTCCCCTGGAAACATACATGTATTTCAGTGGCATTTGAAAGTACGTGCAGAGAGGAATTTAGTGATATAGCATATGCAATGGAAAGTAACACAGAAACTCCAAGAAATAATGTGCAAATATGATTAAGTTAAGTNTTAGTGATATAGCATATGCAATGGAAAGTAACACAGAAACTCCAAGAAATAATGTGCAAATATGATTAAGTTAAGGGGGCCGGTAGCATGGGGCAGTGGACTTGTACTCACAGCTGTAAGCAAGCAACACGCGCCGTGACTCATCCTGGCGGNGGCCGGTAGCATGGGGCAGTGGACTTGTACTCACAGCTGTAAGCAAGCAACACGCGCCGTGACTCATCCTGGCGGCACCACATACTTATAGCAGCGCAGCACCAGTCCCCGTTATCTGTTATGGTAAGTGGTATCGCACTGTGAAGCTGTGCGTACGCAACGAAGTTCACGAATGAGGAAAAACTGCACGTTCTAGTTATTTACGGCAAGCGAGGCAGAAATGCCAAGCAAGCCGTCCAAATGTATGGTGAATGTTATTCTAATCGGACGCCCATCTCACGGCAAACGATACGAAGAATTTACACACGTTTTTTGACACGAGGTGATTGGAATTCGACAACACCAGTGCGACGAAAGACTGCTATGGGCGAGACACATCAAGACGATGTGTTGGCACGTTTCGATGCAAACCCCCACATGGGTAANGACGAAAGACTGCTATGGGCGAGACACATCAAGACGATGTGTTGGCACGTTTCGATGCAAACCCCCACATGGGTAAGAGTGAACTCTCCAGGTTCGTAGGAATAAGTAAAACAAGTGTGTTACGGATACTGCGCCAACGGAAATTCCATCCATATCACGTGGCTCTTCATCAGGCATTACGTGAAGGTGATTTCCAGCAGCGTGTTCAGTTTTGTAGGTTTGTTCTGATATCTGTAACGGATGACAGCAATTTTCTGAAGAACATCCTACACTGAAGAGCCAAAAAAAAATTGGTATAGACGTACGTATGCAAATAACAGAGCTATGGAACCAATCAGAGTAACGCGATGCGGTCGGCAGCTAGCTAGGTTACTGCGGCTACAATGGCAGGTTATCAAGATTTAAGTGAGTTTGAACGTGGGGTTATAGTCGGCGCACGAGACATGGGACATAGCATCTCTGAGGTAGCGATAAAATTTGGATTTTCATGTACGACCATTTCACGAGTGTACTGTGAATATCAGGAATCCAGTAAAACAT